>VXBC01010917.1:49553-184868 GCA_013399945.1 Ploceus nigricollis
TTTGTTTGCTTGTTTGTGGTTTTTTTGTAAACACTGTTATATTTTTCTGATGTCCTGAGGGGGTGTGCTGAATCTGAGTGGAATGGAGCCAATTCTTTTCATAGCAAGCCATATGATGCTATGTTTTAATTTAGATTTGTGACCAAAGCAGTGTTGATAACACACTAGTGCTTTAGCTATTGGTGGATCAGTGCTTGATTCTGTGTTTCTTACTCTGCCTCCATTAGTAAGTAGGCTGGGAATGCACCAAAATTTGGGAGGAGAGACAACCATGAAAGTTTACCCCAAGTGACCAGAGATATGTCATAGTATGTGTCATCACGCTCAGGGGTGAGATAGAAGAACAGGTGGGGTTGCTCAGAAGCTCTCTGGGCATTTATCTACTTGTGGGAGGCAGTGAATGACTGCCTTTGCATCATTTATGCTTTTGTGGAGGTTTCAGTTAGTTTTCTCTTCTCTCTTTCCTTTTTTTCAAACTTTTTAAACTATCTCATCCCAGAAGTTTTCTTGCTTTTGCACTTCCAATGCAGGATTTGCAGTGGTTGTGCGCTCAGGTAGAGTGGCTAATTACTCAAAAGTGTAGATGAGCTTCTAAATAAGAGTGTAAAAATTTGGGTATGTTCAGTACTGTTCATAACTATTTAAGAGCAAAATAAAAAACCCTCAGTGAAAGAAAATTAATTTCCATCTTCATATGTTCATTAAGAATGTAAGTAATATTCAAACGTTAAGAAAGGAAACTCTCAAAGCAAGAGTAAAGATGCAGTTTTAAGTGGAAAGACAGCTTCACAGATTTAACTGAGAAATATGAACTTGAAAAAATCAAATTATGTTTGAAACTATAAAATCTGGAATAGTGACAATAATATTAAAATGTTTACTTAAAACATATGAGTCTATGAAACATAAAAACCTCCATACTAATGCACCAAGTGTCCCATGAGATGATTTTATGGCTTTTCTCCCTTCTGAAGATAAAATCAAGTTAAGCCAAATTTCAGTGATTTTATTGTAAAGATTTCATTCACTTCTCTGACTCCCAAAAGCAAGGTTAAAAAGTAAGAAAGAAGAAAAAATTGCAGAAGGCATATGCTATCTACTTTGTTTCCATTTCAATCCACTAGAGTTATTAATCTTAGCACAAAAGCCTTTGAAATAGAAATTTATTATTTTTATCTAAGTAGTCTGTTCTCAATTTAAAAAAAAGTATTCTTGGGAATTATATTAATTATTAACCTTTGGTCAGGTTCATTTTTATATTTTATACATCTGTGTAAGAGAAAATGTTATTTGGTTCCACTGTAGCTGAAACCATACTTTGGTTTCATACCAGACATTGTGTGTTACAAATTAAAGCTTAATATTGTTGGCTGCTGAAAACTGATGAGGAAAGTGTGGGATCAATGCTTTAAAGTGTTCCTAATTTCAAGGGAGCCAGGAAACTGAATGCAGCTATACCCTCTTGTAGCTTTGAGATTACATTAGGCTGTTCAGAGGAGAGTTAAATCCCTGCCAGAATTTGGAGCAACCTCTTGTTCATGCCTCAGGCTGGTTTCTATCCTCTTCATTTATCCTAGTGTGGCTTGCTTTCAATGCCACTTCATTTCTTTGATACTTCCTACACTGTTATTTAGAAACTCTTTCTTGAAGCACTGTGCAATTCATTACTTTTATATAACTATCTATTCCCATTTCTCTTTATATTTTTCTAAACATTCCCCCTGTGATTCTTCAAAAATTCCTGCTGCTACCACATCCTTGTTGAAGCATCAATGATAGCCCAAAAGTCTGTATGGAGGAAAGACAAAAAAAAAATGCAAATAACCCAACTTACTGCTCTATCTCCCCACAGGATTAAAATAATGTATATGGAATTCTTTGATAATATTATTGACAAAATCAGTTTATAACTGTACTTTTTTTAATGTATCTTCCAGAAAAAATATTCTCTTCTTTTCCCTTTCAATTCTGTTTCTTTCCAAGCACAAATGCACTTTAAGTACTCCTTGAAATTTATCTTCAAAACCTGACAGATTTGCGTCATGATGGGAATAAAATCTACAAAGAGAATGGCTTGAGCTGAGTTATCTGAAAGCAAGTCAACTACAATCCTGCCTTGATATGGCCTTCAACACAAAGTGACAAGGCAGGCGAGAGGAGAGGAGAGGAGAGGAGAGGAGAGGAGAGGGCACATATATCTGTTCTAACCAAGCAGGACTAGGAGATGAGCTCTAACAGTGATAAGGAAAATCCTTGTAGATAGAGTGTCAGCATGTTCCCTGTCTTAAATTTGGCCCTTATAACTTCTGCTTTTTCCAGTAGTTCTCAAGGATTAGTGGTTAGAAGAAAAAAAAAGAGTCTGTTTTCCTTTGGGCCCTTTGGGTTAATCAGCTAATCATCAGAGAAACACAACTGAACCAACTGTACTTTCCTTATAAATTTGTCCTCATTTGCTGGAGTGCCTAGATAGAGAAAACAAGTTACTACAGTCACTGCCTGCAATAAGCAAACATGTATTTTTTTACCATGTTTTGATTCAAGGTTTTTCTCCATATTGTAAAGAAAAAGCATAAAAAATTATTTTCTTGTACCAAATGGAATAGACGACTATAGACATATATTAGTTTTTCTCCACTACTTTTAATTCCCATAAGTTTTAATGAACAAACAACAGTTTACATCATCAGTGGGACATATTAAACCAAAACTACAGCAATTGTCTTGGACTCTGCATTACATTGCTCTGAATCATCCCGACGCCAGAGAGATTAATTGGCTTTTGTAATAAATTATAAGAAATGAAGCTGTTTAGTTTTAGAGAAATCTTTCACCAACTCCTCTTTTTTCTGCTTATCTCACTATCCTCCATCCCAAAATGATTTGGCAAAAAATTAATCTCACCTTCACCTTGTGAGGTACAGCTTATACTTAATATGATTACTGGACACTTTCACACCTTTTTCTGGGGTCATTATCCTGCATATACCCTTCCCCAGTTATAAACGCTAGTATGACAATTCTATGTTAGTAATGAAATTTAACCATAATTCTTCTGTGTGTGTGTGTGTGTATGGTTTTTTTTTTCTCCGCAGAGACCACCAGAGGATTAATAGGTGATTCATAGTGTGCTACATAAACTATCCATTTCCTGCTTTCAAGATACTACTAGATTTCTAATTAAATGAGATGACTTTTTTCCTGCAGTCCATTAAAAATAATCAAACTGATATCTATTTAAGCAATTAATATTTTTTTTTTCTGGCAGCAAAGCATAACTTGATCAGATTGTGAGGCTGAGAAGATTTTTTTGGGTTTTTTTAGGTTTTTTTCTCTCTTTGTGGAAATTTGGAATAACTGAGCAGTTAAAATTCATGACCTACACTTTTGTGTCATTATTATTGCATTAGCATGAAATTATGGTTCTAGTTAGTCATAATTATACTCATAATTATTCAATTTATCACTATAGGTCCTCCTGGAAATTTTATTGTAAGAGTTATTAACATTAATAAATTGTTTTTCTTCATATCCATATTATTAATTCACCTCATGTGTGATATGAACTATCAGCCATAAAATTATTGCAAACTCTCTTCTCCATGTAGCAGATTTAATGATGGAGAGTCTGATAACCTTTAGCTAGTTTTCTGGTACAGCTGTTTGTCTTCAGTGAAGGTAAACAGAGGGAGATATGTGGACATTGAAATATTCAGACCCAAAAAACTCCAAGACTTTTGACAGAAGTAATTCTGTTTTTCTATAAATTTTGACCAAAAAAAAAAAGAAAAAGAAAAAAGAAAGAAAGAAAAGAAGAAAATCCTGATGTTCATATGTCAGTGTTTCTAAGAAACAGTCCATCAGTTTCACCTGACATATTTTCCAGTCAAAGACACAGAAATGCTTGTCAGTGTCAAGAACAGCTGACAGCATCTGAGATCCAGGTACTCACTACAGAATTCGACTCTGGCTTTGCAAGTACATTTTTCTGATGCTTTTAACTTGAGTACATGGATGGGTCTTTACAGAATCACAGAGATATTTGCTGCTGAACTGTATCCAGAACTGATGTACTACAGCTGCATCAGTGTAATTGTTAAGAAAATATGACACTGGTTTGCAGAACCTAAATTAACACTGCACTATTGCATTGCACATTTTTTTAGTCATATTCTATTACATATTGATATATAAATATTGCACATGTGTTTATGTGATATATAAGCTGGCTACTTTCTTCCCCATCTACTGCCCTTCTGACAATCTTACCTATAGCTGTGCAGGTCATCATTGTCTACTAACCCTAAAATGTGACACTAATAAAGCAAGAGACCCAATTCCTTTTTGAAATTAAGGTCCAGTTATTAGATCATATGCTATTTTTTTAAAATGTTGATTCATCCCAACATTTAAAATTATTTTAGGTGAAATCCTTTTTGAGAACCAAAAAAACTAGCTTTAGAAAAATGTGGTTTTTTCAATCTATATGACAGATGGCAGAGGAACAGTCATTTTTTGCTAGTCCTGTGGTTCTTTTAGAACCATTATCAATGCCCGCATTACGGAAAAATCATTTTATTAGCTGTCAATTCCTAGTTCTTTCCAATATAAGAGGGCGAAATATTGTAATTGACGTATAATCTCATTTAATAATGAAAGTGCTTGTTTATGTCTTATGTTGATACTGAAGTTGAGGCTTTTGGGTTTGGAGTAGTTTTGGCTGTTCCTTCTCTTCACTTTTTTTTGCCATAAATATTAAATTATAATTTCTGTTGCTTTCACACTTACACAAGGAATATAACTGGTCTGTAATTCTGAAATACAAAGGTATATAGGAGAAAGGAAACATATTCAAAACCTAAAGGTTTTTAAAATTTTAAAAAGTGGTCTCAAACAATAATAATGTGTCCCCCTTTCTTTTTATGGATTTTCCTGACTTGTGAAGAATTTATTGATAAATAAATTAGATATATAATACTTTTATTAATAGTTTTTATGTAATAATGCCTCATTATAGACACTGGCATGGAACAATAATGTAGATATTGCCTCCCATGTATTCTGACATTGCATGCTATCTGGCTTATGGAGCAAGTAAATTATTCAGAAACTTATAATTAAGCTTAAATTATTGCAAATCAAGGGATATAATCATATTCAGTAATCATATTGACAACATAAAAGAAGCAATGATGATTACTTCCTGCCTAGGTGTTAATACCATCAATGCTATACAAGATAATGAAAAAATTAATACAAACAGATTATATAATATATATGTCTACATTAAAACTAAGATAACTATAAGATAATAATATACCTAAAAATTAAAAAAAAAATCTTGTATTTCAAGTCCTCCTTGAATTAGTTTCCACTCTGAGAATAAAGGCTTTGTGGATCTGCTGTGATTCCTATTAGGCAGCTCTGAGGCAGAAACATGTTAACCAGAGCATATATAAACAGATTCACTAATACTCTGCCTGCATTACAAGATGGAAATTTTGTGCATATGTGTACCATTCTGACTTTCTTCGTCAAATTAATGCGCTATTCTCCAAATAAAAATAATCATATAAATCATCCCAGTGAAGGAGTACTTTAGAAAATTTCCTATTTGAGAACTGTTGCTGGAAGATTCTCTGCCAGGGAATCTTTAGATGTAGTTAGTGTTTTTATTCACTTCAATTTATAATACCAAACATTTGTTAAGCCCTTGTCAGAATTGGCTGAGTCTTGCAACTTTGGGACAGATAAAGGAGAGCAAATTAAAGATGCTTCTGTAATTGATATTGCTGACAAGGAAGTGTCACTGGAGTTACAGATGGATTCAGAGCTGACGCTGAGAAAAAAATACTCAAATAGTTCATGACTAAGTGCTTATTAAGGACCAAAGTACAGATCAGGGAATAGCAGAGGAAGCTGTTGGTGGTCAGTTTCAATCTAAGGAAGACAGAAGAAATAAGAAGAATTTGAACCCTAAGAAAGGGTCTGGTCAATAGAGATAAAAGTCAATAGATGTCCAAGTACAATCAAGGAGAAAACTGGCCTCTATTGAAGAACATGGGTGGGAAATGTAAATTGGAGGTTAGTTTAGAGGACAAGAATACTGATAGAGATGATTCTTAGGACAGAGAACTCAAAAAATAAAGACTTAGGAACTTAATGCATGAAAACACCTAATATACAGCTACAGGTGAAATTAAAATCAGAAGCAAAGACTTTAAGAAGGAGACAAATGCAGAATTCACACTCATATTGCAGAAAATAGAGACAGTCCTAACACAACAGATAAAGTTACAGCAATGAAAGTAATTTGATTGGTCAAAGAACAGTTTATAACAGGGCATACATAGAGTCCTTCTGGGTAATTAGAGAACTACATTACATATAATTTTCCCAAGGGATAGTGCTAAAGAGGCTCCAGTTATTTTGGGTTATCTGTCTGATCATTATAATTGTAATCACATGCAGCTACAGCCCACAATGTGAGGGGCTTTTATTCCAATATACAATTCAGGTATTTATAAGACTTTTTTTTCCCCCCACTAAGAAAGTTAAGAATCAAAATATTTTTTTGATATTTTATTGGACATAATAGTAACTTAGGGAAGAAATTATAGGAAATAACCATGAAGAGCTTTACACTGGAAAAGGAGTTGTATTTGGGTCATGTGAGCACAAAGACAGACATATGAAAGCAGCGATAGCTCTCCCAGGTTGCATTTTGGCCTTCCCATTTGAAATAACAACATACAGAAAGCTGACAACCTCAATATCCATATCCCAGAATTTCTTAGTAAAAATATGCATTTCTTGCTGTACCCAGGGATTCCCAAATGGTTTTTCTAGCACACCATATGTTACCAAATGTGTTACAAATACACATTCAGTATCAAAGAGCATTATAAGCCCCAAAAACCTTTTCAGATAACCTGGCAAGCTGTCTTTAACATTTGCCCAGTAGATGTTTGGCAATGACACTCAGCTGGTGACATATGCCTTCCATTATATATCTATTTTAAATATATAATGGAATGTTAAATAGAACAAAACACACTGCAAAAGGAACACCATTGGAAGATCTCTTTTTAGATTCATAGAGCTACTTATGAATAGAAATTGCTTCAGTGTGAAGAGTTTTTCTTCTGAGCAGTTAAAAATAGAATATTAAATTAGGGTACCCTTATAATAAAAACAACCCCTCATAATCTCCAGTTTTAATTGAGAATAACTATTGGCTAATACAGATGGTAAAAAAATATAATGTGGTACATTAATATGATTTAAATATTAAAGGCATCTCCTTTAAGGGATTAAGTAACAGTCAGTTATAAGGATGTTCTGTCTCTGACTTTGATAAAGAATCAAAAGAGTCACTGGCACCAGAAAAAGGAATATATTAGAATAAAGAAACTGTCTTGTCCTTAAAGCAACTCTCTCACTCTCAAAGAAAAATTTCTGCCTAGAATGTTCCACCTGACTGACTTTCTTCCAAAAAACAAGCATCCACCTCCAAGGGATCCAACACTGTTACAAGAAGGTGAGATGAAATTTCAGGTCTGTGTCAGTGAGGTTTTTAATGAGCAAATTCATAGAAATAGAAGATATTTACACTTTATGATGAAAAGAGTGCAGCAAATAAAGAAAGCTCCTCCTTTTGCCCTCCTTTGCAGTCTTTATTTTGTATGCCTGATGTTTTAGACTGTGGCTTTAAAACCTTGAGCACAAGGCTCTCAGGAAGCCTCTGCTACAGAGAAGGGGGCATTAGATCCAAATGGTCTCCTTTACTCCTGCCCTGCTCGTCAGAGCAATACAAGGCTTCCTGACTTCTCTCCAGTGACTTTTTCTGCTCTTAAAATGGTTAAGCACTACCTTTGTGCTTATATCTAGCTTCCTTTCTTCTACATGATAAAAGTGATCTCTAGGTGGAAGAACCATCCTCTGCCTCTCAAGGTATCTGGCATACACCAAACTTGCCTTCTTGAGCCTGGGGGTTTTGTCTCCACAAAGTGAGCAAAGTGCCTGAGGCTCTGCTCTTTTTGCTTTATAGCAGCATTTCTGCTTTCGACTTTGTAGCTGGCAGCTTTTGTATTTCCTTCTTACTACTACTGAATTTAGTATTATTTTTAAGTATTTTTACATGCATTTTCTGTAGTGCAGGATATTCCATTTAGGATTTTTTTTCTTATACTTCTTTTGTTCTGAATTCACCTTTTGCTGCTTCTGTTACATGCTTGTAGCAGGTTCTTTGCATCCTTGTTCCCAGCATCCCTTCAAGAAAAAAAAGGGTGCTATGCTAAGCAGAAAAGGATTTCTTCATGGAGAATACAGGACACAAAGAGCTGTCTAAAGTTCTCTCTGTTTCCTTTAGCTGAGCAAACCCTTGAGTTTCTCAAAATGTCTGTCTGAATAAAATCATGCTCGAGTACATTACTGCATGCACCATTTGGCAGGACTGTAAAGTGTGCTCCTGGAAGTACATATGCTTTCCAAGGTAAAGCAAGGTGCTTGCTTGGCATTTTACACATTAGAAAACAAATAAAAGACACTTTAGATGTTAAGCCCAGGAGAAGGATTTATACATGTGTATACATTTAGTAGGAAGTGTATTATCTGAAGTTATCAATATTGTATGTGTTCCTCAGCAACAATTAGGTTTTTTCTCAGTTTTGATGGCCAAATTATGACAAGCCCAAAGAGATGGGATGGGCTAAAATCTTACTTGCAGTTGCCCTTAAAACAAATACAAAACACACAAACAAAGGGGCCAGCTTTTAAAAGGAAAGAATATTTTTTCTGTGGATTAAATTTCAGTTACTATCTTATTTTCTGGCTTTTACACACTCCCACCCAGTCAGATCTGCAAAATGGATATTTGAAATATTATTTTTGCTGTTAACTGTGGCTTAGGAAAGTGAAGTCTATTGCTTTTCATATGGTTACTACAGTCAGTCCCTTCCTGATAACTTTTCTTAAAATGAGGCTGTGGAAATGAGATGTCCTATGAGATGGATGATCTCCTTTTCCTGCTTACACTAGCAGCTGTTGCTTTGTAGTCTGACTTTCTTTGTAACTCCCTGAGATCCGTGGCCTATCCAACTATAGCACACAGTGTCAACAGGCTTTCAGTATTTGTTCTGAAACTTTTTGACTTTCCTAGAGCAGAATACAAATATAAAATCATGCAGTCACTAGCATGATACAGAGAAGTCAAAAATATTCAGGCAGTCCTTATAATCACAGCAAATAAATATATTGGTGGCATACATATTTTTCAGGAAATATAAATAAAACTCTGCTGCTATCAAAGATGTATTGCATTTGCCTTCCTTCCTCCATCTTCTTTTGTTTCTTTCAGGAAGAACTTTAAAACCCTGGTAAAATTTTGCAACAATATACAAAATGCTAAGAAATAAGCTGGTAACTGGAAGAGTCAACACAATGTAAATGAAGAACCTGGTTTCCAGAAATTTTACTTAATACAGCATTTGACAGTAGTAACTTGTAGTTAATACAGTCACAACTTGGAATTAGACATATGTGACTGGTTTCATTGAAACCTGAATCTTTGTGATTAAATGTGATTTCTTAAGTTGAACAGTGGACTCTGTGGTCTCAATAAGGTTAATCTGTTCTACATCTTCATTATATTGTACATGAATAAATTTTGTTTCTTATTGTATATCAAGCATATTTAGTACAGGGCAGGCATCATACTTTTTTTACTTTTTCAATTTGTCCCATTTACAGAACTTCTTTGGACCAAAGGACAAGGTCAGACTTACTATTTTTCTTCTCTTAACCTTTCCCATACTTCCATGTACACACATGGATACCACAGTCGTAAAGATCTGTCTTTCAGAGATTAGGAAAAAAACAATTTTTTAATCAATTACAAATATTGAGCTATCTGGCCATGGTTTTGCTTTAAAGATTGAGATATTTTTTCTTTTAATTTTTTCCTGTGATATCAAAAACATTTTTTTAAGAGCTGCAATATCTAATCATTATAAAATCAGACCTATATTTACACCATTAGCATTTTTAACGGATCCATAGTGTTCCCTCAAGCTCAGATTTTCTGTCAATTCTAAATCCAAAAATGTTTTACATGAACAGCTGGAAGACATTCTCTGGAGATAGATGCTTCTTTTGGTGATTTACTAGATTGCTACTACAGCAGTTGTTGGACAGTAATTGGTACAACTTGCAGGATGTTTGTAGGAAACGCAAGCATGTCACAAAATATAATATACACAGAGCTGACTAGACCCAGTCCATTAAACCCCAAGGGTCACAGCCAATGGAGTCTTGCAAGCAATATGAAACAGATATTTGGGAGCAAAATTGCATAATTAAAGACAAATGCTATGATTAGTTTTTTGTCTATTTTCTTGTCTACTTTTGCTGTCTGTAAGCATATCTTTTGAGATATCTACTGTGAAGATAGAAGGTGTTAAAGATATCTCTTAGTGGGTTCTATTGATTTCATTTCTTTCTCCCTGTCTGTGAACTTTAGGTTTCACCATTTCAAATTTTCCTGGACCCTACAGAAATACATTTAAAATATTAAAACCACCTCTAATTTGTATTTCAGCTAAGTCTTGAAAAATGGCTCACAGTAATTTATGACATTATAATATAGAAAAGATTTTTAATGTACAAGATTATATAGTTCTACCATGGAAAGCATATTTAATTAATACATAAGTCTTGCTTGGATCACTTTAGCTTTATGATCAGTATTTCTAAATAATGTAAGGTAGGCAGATTTTAGTAGATCAATTAAGAAAATCACAAGCACCTCCTTTTTTTTTTTTTTTTTTTTGGGTGCAAATGTAGGTTTGATGCTTGTTCTTGCTTTGAAATTGCACCAGTGAACTAAAAATGTCCATAGCATGAAAAGACAATAATAGTTTAAACATATTTTTAAGAAAATTTGGTTAACAATATTTATGAAATTATATAGCTTGAAGGAGAGATTTTATGGTATCCATTTGCTTGACTTCATATTTTTCCTGAAGGCAGAATCACATAAAAATTCAAGGAAGTAGAAATACAAACATTAAAATTGACGTTCTGGATTGTACATGTCTATTTTAAGACATGTAAGTACAGAATTAAGTACCAGACTATTTTATTCCACAGAGCTAATCTCCACTTCCATTATAATCTTTGTCACAAGATGAATTAATTTTGTACTATTTTCTTTTCTCATTACACTCTTTGACATGGATATAGTCATATATCCTTTTCTGAATGAGCAGATATTTTCAGAACTTGCAATAATTCTACCTCAGATGTTCATACACACTAACTCCAGAACACTTTCAAAGAATTACAGTAGTATCTGGACCACCATGTAGCTAAGCAGACTATTCTGTATGTCCACAGAACACATAAGAGGTTTGCTTTTTTTACTGCTTCAATTCTGATGCTCAGGTGAATATTTCCATCTGATGACCACATGATCTTTCAGACATTTTTATTATGCTTTAGCACTTGGTCACTTCCTGCTTCTGGCAACAGATTTATCGTCGAGATCCAATTTCATGACTTGACAATCTCAAGCAAACACAATGGATTTATACATTTTTAGTGTTCCAGAATAACAGCACTACGTGCTCAGTTTATACCGTTATGGCTTTGTTACTGCTTCATGTTCTCCAGCCATGCAACATCACAGAAATAGTATTGTTATTTCTTTTGGTAACAAGAAGCTGGTTAAAAGTCAAGCTGTATAAATTGAATTCAGTTATGGGAGAAAATGGTGCTGAGCCCACTGCTTCTCTCCTCTCCTCTCCTCTCCATCATATTTATTTAAAATTCATGTACTAAGTCCTGCTACTCTGAACAAAACACAAATCAAAGAGAAAGCAACATTTATCAATAACTGAGGAGAGATATGCCATTTTTCAAAAATATTTATATTAAAAGCACTCCCTCTGAACTACATTTTCTGTCTAGGTGTTTTTCTGTATCTTTCATCCCTCTGTATTGCCTTAGTTTTAAAATCAGTGTGCACCAAGTGTGATCACAGAGTCATAGAAAGACCTATGCTAGAATTGGACTTTTGTCAAGCTCCTGCTCAGAAACTTGGGATATCTTCAAGATTAGACTAGCTTCTGAGGGCCTTCCCCAGCCAAGCTCTGAAAACCCCTGCAGACAGTTATTCTCCATTCTCTAGGCAATCTCCTGTGATGCTTACTTAACACATCTTCTAGTGAAACATCCTTCCCTATCACTTAATTGTGGTTTTCTTTTCTGTAACACAATCATAATCACTTCTCGATATTTTTTGTGAACATCTGGCAAGGGCTGGCTTAACTTTCACCTTAATTCCCTTTTAGACAGCAGAAGTTTATTGACTTTCCAGTGTAAACATACCCAGTACTCTTTCTTTCTTCTTTAATGTGATGTGCTCCATCTCCCTAACCATCTTGTTGGTCCTTCACTGGTTTCTCCCCATCTCTCTTCTGCTGGGAGAGCTGAAACAGGACAACATACTACAGAAGTGGCTAAGCTGAGGGGAGTAATAACTTTTCTGGACCCACTGTTGTTTTTATTCAGGCAGCTTTCATCACTGCAAGGGCATTCTACAGACTTACACTCAATTTTCTGTCTGTCAGGACCCCCAGGTTCTTTTTTGCATATCTGCTCCCCAGTCAGTCATTTCACTTTCCTCTCTCTCTTTGTTTCACTTCCAAAGCATCTTGATCTGTGGCAAATGCCTGTCATTTAGAAAGTAGCTCCTGGAACTGGGGCAATCTGATTCTACACACAAGTGTAATTTTTGTCTGCTGGTTTTCTCCTAAAAACAGTTCACTGCAGGCCAATAAAATAAACATTACAAGCCATAGCCTGTTCCCAAAACAGCTGTCTTTACTCTCCAAGGCTATTGTGAGATCCTCTGGAAGCTTTACCTTCTTTCTTTTACTCAAATAGTTGTGAAAATTAGCACTTTCCAAAATGCATTTATCTGACTACTTGGCACCAGTTTCACCTCTGACTCAAACCCCTGCTACTTTGGACAGCCCTCAAAAACAAATGATATTTTTTTTCCATAAAAATATTTCTTTCTCTCATCAAAAAAGAGAAGAATGGGAGTTTCACTTGTTTCTGTATGTCTGATAGATGTCAGTATTTGATAAAGGACTCCAAAGTGCTAGCATAGGAAAAAATACTATAAATAGACTTCAAGATTTCACTTAAGGTAAGAAGGAATAAGTAAGTTAAGAAATAACAGACAACACAACCTTTATTATTGACATATTTTCATTGTATCAGCCCAAATTAATGTCTCTTTCAAAGTCCTTCTTACTATAACCAGTGTTGAAGGTGTTTTTCCCTGCCCAGTTGTTTTTTCAGCTCTTGAGATGAAATTTTTACTGCATTTCTGAAGAGCTCTTATCCTTTTTTCCTCTGTGAACAGTTAAGAAAAAGACTATATTGAAGAAAACAGCAGTTCCTGTCACAACTTTTAAATTTTTTTCCCCCCTATTTATGATGAGTGTTTAGGGACATGTCACATCTTTCAAGAATACAGGGAAATATGCTATTGATGTCCCAATGAGGAGCTTCCTCTCATAGGAGGAGTTTTTTCTTGTTTTTCAGTGTGAGCATCACATTTCCTTAATATTTCTATACTTTAACTGCATTTTGCTTGGGCTAAATATAAATTTGTTCTAGCATTGGCTAAGGTATTTGCTAACTTCAAATGGACAATAGTTTTACAGACAAAACAACCCTGTCATCTTTTTTAATGTAAGTAGTTTATCACTGTATTTATTATGCTTTGATTTACCATATTACTTTTACAGTGTTTACCATATTGACTCCTAGATTTACCACTGTGACTAAATGAGCATTTACTGTAACTAAAGAAGATTTCATAGTTTCATTGATGTATTCAGATTCAGTCATGTCTGAGAGAACTCTTCCTTATACAACTGCATGCACCTGATAAGTTCTTAATTTCTTGTACTCTTAAACCTAACAAATTCACAAAAGTACAAAATATGAATTTGCACCTCATAGAAACATCCTATGGCTTAAGGCTAAAAGACAATCAGAATCTGAAGCTGATAGTTTTCATCAGTTTTGAACTTTTTTACACTTTTACACAATGCTCTTTCCTGCTGGCACTTAAACAAAAAAGTTTCACCCTGAAATTTATATAGAGGCCAAAAAATAATATTTTTAATATATCTTTTCGTCTGATTCACCCTCTCTACTAAATTCATAGTAATTAAAAGAAAAAAATGCATTTGGTGGATCTTCAGATCCAAATACATGCTTCCAATTCCATATTCTGTGTGTGCTTCCAAAGCCTCAGCCTTGCATGTAGTCATAGTGCTTTCCTACTCTTTTACATGCATTACTGCGTTTTCAGTATCCTTTTTTTCTTTATCTGGAAGATGAGCACTGAGATGATGCACTCTGTATGCTTTCAGATACATGTTGCACTGAAATCAAACTCTTGAAAGGAAATTTTTAGTCTATCAGATACAAATTTGGATTAACAATACCATAGTCAATCTAATAATCTGCGGGGCTTTTTACATCAATGAGTTACAGTTCTTAGCTGTAGAAATAGAAAACTCATCATAAGTCCTTAAAATAATTAATACTTCAAAAGTGTAGACTTCTGAATTTGTAAAGGATTTGAAGAACACTTTTGTAGGGGATAATTTTAATGAGAGGCTAGAAATATCTGAACATGGTTCAGAGAGCAGTTCCTTCACACACTTACATTATTTTCTCATTCTGATTATTTATGGAAGAAGCATTTGTTTCCTTAAACTATTCATGGCTGATAGATATTACATACAGTTCTCAGTTGCTTGAATAGAAACAATTCTTTTGACCTTTTTCCTCTCTATACTGTCAATGCATGCAATTTAATATAATGAAGCAAAAAAGAACATCTCTGAAATAATATGCTATGGCATTCATAGGAATGCCAATGTTTTAACTCTATGAATATTGCAAAAGGTACTTGCACGTATTTACCATAGAAACAGTAAAGAGAATGAAATTTAATATAAGTTTAATTAACTACATCAGGATGACATTGTAAAACATGGAGGTGAAGTTTTGAGAAAAAAAAAAAATTCTAGAAATTTGTCCAAAAATCAAGCTCTCTATTCATCTGTGCTCTTTTAAGCTAAACATCATGTGCAAATATTTTTATTTATTTAAGTAAAATAACAAATAAAATAAAATTCTGACCAGAAAATATAAAATCTATTGAGTCACATGTATTTTTATTCTTTTAAATCACTGTTATCATTCAAAAGAACAAAGAATGTATCTGGGTAAATCAGACTATGAAAACTGCAAATAAAATTCTTTCTTATACATGTTATACTTAGTCTATGATATTTTCATTACATTGCAGCTTATAAGCAAAGTCTGTAATGCTAAGATACAAATAAAATGTTTCTCTCAACATATCAAAAAGAAAGTGAACTCAAACCACTTTTTCCTCCATTATCATAATAAAATAATTAATTGCTTGAAAGTTATTGTGGTCATCTTTTTATAAGCGATTAGTTATCTGGTAGATATGGAACTTTTTGTCATGAAATTTGTGACATTCATATAGCTAATACTGTTCCACTTTTCTCAGCTACGTGATATTTTTTCATCAAAATCAAAGCCACAGTGATTGAGTGTGAAAGGAAAACCCAAAATCTCGTAGAAGAACACTCCCTTTCACTGATATGACAGTGTGTTTTTCCTGTTTTGTACTGTAACATTTCAGAGAAGGCTCTCAGCTGGTAGCCTAGCATTTTTTCATGTAGGCATGTATCTAAGTCCAGCAGCAATTTAGTGCTTTCTGTGATGCAGCAGAGAGACAATAATTTGCTGCAGCATGATGGAACACAGTGCATCAGCAGGGATCGTCCCAGTGATCTTCAATGTGCATGCACAGCTCAGTTTGAGACATGTCACAGATTTCTGTTATGCTGCAGGTTTGCTGAGACACACATAATTGTCTGCAGTTAAGTAAACTGTCTGCAGTTATCTTTGTTCAGCAATGCATGCTTCTTGCCATATTCATAATGCTAATAAATAAAGAATGATCCAATGAAATCCAGAACTGCTGCTGCTTTTAATTTAATTTCTCCAGAAACACTGAATACAAACTAAGCCAGAGAAAGAGTCAGTTCTGCCCAGAGTTCCAGATAGCTTTATCATTTACATTTTCAAAATTTAAACAATAACTGGAAGAAGTTACTCATGAAAGAATACTTAACTTTTTTATTATTGAAGAAATTTATTCTTCAACACAATGAAATATGTTTCTTTTAGATAGTGCTTAGTTGGAAATAAGAGATCAGTCCTTCAAAGGGAGTAATAATAGAGTTGTGTGAACTTCGGTGTTGCTCTACTAGTGGAACTAAACATAATCTAATCTACTCAGATGTGAGACAGATGTTGCCCACATGATCATGAAGAAACAAAACTTGTCCTACAAAATTCAGAGCAGAAGATGGCATCTCCTTTGACAATGAGATGGAAGGTGCAGAACTGATTAAAGTATACCTGGTAAGTAAATGAACACTTGTTACTAGGAGAGATCAGTGGGCAGTGGTTCTGAAGGAGGTCAAAATTAGCTCTCACAAAAATGTATCATCATTCCAGCTTAGTAGTCTGAACTAAAGCTCAGGTGATGATACTTTCAGTATCCCATTGCAGACACAAACTCTTCCTTTGCTTTGACAGGAATTATTGTCCAAGACACGTGTGAAGATGTTCAGCCTCCTAAGACGCCCTAATATTTTTCCCTGCAATAATACATAACCTTAAAAAAATAAAAAATAAAACAGCTTTTTTAGCCATCTTAATGAATTGCAACTCTACATAAACGTTATCATGGATATTTACATTTGGGTTATTTTCATAGTTTATATACACAGAGTAAAAGAGTGATTTCTCTGTTTCTTTGAGCATCTAGAGAACTTAATTATTCTTGTACTATTAACTTCAGGCTTATCTATTTTGACCTCCTCCTACCATACAGTTCTAGATATTTCCATTATGTTAATAATACAATATACAGTTATAATTCTTCCATTGTGACACCAAATTTAGATACAAATTAGTGGCTGACTCCTTAAAAGCATACCTACATTTACTGCAGATTCAAAATTTATGTTCCCAGTGTTGTCAGAAAACTACACATTAAATCATCAGCTATTCTTAAAATATGCCTCAAATAGGGAGTTGGAATCAAAGAGTCTTTCAGGATTTTAAAATACATACAATAAATTAATTGCTGGTGAAGAATGACCATTACTGAAAAATAAAATTACGGGTGTGTGTCACAGGATGTTTCATAAAACTGTTGGCTTTTTCACTGTGTAATACCAAACTTAGGTTCTCAAAGTGAAAAGCTTAATGCAATGGCACATGGCTCAATCTTTACATACATTCTGCTCATTACTTCCTTGCAGAGACTTTCAATAAGAGCACTAACTAAAGCCAAATGCAGTTGATATCTAGTGTTTTGTAAGGCTATTTTGTAGCAGTCATCAAACACACAGCTTATGGTAATAGCTTTTAATCAGTAGTTAAAGAAACAGTGACAGTAGAGAGGTTAAAGCCTGGCTAGGACTTTAAATTACATAAATGAAAAAATAAGTTTTAAACAGAAAGCTATTTACACCTTAACATATGTTTATATTCTGCTGGATATAAGCATAATGTAAATGAAGAGACAAATAATCCAGCAAATATATGAACAATTTTAAAAACAAGTAGAATCCAACAATGTAAATTCAATATTCTCTTTCCTGGGGAAAGAGGGGCAGAGGAAGGGGGGGAGTAGGGGGAAGACAGGTATTTTATTTTAGTACAGTGGTTTGTTTTAGCAATCCATGTGTAAATTTTCCCATGTACATGATTTCACTGTGTAGTAATATTCATACATTGCATTGTAGATAATCTTAAATAAAGGCTCCATCCTTTTAAAACCACAACACATCTCTTTACTCTTCCACGATTCTGCAAAGTTCATTCAACAGTTAGGAGCTTCCTTAAATATGTTAGAAGTTTGTAGCACCATGGCTACCCTGATACAATCATATACTGACAGAGCAATAGGAAGTTCTCTAATATTCGAAGAGTCCTTAAGAAGGATGTGTTCTCTTTTGGCTGTGAGATAACAAGAACTAGGTAGTTACAGTCATTTTGTTCAACCACTATGTCCTTTCTGAAGAAGAATTAAGCTGTTCAACATTAGTTATTTAAAGTAGCATTCACAGCAAAAGAATAGTGCTTAAACATAGAATACTATCTAATACAGGCATAAGAGAATTTTTTTAAGTTTCTGGTCTCAGCTGCAGGTCTATCAGACCATAAAAATTCATCTATTACTATCCTTATGCATTGTGTCTCTCATAAAGAGTTTTGTGGCACTGAGTTGCAGAAAGCATTCAAACGTTAGAAAAGGAGGTCTTGAAGTTGTATAATAAGAATAAGTTGTATATATAACAATAATAGGTATTTCAGATTGACTACTAGCATCTATTTAATTTAATCAAATTTACATAAGAGATTATCCACCTTCGTGGTGTCATATTTACTTTAAGGGCAACCTGGGTCACTGATGATAGTTCAAATCTCTGTTAATGCTGAAGTCATCCTTGTTCTATGCAGCACACATTATTGTAATAATCCTGGATAGAGCAAAAGTTAATGTCCCAAAGCAATAAGCAGATTTGGCTAATCAAAAAGTTATCATAATAGGATGAAGGAAGGATAGACTCACAGGACCATAGAATCAAGTAGGTTAGAAAAGAGATCTGAGATTATCAAGTCCAACCTATGACTGAACATCACCTTGTCAACTAGACCATGGCACTGAGTGCCATGTCCAATTTTTCCTTAAACACCTCCAGGGACGGTGATTCCTCAACACCCCTAGTCAGTCCATATTTGATCATCTTTTAAGAAGAGATTACTCCTAATGTCCAACCTGAACTTCTCCTGCTGCAAATATATGTTTCAGCCTTAGCATTAAATTTTCTCTCTTCAATAATTTCAGCAAAGTTCTTAGCACCCTTGTAATGTTAATTTTTGTATGTGCTTTTGCATTAAATTTCAATACAAGAAATAATTAGATTTATATATGCAGTGTCTGGTAAAACTGATAAAAAAAGCACTTACTTGAAAGTCAATAGTTCTGATTTAGTGTAACAATCAAGATGATGTTCATATTTCTATCTTCCTATTCACTGGAGTACTTCCTGTATTTTTTTCACTGTTAAGAATGATTTTTTCTTTTCGCATTGCAAGATGTCTATTGTAGATTTTTAAGCTATAATAATTCTGCTGCTAACTTTTCTGTTGTAGCAGAAATATAGCACCCTTATTAGCAAGGTAAAGCATATAGACTTTAATCAATATGAAAGTGCACAAGCTTTAATTGTTGTAAGGTTGATTTTTGTCTGTTAATACCAGCAGGATAATTTTAATCTAAAATATTTAGTTAATACATTGAGGTAACCTTCAGGGTAATAAAAATGATAACATAGACATAAAAATAAATCTGAAAAATTTCCAAAGAATGTACAGAAGAAATTCTTAGAATTTTTAACTGAGATTGAAGAAAAGGAAAAAAACAAACTCTTCTGTAATAGTTCCACTATCACTCAAGTTTTCTTATATCAATATGAAAAGTTGAAGGAACTAATGGTCATAAATATTTTTTTTGTTTCTAATTATATTCATTGGAACAAATGCAGTGTTTAAACATTCAGTCATAAAAATATTTTCTGAACATCCACATCAGATTTTAAACATGTCACTGGTAAAAAAACTAAGCAAAGGGAGAAACTTAAAATAAAAATAAAAAACCTGCATTTTAAATCTGATAACAATTTGACTTATATTGCATGCTTTAGGCACAGTCACTTTCAATGCCTACTATTAGGAGATCTTCTGAATTTTAATAATTCACATACATTACATTTTCTCCAGAATTTGCTATTCATTTAAGTCAAAGCTTGTTATTAAGTTGAAATAATACTTGATAGAAATTATACTTGAATTTAAGAGACATCATGAATTATGTAAGTGCAAAATTATTTGATGTATTCCTATTGCATGAAAACCAGAAAGTTTAACTTGTTGTTAGACTTTGCTTAAACTCATAATCTCCATCAATGTACATTTCACTAATGAACATGTAATGTACCTATAATACTAAATGTCTTTGCTTTCATTATGAAATCATAATATTTTTATTAATATTAAAACTCCCTCACATCTCTGTGAAAAAAAAACCAAATAAGACCAAATCTATAAAATTAATCTAAATACTTCATTACATGTATAGTGGTCAGTTTCTATTTTCTAAGTACAAAATTAAAAAATCATGTAAGGTTGCACTCTTCTATGACAAAACAAATTTTAAAAAAATTTAAGATACCTGTAAAATTACAAAGGCTTTTTAAATTGCTCTTATAAGTTGTTCCTTATTCAAAATATATAGTGGTGTTACAGGTCAAGTAAGTAAAATGAATCATTTCCATGTTGTCTTACACACCATGAAATTTTGAGGAAGTAAAACTTGAAAACTTAGGTACTAGTCTCAGACTAAAACATGGGAGACATTTGAGGTTCTTCTGTAGAAAAAGGGGGAAAAAAAGTGCTATAATTTAAAAAGGCCTATACGGGCTATATTTTAAACATATTTATGAAGTGGCATCTCAAACATAATACATTGTTTTTATACAATATCAGAGGATATAACCTCTTGATCTCTAAACTTTCATCTGCATCAGAATTGAAATCATGTTCCTCTTCATGAAATTCAATATTATTTTCACTCAGAGGTATGGAGTGAAATTCATTCCTTAGAAAGCCTGGAAATTACTTTTTCCTTTGCTTACTTTACCTTTTCCTCCAGTGTTCCTTTCCAATCTGGCAATTTAAATTGGTTCTTAGGTCACAAGACCTAAGATAAAATATTCTTATTCATTGGTTCAAAGGCTACATTTTGGCTCTTTAGCAAGCAAACCTGTTGTTTTTAGAAGCTTTCCAGTCTTAGACCCTGCTGCAAACACTGCGACACTAGTGAGTCCCCTCGTACCAGCCCCATTCTATAAAACTGCACCCAGTGCACACAACCTCTCTCTCCCAGTGGGACACCACCCTGGTCCCAGAGCAGTCTCTTTACAGAACATAGTAAGGTGCACAGTAAACTGTAAGGGAACAATTCCACAAATTACACAAATAAGAATTTCTTAAAACCAGCATAATTATAACATATAGAGAAGTACTGTTGAATAAAAGCAAAAGAAAATTTATTTTCAAATTGGTCTTATTTACATGTATTTGATTATGTCTGCAACTAGCATCCAGTTTGCATCGTTACATACAGGATACAAATAACAATTTAAAAAAATAAACAGAAGCTGCTAAAGAAATAAAAATTAATTTGACATATCTTGACAACTGCTACCCAGAAATACACTGCAAGGTGCAAACATCAGCATTCAAAATTATACACTTTAGGGGCAGTCCTCTTCCCCTTTCAAGACACTCAAGCAGAATATCATTGTTCCATCTGGCTAATCTGCCAAAAGAAAGGACTTCAGTAAGGATGATTGCCTGAAAAATATGCTATGTCAGTGCCTCTTTGGTCACATTTGTCCTATTTATTTTTCTTCCTTTCTCAGGCTGGAGATGGATGATTCTAAAAACCATGGCAAAGTTGAGATTTCAAATGCCTTTCAATTCCTTCTTGAAGCCAACGTGACTGTTCTGTAACCTAGTGCGGAGTCTGGCTGCTTGTCATGTTCCAATTAGTGAAGCAGATGTGAAAGATTTATTATCATCACCTTAGCCTTCAATTTAGCTTGAAATGGAACATTCATAACTATGCAGGAGTTTACTAGTTTTGTTGTTTTTCCCTACATGCATATTAATTTCAAAGTTATTTAATTTTAACTTCAAAAATATTGTTCTGCTCCTACTTTTACTGCTACTGGACAATTT
Organism: Ploceus nigricollis; assembly: GCA_013399945.1. Lineage (NCBI taxonomy): Eukaryota > Metazoa > Chordata > Aves > Passeriformes > Ploceidae > Ploceus > Ploceus nigricollis. The sequence goes on from VXBC01010917.1 coordinate 71,562, forward strand.
TTTGTTCTCGGTAAGTTAATGGCAGTTTTGTCATAATCATTAGTGGGAATATAAGTAGTTTCTATAATGTGCTAATTATTTTAAGCCAACTTTTAATATGTAACAGACAGTTCTGTATTGCTATATTATTACTTAATTAATTTGCCATAAAATATACTGATAAAAATGTATTCAATCCACTTCATTACGTGTCAGTTTCAAATAATTTTCTGTCTCATTTTCAGAGTTCTTTCCCATAATAAATGCAAAGCCTTATGCATACCTAAGAGCTTGTTAACTTTTCAAATGGTTTTTAATGCACTGGCCTGATGATTTCAGGGGCTACTTGAGAACAGGCTAAGTCTTTAACTAAGGTTCTAGTACATGGGGAGCTATGACCTCCAGCCTCTTCAGAACTTTACTAAGACCCACGTCTGTGACAAATTCCTCAGCTGTTTCCTCAGCTGTTGCAGTGCAAGAGGGAAGTTTCCACTGAGGCAGAGACCACCACCACCACACAGCAGCACAAGCAGCTCAGGTGGCAGCCAGAAGCACATGGCTCCTGTGCAATAACCACTCCCTTGGAAAATGGATTGTTAGACCTTACATAGCAGGCAACTGGAGGTAACAACAAGATTCAAGGAAGAAACATGTTTAATCACCAATGCAAAGTTAGCTGCCATCTTGATAAAAGGATTGTAATAACAGAAACTGAGGAGGAAATCTGCATCGTTTTGTCCCAGGATAGCCAAACAGTCGACAGAAAGAAATTACCAGAAAACTTTGCACAGAAAAAAAAAAAATTTCCTTCACCTGATACAGAGAAGCTATCTGCCTCTCTCTATTGTCTGTGGAGAAAAGCTATGGAACTAATTTAGATAGGATGCCTTGCATTTTAGGCAACTTCAGTGAAAGGAATCTTAATGAATGCTGAGGAAATGTACTTCATGCTAAAGAGAAAAAAGAAGAAAAAATGTACAGAGCTCGTTGCGATTCCTCACAATAATACCTCCTGACATTAAAAAAAAAAAAAAAGAATGAGAAGAAATAAGAAGGAAAAGTAAAAGATGAAAAAGTTGTGAGTAATTAGACTTTTTAATAGTAACCATGTAGATGTTCTTACAAATTTAGGACCTTTAACAGAACTAATACTCATAATAGTAGTCCTAAAAAGGGTAACATGCAATAACACATGAACAAACACACTATAGCTATATAAGTGTTTAAAATCATAGTCTGTATGATCAGGTCTGTATGATCTGAACACTTATTTTCCCAACAGTATGCATAAGCAATACCTAGGCTAGAAAATAACATTTTTTTTTCTGAGTACAGTAATTTGCAACTTCCTAAATCAAAGTTTTTTCCAACAATTTAGGATACTTCAACAGCTTTATTTACTAGACTTGTCCCACCTTTCCTTAAACCCAAATAGGCTTTCAATTTTCTCAGTATCTTGAGACAAGGTCTTCCATAGCTTAGATTTTTGAGTATCTCATAGAATCCTAGAAAAATTGAAAGTTTAGTTCAACCACCTGCTCAGGGCAGGGATAAGTTCAAGATATGGTCTCCTTTTGTGTTACCTGTTAGTTTCATCTGATGTCCCGTAGTTCTTCCATTGGTGGAAGCAGGAAGAAAGTGGTCCATATTTGCTATCTCTAGACACATCATAAAAGCCATCTGTCACATCTTCTAGAGATTTCTTCTGCTTTTCAGACTGGAGAATTTGAAACCTACTTATAACACCAAAAAGTTTATTTTTCCTTCTTTTTAATATCTTTCTGGCAACTCTGAAATTTTTATAAAAGATTTATTCTCATATTTTTTCCTATTTCTTTTTGAGACTGGTAATTTACTGTTTTATTTTGATAAAAGTACATAATATTTGATGAATTTAATTATATCTGAATCTGAAGTTTTCTAGCCTATTCCTTGTTAGAAAAATTGTCTGAGTCACTGAGAGAAATAGATTAAGACTTTTAATATAATAGTAACTACTAATAGTACTTTAAGCCTCATGAAATCATAACATCAGACCAAAAAGCAGTGTGTTTGTAAAATCAGGCAGTTTCTATTTCAGACCTACTTTCACATGTACCCTTTAAAGTTGTAACACACTATTTTCATCACTAGATTACATGTGACTAGTGCAGAGTGATTTCAAAATCACCAAGGCAGCTTTGTCAGCCGGTTTGGCATGATTCTGTGATTCTGTTGCTCTGGTCCTTAACCCTAATGCGCTGCTTGTTTTTCAGTACTGTGACGAATAAATTAAAATCATGGTATAAAGATACAAAATTTGAAGTCAAAAACAAACATTTCTTTATTCTTTTTTCCCCAAACATGTTTTTAATAATGTATTATGCTGTCACTCTCATCAAAAGAGTAAATATTCATTAATTGATCAATCTGAAACTAATGTATCATATGGAAGAAGAATTTTTAAAGGGCATTTATGAAATTGAGATATTAAGCTGCTAGATTATAGTTACAGTAAATGTAGATTATAGTTACAGTAAATGTCACTGAATGCAATAGAAACAACGATTTGCCTTAATTCTCAATTTGTTACATTTTAAAATCAAAATATGATGGTAACAAGTCATGTTACTTTTCCTTTGAAAAATTGTTAAATTGCATTATTCCAGTTCAGTACAGTTTCTTCAATTTAAGTTACCATTAGATATATCACCAGGGTCTCTACCAAATGTGACAGGTACATTTCCCTATTCTAGTTGAGAGTTTTTTCTGCAGCCTGTCAAACTGCCCTAGCAATTGCTGATCAGCAAGTAAATATTCAGTAAGTAAATGGTCTAAGGTAGTGCCTAATTGAGACTGAGAACAACATCAGCTGAAACTGACTCTAAGGAAGGCATGTTCACAGTGGCTTGATCAGCCATGCTTGTTAATTCTAATCCTGACTAGATCATTTATTTCTGGAACTGTTAGTAACAGTGGATAGTAATTATCCCACAGTGAAGGAGAGTGCAAGGGGTCACTTTCTCATTAAAAAAGGAAAATTAAACACACTGGATCTAAAGCAGTTTTTTTACCTTTTATTTAACATTATTTTGGTGAAATTACTTCCAACTATAAATAAATAAACTATGTAGAAAAAGAATTATTTTAACCTGTATAGACAAAAATTGCTATCATATAATACATTCCCAATACCAGATGAACACATATTTAAACTCTTTTAGGCAACACCATGATAAAACATGTTGTAGTATTAGGTCAGTTTGGGAAAGAAAAAGCTCCTTTCATCATATTTGCATCTAGACTACAGAGTAGGTTCCAAATCACAAAAATATAAAAGTACATTTTGATGAGGTGAAATTGCCTAATAAAAGTATTGATCAATTTTTCTATTATGGGTCAAAATTGTAAAAAAAAGAGTTAGTAAAATGTTCCAATACAGTTTCAGTTTATTTAGATTTTTAAAAGTATTGTCAGAATCCATAACTCAAATAGATTTACTAACAAACAACGTGATTCATATTAAAACCTCTCAAACTTAGCAGACTACTCTAATGTGCAGATTAAGTTATAACGTCATTGTGAGGCAGACAGTAGACACAGAGTGCAACTGTGCAACTTTTTTTGTAGATGTGAGAATCATGGTCTTGTTTTTTTTTTTTTTTTTGTGAATTAGGGTAGGATCTAAGCATCTTTTCTTTCAGAGACAAAGTTTGACATGTAAATCTATAGTAATCACCTTTAAATCCCATTATATTTACTGCAGAAAACCAGAACTATTCAGAGATTGCCCTATATGAACTGTATTATCAAACAGAATTCTTATCAGACAGAATTCTTATCAGACAAAACCACAGGATGGTGGAAGGGCTTGCGTTGGAAGCTATCTTTAAAGATCAGCAAGTTCACCCACTTAGCACACTCACACCACCACCACCACGTCCTTCTTCAACATCCCCAAAGGCTGAAATAGATCAACCCAGCCAAGGATTACTTTTGTTAAATATGTTTGCTCAAAGCCCCACTTTACCTGACCTTGAACACTTCTGATGATGGTGCATCTACAGCCTCCCAGGGCAACCTGTTCCAGTGCCTCATCACCCTCTTTGTCAAGAATTTCTTCCTTATCTGAAGGAACTCTAAACCTAAATTTTTCACTTTAAAACTGTTGTCCTTTGTCCTGTCACTATCATCCCAGGTAAAACATCTTTCTCCACTTTTCTTACAAGACCTTAACACTTATGCTAGAATATGGGCTTCCCTGAGCCTTCTCTTCTTCAGGCTAAACGAACACCATTGCCTTAGATTTTCTTCATAGATTATAAAAAACTCTGCAGACATGAGACAAACTAAATCAAATTGAACACATCTTAATTTCTAGAAGAAAACTAGAAAGAGATACATTTTTTTGAGTCTCCTTGTGCACAATGAAAGACCTCAAAAAGTGCACACTCAAAAGGATCCACTCATATAAAAGCAACGATCAACTATTAATAATGATTACTGAAATTTAGCATATATGAAAAATTTTACCCTATGAATTATCCTGAATCTGTAAAATAAAAGAAATGCAATTTTTAAGATTAGAATTTCAGTAAATACTTAAAGAAATGTATCTTATTAAAGGAACTTACAGAAATAAAAAACTAAACCATCAGAATTAAAAATCAGTTTAAAAATAAAATAAAAAATTCTTGTCAGCTATGATTTCACAAGAATTACTAATGGGAAAATTATGATTCAATATTTTTTTTCGTGTTTAAGAAATGTAACATGACTGGTTAAAATGAGCTTAATCTGCATCTCAATCTGCTTCTCCAACTGCATCTCTTGACTAACACTTCACCTCAGGTTGTGAGTCTCATACTTGTATTTCAGGCAAGCTTGGCTGGTACTATTGTGCACACTTTCTCCACCCTTCAAACCCCTTCTGCATATTCATAACATACTGGGTCAGGCATTCACCTCCTTCTGACTGCCAGAGAGACTCCTGAACAGTCTGACAGGGAAGTTTCCTTAACAATTTTTTGGTAAATATTTTAATTATATTGGAAAGTTTATTCAAAACTGCAAAATTTAAACTCAGTGAGATCCACCCATTGAGTGTGATTCTGAAAGTGATCCCCAGCAATACTGTAATTGAAAACTTGTGTCTGGAAGGAAAATAAATACTCAGTCTGTCTGTTAGAAATAAGAATGCCCACTTGTTATATTTATAAAAGCATAATGACATATGGGCAGAAATGCTCTATATTTTGTAAGTTAGAAGGTAGCAGTGTCTACTAATTAAAATGCAGACACACTCTCACCCAATTGCAAGATCATGAATAACTGTGACACTTACCCAATAGCACCTTGCCAGTTCACCATTTAATTTCACCTGTGAATACCATTTTTTGAATTGATTGTTTTCCTTCTAGCTGCAAATAAATACATAATGGGTGTTTTTTATAGATATTTACTACTTTAAATTTCCATATTCAGTGTTTTGTCATTGGAGGTTCAGTGACATATGACCTAACATAATAAACAAAGCAACTACAAATATGATGAAATATTTGTCTTATTGCCTTTCTACACTGATATAAATATATTTTAATTTATGGAATTATTTTAAAAGTCAGATATTTGGATTTGTCTCCAGATTTCATGTATCTTTTTTTTTTTTTTTAACTTAAATGGGTCATCTGTTTTATTATGTGTGATCTGAGTAGTCACACTTGCTCCAGAAAAATTTAGTGGGAAAAAAACCATGACAAAATCATGTTTGCTCTGTAGTTCAAAATACCAAGTCATTAAATAAGAGAGTGAAATAAATAATGTCTATTTCTATCCCCTGCCCAAGGGCATCAAAAATTGTTTTTTAATATATCTAGGCTTAAGTTCTTGTCTCATTTTAGTCAAACACTAGAGAATTTTTTAAGTAAAGAATTGTTAGGATATTTTCACATCACCATAAATTATTTCTTAACCATACTTAAGTAAGAGTAGAAAGATGTCCAGGTTATAATTCATAACCTAAGCCACTCCTCTCTTTTGCCAACATAGTGTAACTATATTTAAGCACTTAAGACACAGATAAATGCATATATGCTGGGACTATGAGGAATAATGCGGATCTACTAAAAGGCTGTTGTTGACTTCATATTGCATATATCTCACAGCTTAATCTTTCTTTAGCTATTAGCCATTGAGGACGTATTTTTTGTAGTTCCACAAATGATGATGCAGTTCTGAAAGAAGCAATGCACTTCAATCTAGAAGGAGGCACCTAAAATAATGTCAAAACCTGATGTGGCTACTCACACAGAGGCATTTAGTATGAGTCAAAAACCCACTAGGAATTGATAGGGAACTGGCAATAATGAATTTGCAGCAAAGAAATCTTTGGAGATTTACTTCTGCTTTTCTGGGCAAAGTGATTTGTAATCATCACAGACAAAACAGCCTGAACCTAGGGATAGTAATGAACTTATTATTAACAAAGAGCAGAATAATGAGAAGTATAAAACATCTTTAAAAAAACACCTTTTTCCCACTCCTCCCTCTTTCCCAGGCTCTACCTCCTCCCCTCCAGAAGTGCAGGGAGACAGGGAATGGGGACCTGGATGATTATGGTCATTTCATCCCATGTTATTCCTGCTGCTGCTCAGAGAGAGGAGTCCTTCCCCTGATACAGCACAGGGTGCCTCCCACAGGAGACAGTTCTCACAAGCATCTCACACATGAGTCCATCCCAGAGCCATTACTATGATTCCAGATTGGCATGGCCCTGGCCAGAGGTGGCACTGGCTCTGCAGAACATAGAGAAACACTCCTGCAGCTTCTCAGACAAGCCATCCCGATAATGTTCCAGCTGTCAAAACCTGGCCACACAAACCCAGTACATCCGAGCATTTATCGTTGTTCCACTGAAACTTACCTCAGATCTTGGTTTTCGATCTTATATAAACATAGCTAATTCCCTTGGAGAGAATTGCATTTAAGCAAAAGTACTCAGAACAAGGAAAAATAATATAAAATGCTCAAAAATGGTTAGTCATGACTTTTCCTAATTTCCACTAGCATCACAGGTCAGTGGAACTCACAAGTCATATTATACCCAGAGAGTTTCCATCATAATATAGGAGTTACAGAAAAACAGATGAAAAAAAAATTTCTTTTCAGGACAAGGGCTCTGTATACTAAAAATAAATCAATTCAAAGCAATACTCAAGAGATATGTATTTTACTGTTGCTAACAACATACCATCTAATTTTCCTATTCCCCAGTTATTCAGGAGTAGTAAAACACATATTAGTATGGAAATTTTTTTGCAATGGGGCACACAATTTTTGCTAATCAAGCAAGTCTGTCAAAGCACCAGAGATGGAAGAAAGAGTAATTAGATCTTACTTGAAAACCTACAGCTTAAGTTGTGGTCTAGAACTGACAGGTTCTGTCAATATTTACAGAGAGATTTATTACTATGTAATATATGCTTACAATGACACACATATTTCTACCATCATAAAATAAAATAAAATAAAATAAAATAAAATAAAATAAAATAAAATAAATAATGTTATTATCTTAATTTTTATATTTTGTGTGTATAAAGTTCAAGAATATTTTTTTCATTTGCATGAAACTTACCATTAACCACAGGTATTGGTCTCTGGTTTTATTGGAAATTAACAAAACATAAAAAACCTGTAAAAGCTCATTATTATTTGCATAAATGAAAACCAGGTAGTGAAGCTAACTAAAAAAGAGATATTATGCTATTTAGATTATGAATTTAGCTTTATTTTATAGTATAAGATCACAATTTAAAAAGAAATCAATAACAAAAGACAATTGCAAATACACATTTTAGTAACTAAGGTCTGCTAAATATCATAGTTTAATTTCATTCACAAGCATATGATCAGAAATAACTCACAACAAAAAATATATAAAATAATAAACATGAAAAACTTTGAAGTAAGGGGACGTTAATTTCTTTAACATTTTTAGTGTGACTCAGGTTGTTTCCACAATTTCAGTCTCAATAATTTACTAATATTTTCATATGCTGGGTAGCTGAATATTTCTCTAAATGAACAATGGCTAACTGAAGTCTTCTTCCTTGAAGGACTCTGTATTTCAATCTTATCTCTATCATTTATCATGTTTTAAATGTAATGTAGAATCTTGACCTGTCCACAGACAGTGGTAGATACGTGATTGATTTCCATTTCCTTTTGATTTTTTTGCCTTGAAATAATAAACAGAAATGTGACTTAATTCCAAATATAAACAGAGATCTGCTATATATGCTTAGAAGGGAAATCTGAAAAATTTGGAAAATCCTTGAAATTTGCATTCCTGAAATCTGTAAAATTGATCATTCAATTGCTGAATAATTACATTCTTACCTCTGCTTCTATTTCTTTTTTAACTGAAACTTCTTTATAGCTGAGAAAAAAAGAAGACTCATATGAAAATTTGGAACACAATTATACTAAGGGACATCAATCAAATAAACTGTGATGTTTCATGAACAAAGCTCATAGCTTTTAAAGAAGTGTCAGTAACATCTGTTGTGTATCTGCATTTTCAATTTAAAATTTGAAGGGACATTTTTCTTATCCAATTATATTTATGAAAGCACCAAAAGCCTCTTTTGAACTCCTAAGCTATATTAACTGTGAGAATACATGGCTAAGCTATCTGAAAAACACTTTTCACTTACAATTGTTATTAGCTGAAAAAGGCCAAAACCAAGGGTTTTTAGAGAATATCTGACAAGTGCATGCATAAAAATAATCTTTTATTTTAAGATGTAACTGCATAGGTCCCAGAGGAGTTTTTAGACACTTAAGTTCTCCAAAGTACCTAGTTGGAGTTCTGAATTTAGTACTTAGATACAGGAGACAATTTGAGAAAAAGCTCTCTTTCCTGGGTGCTACTCATTGTCCTGTTTAGCATAAGTGACTTGTGGGAACTGCACATCTGAAGCTTTGAGTGGCTGAATTCCTACAAGATGCTTTGCCACAGTATCTATTAGGCAGTTAGGTAAGATAAGTGTACTTAGATTTTCAAATAGTTACAGGGAAAAAAAAAAAGCTCATTAGATGGTATCTGCTACATAGTTTTTGTAGTAAATTTTATTAATAGCATTGCCATTTTTTCTTTATTTCTCCCTAGATCGGTTCAAGAAAGAAATAAACAACTTTCACATATTTTTGATTTTAACTTTCTTCTATTTGCATATTTTATATTATTGCTCTGAAGTCTAAGGAAATATATTGCATAGTACATAAAAATGACTAGAGTCTGATCTCTGTTACATCTGAATAATAAACAACACAAGACTGCCTTACAATGCAAGCAGCAGTACAAGCACAAGATGTAAAAATGATCGAGCGCTCAAGTTTATGGGAACACACAACTAAGGGGAATAGAAGTAAAGAAAAATTAATCAAACGTGTTTGTGAGGAAGCACAGAATAAATCTATGTGGGTTACTCTTCTCCATCAGGCATGTATAATTGCATTGTTTCAAAACTTCTTTGCTGGCTCAGTTCACAAATGTGTTCAGGGTTTGGAAGCTTGCTGTTTTGCATTTGTGAGCCCTCTCCAAAAACTTACACAGTGCAGTCATTTAGAATATTGCTTAAACATACTCTCTAAACCCAGCTCCATGTTTGTTGCTTGTCATACATAGTGTAAAACTGATAGTATTTCAATGTCAGTTAATGATGGGAGNCTCAAGGACCCTTCTTTCTAGATCTTTCTATATCTTTCTATATCTTTCTATATCTCTGTATTATCTCTGTATTATGGGAACCAGGTTATAACTAATTTTTTTTCTATACAGATTATGAGAACTATTCCTCGTTCATGAAGCTTTTTGAAATTTCTTCCTAAAAGAAGTCAGAGGAACAGGTTGCCTTACAGGAAGACATAGTAGTTGCCTCGACAAGCCTTGGGAGGGTAATTGTTGTATAACACTGCCAGTTTACCACTGGCTGATGTTTCAAATAGAAAATGCTGAGTATGCTGAGGCAGAACACATTTTAAATTCATGTCTTATCTCTATCAGCTGTTTTTGCTGATCATGGACAGTCAGCTAAACATCTATAAACCCTCTTCAGTCACAGAGCTGGAAAGGGTAGATCTGAAGAATGAAAAATATGCTGGCAATGTGACAGATCTTCCTGCTTGCCAGCCCATCAAAAATGGTGCTGAGTGTATCTGAAGAAAGCAGATGATGAATCAGTGAGTCAAACTAACAGAAGGACATAAAGAAATTGACAGTTCTGTCAACTAGCTCTTGGTGGGAAGCAATTAGGTTATGATGAATAAGAGAAATAAATCATGCAGAAACTGCAGACAATTAATTAGAAGAAATCTCCCCCCAAAATACAGAATTGCTGTAAATTTTCAAAGAGGAAATCCAGATTGCAGTGTTTTCACTGCAAAATTAAAATGAAGAGACAGAACAAAAAAGCACCAATATCTAGTGAAAACTCATAATTTCTTTCATTCACCTTTTCTTCCTGTCTGCCCCGTCCTCTCCCTCTCTTACCCTCCCTCCATCCCCATCTTAATTTGAATTTTGTTACAGAATAGCTATCATGACCACTCAGAACATGTTGGGTCTGCAGGTTGGCTTGACCCCAAGACAGTAGAGAGTCTCTTTTTTCCCAGCCCCGCCAGCCAAAGAAGTCGAGATGCATTGGTGTGCTTTTCAAGGTTGTTTATTTTTTTTTATCTATAACATATTTTCTCTGCTAAGCTCTGTCTAGCAAGTCGGATCACAGCAGACTGACTGCCTTCGGGGTGGTGTTTACATGTTATACTACGAATTACATGTACTTTATTTACAATAACTTTCTAATACTTATCACTTGTTAGCCAGTGTGTCTCTATTCTAAAGTATAAAGTGTCTCTGTCACAGCAGAACATGGAGGACAAGGAGAAGGAGAAGAAGGACAGGACTTCTCAAATTCCTCCATCTTGCCCCTTGAACCCCCTATTCTAAAATTCCCTAAATTCTACTTTTTCACTCTGTGTCAAACTTACTAACATTCTACTCAAACTCTTGTGGCTTGTAAACCTTCACACAAAGCTAGTAGTTTTTCCCATGGGCTAAAATCGAAGGCACAAGTGTTTTTGACTTCATGCCAAGGTCTCTGAGCCCCTGCCAGGGTCTCAGGTCAGCCAGGGCAGCTAGAGGGATGTCCTGGGTTCCAACAAGAACAGAAGTGGAGAGAAGTACTTACATAAGAGCAGGAGTTCAGGAATATCAATATCAGGAATATCTTGCCTGTAGTTTTAAGATGACCTACCTGACTTACTAAACACTCCTCCCTTACTAACCACAAATATGATCTAGAAATCAGAATCTTAAAATTCTGCATTTAAAATTAAATCCTCGTATGATTTTCCTATCGGTACCTTCTGTATGCCTGTGAGTGCCTGTGTGAACTCTGTGATAGAATCTTCTGCTTCTCTAGTTCCTGTCTTCCAAGTGGAACTCTCCTGGGTAATAAGAATTAGGTACCACTAACATCTGCACCAATTGATAAAGACTGCAATTATGCACAAATATATGCCTCCCTATCCAAATCTGTCATTATTGTCTGTCTCCTCTTGGCAGTAAATTGGGCTCTCTGGTTAAAAATCCTGTCACCATCCATCACCAATTATGGTGGCAATGGTTTCCCTTATTTTACTGTCACCAAATCTTCATCTAGGCAAATGAAATAACATTGATAACTATACTGAACAAGCATTTACCAACTTAACCTCAAGCAGACATTGGCTACTTACAATTTAATCCAAAGTTTATAAACTCAGTTTATGTAAATGCAATCACTATTATACCATATGAAATTTGTGCAAGACACTGGTACTGACCAGATTTCAAAGGGAAACTGGAAAAACTCTGTGTATCTAACAATGCAAATTATTTGCATAATTTAAATAATATTTTTTTTTTTTTTAGTATTTTTTTCTTGCCTAGTATATGTAAAGTGCCATAGGCTGATTAGATCAATGTTTACTAGCAGAGAGCTTCCAACAAGTAGAAACATGGGACGAAGGTGAAGGGCAGCATGAGGGAAGTCTACATCTATAATGTGAGTTTGAAGAACTTGGAGACATTAATCTTTCCCAGGCATTTCATACTTTCATTATCTTGCTTCTGTCATAGAATTTCTGAAGATTTTATTTTTATTTTAGATTGAAGTGTTAACTCAATAATTTCTAGACAGCCAACATAAATATAGCTTGAGTGAGGCATGATGTATTCATGTACATTAAAGCCAGAAAAAATAGATTTTGAGGACATAAATTATCCATATTTCTCATCAAGACATTAGTAGGTTGTACTCAATACTGTACCTTTGGTTCAGGGAAGACAGCAGTAGCAGAAGCAATTGTCAGAAACTGGTAATGATTCAAATTGTGCTTTCATAAAATGAAAAGAGTCCAGCAAAAAGTAGGGGAATCAAGGAATGACTAAAGTCATGTTCTTATTGCAGCAAAGATTGAATCAGCTTAATAAGCCTGCCATACCCTTACTTATAAATTTAAAAAATAGTTTTGGTTTCTCATAGGTTATTAATATTCTTCCCCTTATAAAATAAATGTAGCTGATACATATATCAACAGCTACATGCCTTGGGAATATACATCTACTTTTCCCACTGGATGCCACTGTTTGATCAAATTCAGGCAAATAAAATCCTGGAATAATCGTGAAAATTCGTAGCTGAAAAAAGCCATTAATTCAAATTAAAACATAGGGTCTTTAGGAAGCATTTGAAGCATGTTTTATTAAAATGCCTGGAGCACAATTACAGTGGTTTTAGTAAGGATTATACAAAATTAAAGATTGCATGAGGAAATAAAAAAGAACTTACAGAGCATGATAGAACAACAGAAAAATTTAATGATATATAGAACAGAACTTACTTGTTGAATAACAGATAATTGTTTCAACATCTTACTCATTTTGAGTATGAGTTTGCAATTTGACACTGACTGATAAGGGACTTGCCACTAACATTACTATATTTCACAGGTGAAAGATCAAATATTCTTATCTTTGTTATAATAGAATTAGCTTAGTATGAGCAGTTTCAGTTATTTCTGAAAGCCAGTATTCTAATTTTACTGTCACTGGAACCAATGGCACTTCACCATCCACTTTCAGAGGATATCATCAGACCAACATGAGTATTAAGAACATACATGCTTCATCTAACTCCTTGAAGAAGCATTGTAAAAGTGACAATTATGGTATTCAAACAACGGTAAATGCTCTAGTACAAAATAAGAAGTGGCCTCTAAAATGTAGGTAAACAAAATGCAATAGCACCAGAAAAGAAAATATTGTAAGAACATACCAGTATAAGGAAGATATATGAGGAAAACATGAAGAAAAATCAAATACTCCAAGTAAAATTAATTCAGTTTCTGGAGATTAATTCAAAAGACAAGGAATTATCAGAAATTTATTATCAAACATGCAAGGAAAGATGGTGATAATATTATAAATCTTTCGTTGTATCTAGATTACCATGCACTAGTCATTTTTATAGCATTTGAAACTTTGCTTTTGCTTTTTTTAATATAATTTGAAGTATTACAGAAATTGTGACAGCAAGACATTGATTTAAGTATCTTATATGAATCCTTGACTTTTGTAAGTACATTCCAAAAATGTTGTACAACTAAATAATTACAGTTATCTTATAGCACAGACATAGTATGGGGATTTTTTTGCGATAAAATGAAGTAATCTTTCCCATTACTCTTCAGCCTCTTAGACATTGCGTATTGTTTTCTGATCTCTTTACATTATAATATTCGTAGAATTCTTAATATCCATCATACATCACTCAAATACATTCCTAAGGCTTGCTTTATGCTTGAAGACAAGAATAAAAAAAGCCTACCTATTTCAAAGATGTGTACATTACAAGTCCAGGCTTTATGAAACACTGCAGTTAACTGAACCAAGACTTGTTTTTCCAGATTATTTAAAATGACTACTGCACTGTAAACCTTGAAATAATTGTAAATTCTGGCTAGCACAGTTTCATGGTACTTTTGACAGTGTCTTCTAGCATTCTAAAACACAAAACTCTTGATATGTTGCTTGGAAGCTGATACAGTATGGTTGTCTCGAGCCTTTGATCAGCAGAGGAAATTCTGGCACAGGACAGTCAGTTTCATGGGGATATGGAATAGTAGAAGTTAAGAATCAGTAACAAGAAGGAAAATGACATGGGATAAAAAAAATGTAAAACAGACTTAAAAAAAATAAAAAGTGAAATGTTTGGTAGGAACTGAAAAATAAAAATAGAGAGAAGCAAAGAAAGAAAAATGAGAAACTAAATTAAAAATGTTTTATATATCAGGGTTTTTTTGTTTGTTTGTTTTTTAAAAAACTATTCTTCCCTGCATTTATTCTGTGGGTGGATTTTTGGAGGGGATAAATCATCTTGGGGAAAACTAGTGAGTATGCTATGTGTTTTTACTGATTTATACATTTATGTGTGTCTATCTGTGTATCTATGAGCCTGTGTGTGTACCTAACTATTCTTTTTATAGAACACTGTACCATTTTCCATAAGAAGCCGTCTCTGATTTATTTTTATATTTAATTAAAATTTTGTATAACTAAATAAAGAAAAAAAAATAGGATACTTTGGACATTGTATCATAAAGAGGAAAAAACTAACAGGAGTCATACATCTGTGCACATCTTCTACATGTGATTGTGAGGTTAAAGTCTTCCAGGCACTCATCTAAAGTACATAAAAATAATTAGCACTTGTCATTTAAGGATCCTGTAAATGGCTCAGTTAGAAAATTAAATTATGGATACTGCCTAGAAAAGTGCATAGAGAAATCTCATCTGCCCTAACTATGAAACAGTCAGTTAAAACCTAGCCTTAAGTGCTTAGTGCCACCTTGAGTCAAAGTGGCAAAGTTAAAAGACCCTTTAGGAAGCAGGCACAAATCTCAGGTGAGAGCTGACTTCTGTCAGAGGAGCTCAAAGCAGGCAAAGCAAGCTCCTGTGTTCCTGGAACTAGAAGTACACACATGTCTAGACCCCATGTCCCAGGTTTCCAGCAGTGTGTGCCAGCAATGGGCTGTTCAAGCATGGCAGGAGGCATGTGACAAAGGGGACAGCCCTGGTGAATAAGCCTTAGCACAGCCTGAGAATTATGCCCAGGGTAATCGATGATGCCTACTGCTGCAAAGCAGGCAATGAGGAGGCACCAGTAAAGGTACAGGACTAGGGGAGGAAAGTAAGACAATGTGGGCTTGAATCAGAAATTATTACTGTAGATTAAATAGAGTAACAGGTAAGAATGGGATTGAAATGATAGCATTTCATTTCACAGCAAAGCTTCCCTTTGTTCTTACAATCTCAAATAAATTAAAGAAAAAAAAAAAAGGACCTGATTCTGAAAATATGCTTGTGAGTGATACCAGTTACATGAGTATATGAATACACATTCCAAGGCTGGCAGCACTGCAAATGGCCAAATGAGTGCTAATTATCAATGTAACGGTTGAAAAGCATTTCTGCACATCTGAAATGTTTAAAGAAACTCCTTTTCTATTACCTTTTTTTATAGTTCTTAAAAAATCCTGCCTAAAATGAAGCCAGTTGAAGTAGTGCTATGCAATCTGACTTGGTTTATTTTGTTTACATACAAAATAATAATAGCTTCTGAATTGTCATTTTTTGATGAAATTTCCCCTTTGTGTTTTTGTTCTTCTTTTTTCCTTTCATCAAAGATACTTAAAGCAAAGCCCTCACTGACGCATCTTGCTATTTAAACATACTCTAGGCCTGCAGTTTCTCATCTTAACCCACAGTCTATTTTTTCTGCTTTTGTTTCTGTGGATTGTTGTGGGTTATTTTAATCTCTTATTTTAAAGACTCACTAAGAATCTTCACCTCTAACCATGGAAATTGCAAACAAAGAGCATTCCCTAGATGATAAATGAAGTACAGTTTTTCAGATTTATTTGTTCTTTAATGTTTAATGTAATTGTTAGATTGAGTGTGGTTAATGAATATACTGTATATGAGGATGGTAGAAAACAGAAAAGCTTCCATCTTAAGCAAAGATATCCTTCTGTGGTTTTTGTGACCTAAATAGAAAAAAATTAAATTTCCATATGCTTTCTATAACATTCCATATGATTTTATTGACGAATTCTGGTTCATAATTTGTGATGATAAGAAAATATAAGTGCATATCATTATTTTCTTTGTAAATAATACATTTTCTTGATAAGTTTGCCTTTTGACTTAAATACTATTAAAAACAAATTTATCTTTAGGATGGATTTGTGAATTTAGTACTGATTTATTCCATCTTAGTCTCAGTTTACTTTAAGTATTCTAAAATATTAAAATTTTTCATAATACTATTGATGTCATTGGAGTCACTTTGATTTTTGGAAGGTAAGAAAATTATCCTTCCAATCTTTTGTTTTGTCTGAGTTCATAGTAATTACTGGAAGATGTAAACTATCATTTCATGGGACTATTATAAACAAGTAATATTTTACCTGATGTTTTTTAACACATGAAGAACAAAGCTTAGGTCACAGTGTGAAGTTCAGGTTATTATATCAAGGCTTTGAAAAGTCTCCTTTCTTTGAAGTTGCTACAAAAATATACTTCTATCATGGTTAAAATGAAAATCTATTGCAGGCCTTCAATATGGGAAAGTGGATATTTATAGAAAGAGTTAGGGAGAACATATCTTAAGAACTTTAAAATAAATTCTACTCTGTGACCTTCAAATACTAAACACAGTAGGAGATTTGTCATTACACTGCGGTGACAAAACAGCAGCTCTCTTTCTGACCACTCTATAAAAACAGCAATATTTTTGCAAAATTTCTTTTCCTATCTTAAACTGCCTTGTCTGCCCTAGGGTACTGTTGTTTAATCTGTTAGTACTCTGGGATATTATACAAGCAGATAAATTAGCTATAATCCTTGCCCCTGAAGAGTTTCATTACACATAAATACAATCATATGAAAGAAGGTAAAAAAAAAAAGAAATAATTAGGAGGGAATAAGGGGAGAGAAGGAAGGACATCAGTTATGAAATCCTCAGTTTTAATGGTGCTTTGGATAGCTTTTTATTTAGATGGATTTTTATCTTTCATGGAGGAATGATAAAATTTAAAAAAGCGAGAGAGGTGGAACAGAGGAAAAGCTATGAATGTGAGGAGGAAAAAACAGTATGTTCCCAACAAATAAGGATGATGGAGGGAAGGATGTGAAATAAAATTTAAGTATTATTTTTTGTTAACAATCTTTTAAGTTTTGCAAGAAAACCAGTTGCAGCCATTGGTAAAGAGAGGTGAATAATACACGAAGTTGATCCCACCTCCGGAGCAGGAGACCTTCCATTCTGTTGGGAGAGGTAGCTTGAAGAAACAGAGCAGAGAAAGCAAAACAGTGATAAGAAGAAATCAAATTAACTTGCCCTGCCTGTTTTTCTGAATCTCTACATATTGATAGAAGTTAGCCTGTCTGAGAGTGCTGCTCTCTTCCTTGTAACAGATACCTCCCAACCCCAAGGTAATTTTACATTAATTTACATTTCTTTTTTTTTGTTTTGTCTCTGTGTTCACAGCCATGTGGTGATTTTCCTCACGTATCAAAGCTGTCAATTCCCCCAGCAGGTATTTATACATGAGTAAGATACCTCTTGAGCCCTTTTGTCTCCAGGCTAAACAGATCCAGTTGTTTCAGCCTCTCCTCATACTACAGGTGATCCAGTCTCTTGATAGTGATCAGCAAAGATTATTATCTTTGTGGTCCTTCATTGGACTGTCTCCAGTCCATGTCTTGAACCAGCAAAACAAGGACTGAGAACTGTACTTCAAAAGTATTTCACAAGACCTGAACAGAGGGGAAGGGTCACCTTCCTCAGCCTGTAAGAAACACTTTTCCTTATGCAGCCTAGGAGGCTGTTGGCCAAAAAGTCAGACATTCGACTTGGTGCCCAACACCAGGATCACCACCTAGTGATCCACCAGGATCACTAGGTCTTTTTCTGCAAAGCCCTCACCAGATACTGCCACCGTGATATATACTTGATATTTCCTTTTGTTGAAGTTTGTGAGATTCTTCTCTGCCTGTTGAGATCCCTTTTAATACCAGCACAATGATCTAATCACCATTCCCACTTTTGTATCTTCTGGAAACTCGTTTTGGGTGCAGTATATCCCATTATTCACATCATTAATTAAGTGAAAAAGTATTGGTCCAGCCTTGACCCCTAGGGCACAACATTAGTGGCTGCCCTCCAGCTGACCTTTGCTCCACTAATGGATCCACTTTTGATCTGGGCAGTTCAGGCAGCTTACAAATAATTTCACTGTCCCTTTAACGAGTGTGGAATTCAACATTTTGTTAATGAAATATTATGACATTGTGGAAAACATTGCTGCAGTCAGGTTATACAGTGTCTACCACTCTGCCCTCATCCACCTTGCCAGCCATTTCATCATAGAAGGTGATTATCAGGTTGATTAGGCATGCTTTCTCCTTCATAAATTCATACTGACAACACCCAAGAGCCACCGTCTCATTCATATTTTAGTAAAGGTTTCCAGGATTATTTGCTTCACCACCTTCCTGGGGAATGAGGTGAGACTCTTCAGTTCAAGTAGAGGATCCCCAGACCCTCCTTCATACCCTTCTTGAAGAGGACAATGATCATTAGTTTCCTCCAAACCTCAAGAGCCTCCTCCACTTGCCATGACCTTTACCAACTGAGAGTGGCTTTACAGTGCCAGGTCCCTCAGCAGGCACGGTTATATCACGTTGGGTCCCACAGGTTACACCTGTCCAGCTTTGGTTTTTTTTCAATATTGCTTAGCATTTGACAGGGAGCTTTGATTTTTGACAAAGTCACAACCCCAAATATTTTCATACAACCCTGTGCTTGCACAGTGTGACTGTGATCAGCCACAATTTCCACTTTATCAAGAATGACAGAAAAGGAACACATAAAGAGCAGTTGTCACTTTTGTCAGTATCATACTCCACACGTTTTCATATGACTTTGTAGTTGGCAAGTTTCCATTTGTTGAAACTGCCATGTCCATTTGCTCCCTGAGCATCCTCTGATGGTTCATATTTTTGCCTTCAGATCAGGAAGCGCTCACGTCTGAAAATATAAAGAATTTTCCATACACACATATATGTAAGTAAGTACACAAATATTTATAAAATTCAATACTTACATATAGATAAACTTTAGATATGTTTATATATACCTTTGTATTTGTATATTCTTTTGTATATAGAATATAGATATATCTATATATCTATTTGTATATAGATATAAAAGGTAATTATATGGATTAATAAAGGTGCATGTGCAAAACATTCTGAAGTAAGAGTTAATGGGAAAAATATTTAAAGCTTAATCATAAACAGAAAGTAATTAAACAAAGTCAAAAATGTTGGGCACTCCCACGTTACAAGGCCAATGAGCTATTCCAAATGGTTCCTGTTGGATCATGCTCCTTACTGAAATCAGTTTCTTGATTAATTGCTCCCAACAACAATCCTTGAGGCCGGATGGGTTGACATTACAGAAGGTCTACTTAATCTTGCATTTAGTTTCTTTGTGTACACCATTGCTAAGCACTGCACAGCTGCTCACTTATTCACTCCCTGACCGGTAGGGAGAGGAATCAGAAAAAAAACCCAACCTCTTGGTTTGGGATAAGAACAGTTTAATAATTGAAAAAAACAAAATAATAATATTAATAATAATAATAATAATTAAAAGACTAGAGAGAGAGGAATAAACCCCAAGAAAAAATAAGAGCTCTATAATAAAATTTCTCACCATCCACTGACCTATGCCAGGCCATCCCTGAACTGTGACCGGCAGCTCTTCCTGGTCAACTCTCCCTTTATATACTGGGCATGACATGCTATGGTATGGAGTATCCCTTTGGCCAGGTTTCTTTTTGGTCATCTTTTCTAGCAATGCTCTCTCTTGGCTTATTTTGCACTTGCTCACTGGCAGATCATGTGAAAAATCCTTGACTTAGGGTAAGCACTACTCAGCAACAAGCAAAACTCCAGTGTGTTATCATCATTCTCATGCCACATCCAAAACACAGCACTATACCAGCTACTNTTTGTGTACACCATTGCTAAGCACTGCACAGCTGCTCACTTATTCACTCCCTGACCGGTAGGGAGAGGAATCAGAAAAAAAACCCAACCTCTTGGTTTGGGATAAGAACAGTTTAATAATTGAAAAAAACAAAATAATAATATTAATAATAATAATAATAATTAAAAGACTAGAGAGAGAGGAATAAACCCCAAGAAAAAATAAGAGCTCTATAATAAAATTTCTCACCATCCACTGACCTATGCCAGGCCATCCCTGAACTGTGACCGGCAGCTCTTCCTGGTCAACTCTCACTTTATATACTGGGCATGACATGCTATGGTATGGAGTATCCCTTTGGCCAGGTTTCTTTTTGGTCATCTTTTCTAGCAATGCTCTCTCTTGGCTTATTTTGCACTTGCTCACTGGCAGATCATGTGAAAAATCCTTGACTTAGGGTAAGCACTACTCAGCAACAAGCAAAACTCCAGTGTGTTATCATCATTCTCATGCCACATCCAAAACACAGCACTATACCAGCTACTAAGAAGAAAATTAACTCTATCCCAGCTGAAAAGAGGGCAATCGTATACCTGTATGCACATTATATCAGCCCAACTTCTGAGAGGCTGAAAGGAGGAATTCCCTAAGCTGAAAAGGTCCCAGGGTCATAAACAGATTCAGAAGTGAGTGCTGGTGTGTGTCTAGGGGCTATGTGCTGCAGGCACTGCGAGCTCACTGTGCTTCAATGCACACTCTGAACCTGATAAGGGCAACAGGCTCTGTTGGAGGCTTCTGTGATCCCTTCTGATGGTATAGGATGAAAAGCAGACAGTCTCTAATGAAACTCTAATAACAGGAGACTAAAAACTCGCTGTGAAAAATGATTAGTGAGTTTTATCAGAATCAAACATTTATCTTAATCTTAAAAAAAAAATAGATCTTTAAAATGTTCTTTAAACTGAAAAAACCCACTACCACCAAAAAAACAAACAATCAAGCAAAACAAAACCTGGAAGTAGCAATGAATTTTCCATATAGAGAGACGTTTCAACTAAATCTCTGATAGCTACAGAGCACCAACTGCCCAAAACACAATTTTCAAGGGAGCTGCAAGCATACTTTCAGTTTGACAATCATCATAATTTAAAAAGTATTTATGAGCAAATTCATGCACGTTTTTTTGAAAAATAGAGCACAATTTGTGGTTCCTGAGGCTTTTTCACTGTATTTCAACAAATACTGACATTCAGAAAGCTCTTTTTTTGTAAAGTTTATTCTATTACAAACCACATACTGTGGTTTCAAACATGTTTTTTGCATTAGATAGATTTACCATTGCAGTTATTTAGTTTTTCTATAAATCAGACCCACAAAAAATAACAAGATCTAAGGTGTACATTTTACATGTATAGGGTAGCTATGGTGTGCAAGAAGCCCATGCTGTGTCAATGAGAGATAATATCCCTACACACTGTGCAGAAAGATTAATCCCCTGAAGTCTGAGCTATTAGGTTTACATGGGACAGCAAGTATGATGTTGTGGAATATTAACAAGATAAAACAGCAATTGGACATTTGATTCCCCAAAAGTGGAAAACCTAAACAGAAGCAGTAGGAAATGAGCTAGAACAGAAGCAGGGAATGTGTGCTTTGTTCTCATATGGCAGACAACAGATCTCACAGCCCAGAGTAATACATGACTTGTAAAATACTCTCATTTGTTCTTTCATTTGTCTGGTGCTAAAACTTCTAGCCATTTGTTGAGTTAAAAACATTGATGTTTAAAAATACATAAAAACTGTGTCAAGTCATTGGTGAACACAATTATATCACAAAGGAAACTTAAATATATAAGTGCAACAGTTTCCAGACTGCAAAATAAAGGTATAGCAATAGCTGTTGTCAGATAAATTTAATTTTTACCCTTAATACTTTCTACATTTACTCTGTTTATTTAATCTTCCTTATTTATCTAAAAGATATCATCGAGTCATAGAGGAATAAAGACATTTATGTGAAGTTATTTCTCTTGGTTCATACTGAAAGAAAAAAAAAAATATATATATATGCTGAAGAAGAAAAAATATTCTATTATTAGAAGTTCAAAATTGGTATTGTTCCAAAAATATTCTTCAAGATAAACTATGTATCAAAATAGATAAATATTTATGAATTTAAATATTTAAGAACTCCACACATCTGCAACATTGGAAAAATAAATGTATCGCCTTGTGTCCTTTCCCTCCGTACCCTCTTTCCAAAACCTGGTAAAAGTACCTCTGTCTAAAAATAGAAAAAATAACACAGCATCATGAATCCTTATTTCATGATATAATGAAAAGAAATTCATTTTTCAGGTAAAGCATATCTGGTTTTGGTTTTTTTTTTTGGGGGGGGGGTTGGGTTTTTTCCTGTTTGTTTTTTTGTGTTGTTTGTGTTTGGCTGGTTTTTTTAATTAAAATAAACCCCAAAACCAAACCAAAACCAAAACAAAACCACAAAAAACTCCAAACAATAAATAAATTACAAAGATATCAGCTCAGTGATCCACATGTTAACACTTTTGAATAGATAACCAGTTGCCCATGGTTTGCATATCAGTTTCAGTATCCTTAGAAAATATTTTCCATAAAAGTATACTGCTGGTGGAATACAACCATGCTAAAAAAAAGAATATTTCCATAGCAGATTTTCTTGCTTGATAGGTGGTGATATGCAGACAAAAATTACTCTTCACGTTGTATCATGTGTTCTGTTTGCTGCAATTTATTCACTGACATATTTCAGTAAATGCAACAGCAACTGTAGATGGGATGAGGTCCAGTCACCACAGTACTACAGCCCTATTGCTGCTGTAGGGTGCTGTGGAGACACAGGGCACAGGCCTGGAGACAATGCAGCAGAAGTAAAATAAACATTCAGGAGTCTTCTGTCCAAGGAAGGAATGCAATTTTTAATACTGCTAATATTCGAGGTCTGCCCTCTGACAGGTCTGAGATGGTCAAAAATACCTATGTGTCAGTGCAGTGTAGGTATTGTGTAAGCTTCTGGAAGGATGAAATGCCCTCCATCAATATATGCATCTGTGCTGTGATAGAAGCATATTCCCATTAATAAATTGTTGCTTTTCATGTTTATCTTCTTCTAAATATTGATAATTCAAGCACAGTGAAGCAAGCCTAACTGCAGGTGTGCCTAGGAATAAATTACATACACTCTCCCAAAGAGATATTGAATCATTTGAAAATCACCATCCAGAGTCACTTTATTTCATTATGTTTAGGGGGTAGGCTTTCTTTATCACTTTAAATTTATGACCAACTTTTAAAAAATAATGTTATAAAAATTAGAAGTTTCCTCAGTTGTCTTTGTCTTTATTCTAGATTCTAGGATTTGAGGGGTTATATGTCCCAAGAGTTTGCTTTTCCTCCTGTTGTCTAGGCCCTGAGTCTGCCTGCTGTTATACCTGCAACATCATGCTTTTCTGAGTGCTAACACTTTCTAGTCCTTCATCTGATTTCCCCAAGATTATGTTGCTCTTTGTGGAAAGAAAAAAAGACCAAACCCAAACTATTCACAAATACTTGCTAGGAAAAGCAAAATCAGCCTTAACGTAGAGATTTGAAGTGTTTCAATAGTGTAAACTCTTGCTCATGATAGTGTTTCTGAGTCACTGACCTGTGATGGACACTGCACATTGAGTTATGATTTTACTGTACATGCCACACAGAAAAGCACGACCTTTAAACTCTTTTCTTTCTATGTTATTAACTGACAACAGCCTGACAAGCAGGATTCTGGACTGCTGCTACAAAGTGTGTTTTAGGACAAGAAAGGATAAGAATGGCATCATTGTCTGCTAGCATTGTCTGCTGCTGCCATTGGAAAGAGGCTATCACCCTGAGAGAAGAAAGCCCTACTGATACAAAGCTTTTGCTCCTTCTCTACAGTCAACACCCTAGTAATTAGTCACACTGGTATCAACTCAGAAATTCAATTCAAACAATACATTCCTACAGAACACAAAAGCTCATGACTTATTCCAAGAGGTTTACTTAAAAAAAAATAGCGAGAATATAAATGTCATATTTTTGAAAAAAAACTTTCAACAATATTCAGGACAGAAATTATCTACTCATCCTGTCCTCACTCTTGTTGGTTTCACTCCAACAATAACTTATAATCTAGCTGCAGAAGAAATGTTAATCAAATATACATCTATATTTTTCATCATGAGGATGTAGGGAGTGATCTCCTTACCTGCCTTTACAGACTTCATGACTGATATGCTTGAGATATGTAAACTTAGTAAACTGGGTTTCTGAACATCTGTAGGATGCCTTTTAAAGCTCTGACCCAAGATAACTGTAGTGAACAATAATTATCAAACTAGCCAAAAGCCCAGAACAAGAAAGCAACAGAAAAAAATAATAATTTATGAGTATTTTACTGCAAAATGCATTATGTGTCCAAGATGTTTTGCAAGGAGATAGTATCTTTTGTCAAACTGATGAAAAAGGAGAAGATAATCCCACAAAACCTTTAGCTGATGAGAGTAGACATCTTTGAAAAATTATTTTCAAATATTAGCAAATCAATATATACAACAAAAAACACATATACCCGTAATATTGCAGGTTTTCTGTTTATTTTTAATGGAAAAAGTGAAGCATGAGAAGGCTTTTATTTTAATTCTGGTATATGGGTGATGCACTAACAAAAGTTTTTTTCTTAGTAGCAGTTTCTAGAGTAAAAGTCTCAACACAAACGTGACTGCGATAACCTAAACTCAAACCTTATTTTTCTAATTTTATACAATGAATTCTTCATTCAGTGTGTGGTTTCTTAGTTAAAGCTGAAGAACAGTTAGCCTGATTTTAACAGCTGAAGAACAGTTAGCTCGATTTTAACAGCTAAGTGTTTGGCTGGAGTAAATATTTGACTTTGATGACTCCATTGACATGTATTGATTCACTCTGGATTTATGGATAAATAAGTTAGATCTCATTACAAACTACAAAAATGTATTCTAAAAAGTTTATTTACACACTCAGGAAAGGGGCGGGTGTGGACAAAGTAATTAATCTCAATTAACTTTGGGCATAAGGCTAATCATTCTACACATTCTCTAGAGTGTTAAGAGTAGTACAAGCTCTGCACCAGTCTTAGGAAGCATTTTTTTCTTCAAAGATTATTCAGAAAGTCCAAAATGAAAAGTGTCATAATGTAAGCATCTTAGATGGTTAAATTTAAATGATAAATTTTTTTCACATAATAAAAATTATTGGCTGAGGGAATCCTTTGATGCTGTCACTCAGTCTTCCACCTGGATGTTTATTGGATGTTTAAAAGTACAGATACTCATCTCTGGACCTGTCACTTTATTTTCTATATGCATTAACATTGTAGTTCAAGCTCTGAAATAAAGGCTATTCACTATAGAAGCCATTCACTCAAAATAATGTGAGTTAAGAAATGAAGCAATTTTTTGGCAATGTAAAAAGAGCTCTTGTGGATGTGACAGCCTGGTCAGAGAGCGAGAAAACTAGACAAGTTCTCTGAGAATTGGCCTGAGAGACTTTAGGGAGTTTAAGATAAACAATGATAGCTTGTTATAACAAACAACCTGCAGGTGGTGCTTGCCTACTCTCTGTTTTCTTGTTTTTCTCACAGATTGTTTATAAGAAGGGCATCTTGTTAATTAGCCAATCAGGTGCAATGTATTAACTAAATGACCAATCAAATGTACCTGGATAGAAACAGCTTATGAAAAGGAGCAGTTCCAAATATATGGCGTGTTATTATGCCAATCAGCCTTCTGATGAGTCTGTGTCATTTCTTACTCAATAGCGACAAGCTCTGACTTTGAGAGTAAACCCTGTAAGATATGCCAAAAAAAAAAAAAAAAAGCTTTAGTAATGTCATTTAGATACACTTTTCTCAGTTAAATATTGTTCCCAGTGATTTGAATTGTGTGTAGTTTTAAATATCTTATGCAGACATTGCAGCAATGAATAATCCAAACATTTGAATGTTAATGGTATTTTGGGAAGATCATCTCTGCTAATCATATACTATCATTATCCTACACAGAATTTACAGAACTGAAGCTGGAAAAAAAAGTTTTCTTTCTTTTCAGGTGTTTTTGCCACTGCAGAGCAGATATATGCTGTATTCCCTCTGAATGTCATCAAATTACACGCACATAGTCCTTGGAATGACCAAGGGAATACACTTCATCTACATTCTATAGTCATGGAAAATTTTAATTACTTTGCTCCTCTTAATATATTTTTATTACTTTCATAAGGATCAAAGAGCATCCTCTGTTGGCTAATACAACACCTGATTCTGTTGTGCTTCTCACTTACTATTGCCTTGTGAATAGGGTAACTATCAGTGTTATGAAAGGGTGTGGGTTCAATTCCTGTAGAGGATTTGCTTTCATTAAAATTTCTTTCATTAACATCTACCTTCTTCTTACTGGGATGTGACTTAATTAATTTTTAAGTTTAAATTATTTTTCTCATATTTCTAATTGATTCCAATCCAGGAGCCTGGGAGCATGAAAACAGTAAGGCAGACATTAGAATAACAAAAGAGATATCTTGGCAAACTTTTCTAGTTTTATACAAGATATAGTCCTATTGTTTTGAAAGAGAGCCCTTTAAATTCTGACTTAAACTTCTAAAGGACGATTATAATTTGATCTGCAGTTTGAGCTGAACAAGATTTGGGTTCTGTCTTATGATTAAGGATGGTATTAATGATGGCAAATAGAGCAGCTGTAAAGGAATATCTTTCTTGTCTGAGACAGACATGTCTCATGCCTTGTACTGGATAACAGAGATCAGCACTTTTCTGTGAGTTCAAGATAAAATGTAAGTAAGGATTACCTTAAGCCATTGTGAATTAGCTCTGGATGATCAAGGTCAGTCATGATTATCTGGTGGGTTTCATTATGATTATTCTTTTCTACATAGGCCTAGCTATTATTGATGTCAATGCTCCTTCTTCCAGTCCAAGAGTGAAAGTCTTGAAAGGCTTCTCAGGTGGCAGCATTTACCTACTCTTACGTGAGTAAAACTGTTGTATAATCATCTCTCACACAAGACAGAGTATCATAATTTCAGAAACAAAGTATTGTTTAAATTGCTTCACCTCAAAAATGATGTTGCAGAATCAAAAAAATTCAGAGAAAAGGTGACAAAACTCAATGGAGTTACTTTCATTTACTTAAAATACAGTCAAACTGCAAAACTCCTTACCATAGGATGTCTTAAATGTCTGAAAAATATATATAAATTCAAAGAGAAATTGAATACATTATTAGATGGCAAGGTCAAAAATACTTACCAAACCTATGGCAACCTACAGGACCTAGGATCGAGTTGTATGTGAGTTGAGGCTTTTGGTATTTGATATAATTTTGATATGGTCCAACTCTATAACCTTGACTCAAACATGAAAATTGCCAAGTTGTGAAAAAGGACTGTGAAAAAGTACATAGCATAGAGCTCTGTAAGATGAGAGAGATAAGATTGCTGATACAGGGATAGTTCAAGGGTAGGAGAGGAAAAACACTGATAGGAAAATATATGAAATCCTAAAGAAGAAAGCCCCAAGCAGTGAGTCAGAAGACAGCTGCTCAGCAGCAGTGCATATCAGTCCATTCAAAGGTGCAATGGAGGCCGGCCTGCCTGACCTCCCCGACAGCTGAGAGGTCTGCAAAGAGCCTCCAGCTACTTTATTGGATGGAGATGGTGAACACATTGTTGGTTAGCTGAGTAACTCCTTTGACCTAAGTATCTATCATGTGTGTTACTCTTTGATATCTACCTTATATTTCCAACTTGTGTTTAAAGAAACTTTGTGGAACCTCTGTATGAAGTGAAGGCGCCCAGGAAGGATGATTAAGAGGGGGAGGGCTATATTATCTTTTGAAAGATGCATTCTGTAGGGAAATACATTTATTTGATCCTTTGGATGTTGACTTTCCTCATGTGCTCATTAATTCATAGCAATTGCTGTCTTAATACAAAAAAAGGAAAACAAAAAAAAAACCTCCATTAACTTTAAATTTCACTTATCTAGACTGATATAGGACTTGTTTCATGTCCACCTCCATTGTAATAGAAAATTTTGCCTCATTTATAATTAACATAATTAGTCTTCTCTCAGTCCTGATAAATGCCATGGGTTCAGAATCTGACATGTTCCAATGCATATTAATGTTAATTTTCACCTCATTGCCTACAATAGGATGCAATTATTTTGCAATTGCAAATACAGTTTGAAAAAGCAACATATATTGAATTATTTGAACCCTAACTCTAAAGTAATTTCATAGCCTGTCTTTCCTTTAATGACAGGAATTGTTCTTATCAGTAAAATATTTCAAGATGATTTTTTTATTTTAGCAGCTACTTTTGATCATCACACGCAGTATTACAGAATCCTTCTAGAAACACAGCAAATAGCTTTTTTCTGAGAAGTTTCATTTCATGTTTAGATCAATATTCATTAGATTATGTTCCTTTTTTTCTATTTAGACATTACAACTGGGAGACATTCTGAGAAAAAGCAGTTTGTACTGTCATATGTATGTGTATTGTATTTTAAATACATTGGCAATTTTCATAATACTTAGAGAAATATTTTAGCATGAGATATTGACAAGTGTATATATTAGCATTTTCCCTTCATACTAGCACAATTATTCAGAACGTCTTCATTAATACGTGTTAACTAATTATGAGATTTGGAGGGTAATTGTTACTCTATTATCTATTGCCTCCTTTTTTAAAAATAGAAGTACATAAAATAATTATATGAGCAAGTATTGGCTGCTCAACTGTGTCATGTTCCATCCTTAGAGTTGGTTCAAAGAGAGTTCTGAAAGATTTGATGAACTTATGTGTGTTTAAACCTTGATGAACCATGCACCATACTTTAGTGTTAGATATATCAATACAATTATTGATTCTGATTATCACTGATGGTTTTATAATGGTTATTCAGAAAATCTCTTTGGCCTTTGACACAACAATGCTAATCAACTCCTACTTCACTGTTCTCAAAGTTACATTACTTCAGGACAGAATGCTCCACTGTAAGCAGCAGTAAATCATTGAGTTTTAGGAATCTGCTAGACCGAAGATTCCCTACTGATCCCAAAAGCACTTGAGGTTCACTAGTGAGTTTAGTAAGAAGACAGTACTGGTTTATATTAAATCCTCAATAATTGCTTAGATTTCCAGAGTGAGATGAATTCTGCTTTTCTTAGCTCAATTTTTTTTCCACTCACAACATTTTATTTTTCGTATGTAATATAGAGTTTCAATTAACCACAGCTGTAGCTTTAGGCTTTATCTCTCCAACAGTCTAAATAATTAAAAATTTAGCAACCTTCCTTGGAGAGTTTCAGCTGGGATAGAGTTAATTTTCTACTTAGTAGCTGCTACAGTGCTGTGTTTTGGATTTAGTATGAGAATAATAACACACTGGTGTGTTTGTTGTTCCTGAGCAGTGCTCAAGAGCTTAAGTCAAGGGCTTTTCAGTTTTCCATGCTCTGCTGGTGGGCAGGTACACAAGAAGTTGTGAGAGAGCATAACCAGGACAGGTGACCTGAACTGGCCAAATGGATATCCTGTACCATGAATGCTCAGTATATAAACTGGGGGGAAGTTGGTTAGAAGGGGCAAATCATTGCCGGGGGACAGGTTGGGCATTGGTTTCAGCAGATGGGGAGCAAATGCATTGGACATCACTAGTTTTTCCTTGGGGTTTTATTCCTTTTCTCTGCTCTTTGTTTTAATACTATTACTACTACTACTACTACCACTACCAATAATATTTTTATTATTATATTTATTATTATCTTTATTTCAATTATTAAACTCTTCTTACCTCAACCCATCCCACCAGGGGGCCAGTGAACAAGCATCTGCATGGTATTTAGTTATGTCTGGGGTTAAACCACTACACAAATTCAGAAGTGTAATTGTGTATTTCACTGTCTTCTGCAATCTGTATCTGTTAAATTTGAAAGACTTTATCATTTTATTCTGAGGAATGGAAAACAGTGGATCTGAAGCCAGTAGAGCCCAGTCATGAGTTAATAAACTACATTGTAATATACTAATTTAGGATGCAATTTACTGCTTTTCACAAGCAAGTTCATTTTAGAAATGCACTGACTTACAAGAGGAAAACTAAGCTACTCAAAGAAGCCACTTCTGTTGATTATCCTTTAATATTTTTACTTGACCTTTTCTGTGATTCTCTAACTTACACGTTTAATATGAATCTCCTCCCATTTAAAATTTTCTGAGGTTTGATTCCTAGTTTATCTTTAGGTTACTCATCCCTTCTTTTACTTTATTTCAGCTTTGTCAGATCTTTGGTTCTTAAGCCTCCTGTTTAAATTTCTGAATATTTTAGCACAATTTAATTTCTGAGTTGGTTAGAAGAGCTCTTAAATCTTCCCTGTTTTCCTTTTTTTTCCCATTTTATATTCTCAATCCTCTAGAACTTTCTCTAAAGAGTGTTCTGTGTGAGCTGGATTTTCAAGGTGCTATTTTTCTTTTCCATTATCACCTAATGGAGCCCAGAATTGTTCTGCATCCATGGGGTATGGATGATTCAGTTTTACCTGATTATATAGTATTCAGTATTAATCTCATGGGTTCCAGGTACGTATCATCTCTCAGATTATTAATATCTCTTGTCTTGATACAGTCGAATTTTCTCTAAACAAGTGTTTGATGATTTAGAAAAAGTAATCAAGCAATTTAACAGCCAGCTTGGAAGAATCGTATTAAAACACTCAACAACATTGTAATGAGTGAACTGCTGACAATATAAATATTAACATAAAATCATCCTTTCAAAATATTTCATACTTCACATATTATGCCTAATTTATGAGTGCAGGGATTATTATTAACATTAATAATTATTAACAACACTAATAATATAGATATTATTTACAGCATTCTTAATTTCCTTAAGGAATTCTGAGATGAAACAGGTTACATAACTGATTCTGTCTATTTTGGAGCTATAGAAATAAAAAGAAGATAAAGAAGGTCTAGAAAGCAGGAAAATAAGATTGTAGAATTGCTGATAATGGACTTCTGATAAAGGTCTGAGTTTCATGGGTGGCTTACAACACAAAGTTAAAAGTTGGTAAGCTGAGAAATTAGGATATGGATCAAACTCACATATATGCATGTATCACATACTCAGATTTTGAGGTGACACAGAATAGTAAAGTGATACACTATTGAGATTTACAGTAGATAATTATGGTATGTGACATTAAGGATTAAGTAAAAAGTAATTCTACCTGTTCATACAGCTGTAGACAGAGAATAACATCTGAGATATTGACATTTGAGGTGTTTTCACTACATAAATATTGTACATATTTAGAGAGAACATTTTATTTTAAATCAAATATTACAACACAGAAGCTGAGAAAATTGCACTTTAAGAATATAATACTCTATAGCATATAATTCCCTGTGGTTTTCAGTGGAAAGCGCCAATTGTATCAGAAAAATAATAAAAAATTGAACTTCCTTTACCTACTAGCACATGATTATTTCTATAATGTTTAAGTGACCACAATGCCGATTGACACAGTCCAGAAAGAATGTTTAATGATAAAATCATAACCTGAAATGAATAAAACAATCAGATCAAAATTGTAGAAAATAAAATTTGAAATAAGATATCGTCTCCTATAACAAATCATATTTTAAATTAAAATTGCATGATAAATATTTCAATACAGTGTATTTATCTATTTTCATTTTCACTGATTAGAGTTACTATTTGTTGTCATTTACACCAAATAGTGAAATGGTATAGAGTTACTTGAGCACTGGGAATTGTTGGAGAGTCAAGTCAGTTATCTCATGGGAAGAGTAACATACCAAAAGGAAAATATGAAAATGAGCACTCACATGTCATGCTACTAAATAGCCAACCCCACTTTGTTGCAGCTGCATAATAGCATTTTGGACACAGTCCACTCATCTCCCCCTGTAAATGACTGAGAGATGCAGCTGCTGTCCAACATGTTTTCTACTGGGACCATTTGTATATCAGGCCACACAGTAGGAAAATTAAGCAAATAACTGTTATAGGAACTGGGACAGGTTTAATTAGGTTATGCTAAAATCTTTATTTGTTTTCTTTATATATACTTTGTAACTTTCACTGTTAACATATTTTTAACAACCCTTTCTGCCCTTCACAGGACAACAGAATTCTAACCAAGCAGTAGCCATACAAATTATCTCCTTATAGTGGTGAACAATATCACTGCAGTCCTTCTGCCCTGCCTGTCCTTACTTCCAATGTCCATACAGTCTCCTTTTCCACCCAAGTTCAAGAAGATCCTTGCTCAGCCAAGCTGGACTTCCGCCCCTTTTCACTGACCTCTGACACTTTGGGATTGTCTTCTCCCGAAAACCTACTAGATGTCTCTTAAAAAGTAACCAGCATTTATAGACATCAATAACTTCAAAGGTAGATAAACAGGGACCTTATTAACTAGTTCCTTTAGCAGCCCAAAGTCTTCTCTGTCCATACCTAGGGTGAAAGTTTTGCCAACAAATTATCTCCTCACACCCATGATTTCAAACTCAGCTACTCCATGATCATTGTGATGAAGGCATCCATGCATCTTAACCCACAAGTCCCTCTCTGTTTGCAAACAATAAATCTAGGACAAATCCTTTCCAGCTGGCTCTCTTAGTAACTGCACTAAAAAGTTATTTTCAACATATTTCAGGAATTTCCTGGACCTGCTTGTTACGATTGTATGATATTCCCGGTTGACATCTGGGACATAAAAGTCACCCATAAGGGCAAGGACCAGGTAGATTTTATTGTCTTTTCCCTTTATCCTTACACAAAGTCTCTCAGCTGTCATCACCAGCTGCAAGCCCTACACAATCAAATCCCTCACTTGAATTCTGCACCATCTCCATGGTTTGTCTGCCTTCCCTGTCCCACCTAAGGAGCCTGTAACTGTCCTTCATAGCACACCAGTTGCAGAACTCATCCCATCTGGTTTTGCTTATGTCAATGGTGTCATAGCTCTGAGAGTGGATCAAAGCTTCTAGTCCCTCCTCTGCATTAATTCATAATATTTCATATAGAAGAATCTGGTATAACATATATACAATATAACATATAACAATATACATACTATTGTATATAAAAATGGAATGACATGCTATATTAAGAAACTAATATATATATTTTATAGCAAATTTTTTATCTATGTATATAATTATTTATATTAACATAGAATAAATATAAATCAAGAAAATATTTGATTAATTAATTAGATGTATTAAAATATATTTAATAGATCAGTATTACTAGAATTCCCCCCCATGGCAGGGGCTTTGGAACTAGATAATTTTAAGCTCCCTTTCAACCCAGATCATTCCATATACTATGATTAATAATAATTACTTAATGACTGATATAATGTATTATACATTATTTTATGTAATAGATAACGGATACTATGCATTATTCAATTTTTTAATGATTTTTTCTGAAGTCACAATGCTTTAAGCTTTGTGCTTTCAGACTACATAAAGCATTTCTTAAACTTGAAGTTAAACACATATCTAGGGACTTTTCCATGGAGCACAGCCACTGCTACTCGTCAGATTAAAGTAAACCGTTCTTCTAAAATCAGACATGCCTGAGGTTTTCCAAGGAACAAGCCACTGACTGGTGGTTAAAAAGTCACTGCAAAAATCCCAAAGGTTTTGTTGCAAACTTGTGAGAGTGAAAATGGCATCCATCAAAAGAAATTCCTGTGAATTTTGTTCTTTTTAATAAAAATTCACATTTTTAAATTTTAAATGGGTGTATAAAAAAATCTCCTTATGAATTTAACCTAAATATAGTATATTATTTAGATATCTCCCAAAGTTTATCTCATTTATAAACTGAAATTTTTCAAGGAAGATTTTTATAGTGTGAACATTCTCATTCCTGAAAAAAGTTGTACCCATTTTCTAGATAGTCTTACAATACAAGTCAGAGTTTTGCTTATTAAAGTGGCTTACAGTCTTTGCCATGATGGACTTATTTAGTTACAAACCCACCAGCCAAATTATCTTTTTGTCCATTGAAAATGACTGTAGTAAGGGATTCTCTCTGACAGTAGAGATAAAAAATAATTCAGAGTAGATTCGATCATTTACTGACACCCTCAGTAATTTCCTACTCATGACACTAAGCAGATGTTTTTGCTATGTAACTAAAAGGGTGCCTGATAAATAATTTTTTTCTCTCTTAATCAGGAACAGATTTGGATGTGTAGAAGCCCATGCACTCACTGATGGATTCAAAAAAGCCCAAAGAGCAGCTGCACTGATGTAGCTTGGAAGTGTCATTCTCAGGAGTACTGGGAATGATAGGCTGTTTTAGTGGCCCTTATTCATTTCATAGAGTTTCTCTTTTTCAATCCTGTCTCACACTAGAGTCAACAACATGATGGCGATACTGTATTTATATGCCAACTCACTTCAGTGAAAGGAGTGAATCCTTATCTGAATAGGCAAGTAAAAATTGAAACAGCTCTTAGGCATAATCTCTGTCTTCTCTAGTGCTTAAATAACAAAAAGACTGTAGTAAAAGAACAGCGCCAGTAGCAATGAAAATATTATACAAATACAAAAAAAGAAGATGAAATAAAATAAAATATAAACAGAAAAGCTCACATATTTGTTAGAAAAAGTGAAGAGTGTAAAGGGAGAAATTATAAGATAGCTGTGTAAGACAATCCCATAAATAATAATGCATTTTTTAAGGACAGAGGTATTTTTTATAATGATTCAATAAGTACAATAAAATAAGATCCATAAGGTCTTCTTGAATTAATAATAAAGGTTTCCCTGCAGCATTTGCAATACTGTTATATATATAATTTGTACATTGTAAATGCTTTAGATACTAAGCTCTTAACTTTCATCATTTACTTGGGAAAAACAGATTTTACAACTGAGCATTTCAGTACTAAATTACTTTCATCAAGCTTACGTGAATCAAGGACACTTAATGTACCTTTTGGATATGTTACTCATTCTAGTCAGACTATAAAAATGGTTTATTCATCTTACATGAAACCGTTTAGGACTAACATGCATAGAGAAGAGCTGGAAACAAATCCTCCCTTCTTCTTCCTATATCACCCTTTTTCCATGTTAAAGAGTACAAAGCTGACACTTGCATTTGGCAAGTCTGGCACTCTCATCTGCACACCCAACAAATTTTGGAATGAAAGATGGAGTTTCCTATTCCTACCTCACAGCTAGTTTACTCTCACTTTTGTGAAGAAGGTGCTTGATTCTACAAAAACAGCAAAGAGAAATCAGTTAAAACTCAAAGAAGCTAAGTATCTTTTCTAACAACTAAGTATTATTTATGATCATAATAAAAAGAGAAGTTTGTGCTACCTAATTACTTAATTATTTATAATCAATCATCTTAACTTTTTCATGAAGATATGATACTGTATTAAGGGTGAACACAGAAATAAATATGACTTAAATCTAAAAATCTGGTTGGCTAAAAACACCATCAGAAAAGAAAAACTTTTCATAAAAATGGTCTATTGAAATTGTTATGAAACTGCATAGTGTGAGGCAAGGAACAGGTCACACAGTGCCTGAAACAAAAAAATTACTGAAACAGCAGGGAATCAGCTATTGTAGACTTCTTTCATGTCACAGTTGGTGGGAAAATATGCAGCTTTTTAATATTATGTAAAAAAAAGATAAATATGTGTTGCTACACTTATCAGGAAGAGCATCTTCCTCCTTGGCCTCAATGGAAAATTCAAAATATCTTGACTGAAAACAGTGAGCAGAATACTGGATAAGCTTCTGTCCAGTCTCTCAACAAAGGTATCAGTCATTCATCACTTGTTATAATGTCAATTTAGAAAATTAAACTACTTGCAGAGAGTTAAGACTCTTGAGCCAAGTGATTCACAAAGTGTCTGAACTCTAACAAGATAAGAGTAAAATTTACTGAAATACTATTATATTATCTATGTGTTGCACTTATAAAATAACCACATTTATTCTCTTATCTGAAATAGTAATAATAAAAAAATTGTTATTCTATTCTTGCCATTATCAGCTATCTTTGCCTTTCTAAGAACCACAAATGCTTTTCATGACAGAGTTCTCCACCTCCTTTTTTTTTTCTCCTATCTACAAGAATCCTCTACTCTTGAATTCTTAATTTTCTGTATCACAAAGGCACTGCATACAATTATGGGACTGGTGACATTTTCCCATCAATATTCAAGTAGGTAATATCATTTATTATGAGCATGTCCTAATTCTTGTACTTAATTAAAAAATCAGGAAGAAGGGACCTTTTCAGTTTCTGTTCACGCTGCTCTCAGATGTGTTGGGAGGGTCGTGGCAGTCATATGTTAGAGGCATGGGTGATCCTAGACCTGCACATGATCCAGAAGCAGCATAGCATACCCTTCCTATGGAGCAGAAAGTCCAGGATGTCACAGCACAACGAATACAGGCACATAACTTGCTTTGCTTTTCCTCACTACATCAGACACCATTTATATTCTGTTGTTGTCAGAGAAAAAAATTGTGAGCAGGATATCTCCAGGCAAAAAAAAAAGGGAGGTTTAAGGCAGAATCTCATGAAGCACTCCTCTCAGGTGTAGTTTATCATCACAATGCAGCTTGCTCTTACCCAGCCTTTAAAAGCATGGTTGAAGACCATGACCTGTAACAAAACAGTGTTACTTCAGTGGGATTCACAGAGTAAGAGGTTTGCTGTTGCAGCAAAGGGCAAACCCAGGTGAAGGGAAAGATGCATTCATTATACTAGACACTGAGCAGTACTGGAGGCAATAAAATACAATTCCTTCTAGGAACAACTTGTCCTAAACAAACCAGACATACATAAGTTAAACATGGAAACAGCAGCAAAATTTTCCTACAGCAAATTAAAAAACGTCCCAACAAACTAACATGCACAAAATAGATGGCACTTGTCTTTTTGGAAATAGGGGTACGTTTGCTTCTTTTCAATCAGAATTTGCTGTCCTTCCTACCATACACCACCATCAAAGATTACATGCCTTTGTAATACAGCGAGGGAAAATTGAACATCAAACTAGAAGATCTAAAGCCTCTGTAATCTGAAGTCAGGGAAAAATATGATCGAGGATACTGTTCCACCTTTTACCAAAAACATCCCTTAAAGCATGAATGAATACTCAAGGCAAAACTGAAACTAATTAACATCAATGACCATTTTAAGGGGAATTTTGGCTGAATAATGTTCAGTTTTTTGATATGATTTTTCAGAAGACTGATGCAAACCCCCAAGAATTGAAAAGGAACTCTTTGGAAGGCTCTATCTTGCTTTACACATAGCACGAGAACAGACCATAAAGCCACTTATATTTTAAATGAAATTTAAAAGAGAAAATAAGATAGCATCCTCCAAAGATGACATTTACAAAGAGGAAATTATTGTGTTTGTATACTTCATTCAAAAGTACAATATCAGCTTGGTACTTGCTCAAGTACATATTAATAGGAGTGAGGGGCACATGTCATGGAGAAAATAGCTATAATTGTCAAAATTGTGTAATAGTAGCTTA
This sequence comes from Ploceus nigricollis, assembly GCA_013399945.1. Classification (NCBI taxonomy): domain Eukaryota; kingdom Metazoa; phylum Chordata; class Aves; order Passeriformes; family Ploceidae; genus Ploceus; species Ploceus nigricollis. Next base: position 109,377 of record VXBC01010917.1, read on the forward strand.
ATGGATTTCTGTATAATGAAAAGTTTCAATCTGTTAAGAAGCCAGTTGGGATTAACAAAAATGCCAAAAAATAAAATGTGATGCAAGGTGTTACACAGAATTTAATTTAATGTCAAGGTAAGCATATTTATTCAGTATTGTATTAGTTCAAATGACATCACAGCCACTAAGGATCTTTATTAATTTTCTGTACAGCTTACAGTATAGACTATTGCAGAATATTTTCCTGATAATGATAAATTGTTTAAAAATCAACCACTATATACAAATAACATTACACTCCTCCATGCTACATCTAACCCCAAGATTAAAACAGCATCAGTGTCAGGGATCTAAAAACATAAATATACCCTTCCCTTCCCTTCCCTTCCCTTCCCTTCCCTTCCCTTCCCTTCCCATTTCAGATGAACAAAAGTTAAATAACCTTCTCTTACCCAAAAAAAATGCCAGCTAGTCCCCAAAGATAATCAAGCTGATTTTTATCAGGAATAGTTTCATTATCTGAATGATCTTTCAGCCATTCAAAACATCAAGTTAATGTAAACAATATTAACACAAGTTAGTATAAATAAACACTTCAATAAAAATCTTTAATAAATAATTTACGGACTAAAGAAACACATTATAGATCTGGGAGTGGGAAAGAAACATCAGGTTAAACCTGAACCAAAGTTGTCTTTTACAAAAAGAAGTGCTATATTGCCAAAAAAAGAATAATACTTTTTACAGTATAAAGGCTAGAATAAAGACAATGAAAGATTCACAGAACTAGAGAGGGAAAGGCAGCTTAGACAATTGCCAGTGAAGGTAAACAGCACATGGGAAGGGTTTGTCAGAGGAGTAAATGCAAATGACAGTGTTAAAAGTAGAGAAAAGATTGAGATAATGGGGATGTGTGACCCGTGGAGTAAGTGGAGGACCATGCACCAGACTGTGCAGATTAGCACTGCTCAGAAAAAAAGGAAGTTAAAAGAAAAGTACTTTGAGGTGCCTATATTCTAGATGTCTACAGTAATGCAACCAGAAAAGGCTGAAACTGAACAAGATATCTGAGGTAGCCTGAAGGAGAAAATTAATCAACCAAGGTGGTTTTGAAATTAAAGATGGTTAATGGGTTGAAACCCTAATACTGTGGGCATTAAATGCACTCAGAGGCTCATAAACTAGAAATAACTTAGAATTTTCCTAAACAGTGAATGAATTTGGGAATACTCATGTAATTTTTAAGCAGTTTACTTTGGAGATCCTCTTTGAAATTTTAAAAGGTGTTTAAGATCATTGGTTTCATTATTTTAAGAAAAAATAGTAAAATTTTCTATTTTAACAGTGTAACTTGAAATTCTAATAGCATTTGTGCCAAGAACCATGGAGTTTGGGAGACAAGAAAGTTAAATTTCAGTTGATCGTGTTGTTAAAGTGGTGTGGCTGGTTAGCAGGGCTGGGGCTATGTGCACACATCTGCTGCACTCAGGCCATTCATTCCCCAGGTGGTCCACAAATTCATTAGTCACTCATCTGCACAGACAAAATAGGCATGATGAGTGATGGACTGCCCCATGAGGAGGCTGAAATGCTGGCTGCCTTGCAACAAAGCATTGGATTAGCTGGTGCAAGAGATCTCCATGTAGGAATTCTGGACTGACTTGAAGATTTTCTCAGGCAGGAACTGCATTGCCTACACTGAATTAAATATTTCAATGTGTTGATTTAAATTCTGTGGAAAAAACTGGACTTTCTGAGGCCTCCTAGAAATGTTATTGCTGCAGGACTGACCAAATTTGACATAGATAAGACCTTTACAAATAAAAAATGGTCTACTAAGACAAGCTTTTACATATGATTACCATAGTTAGCTCGTCTGTGTGTGGTTTAAGTCAACAGCAAGTAGGACAGATTGCGTCTGAGCTGGAGTGCTCATGTAGGAGCACAAACCAGCTGGTTATGAGAACTTGAGAACTGAGCGGAACAGCAGGGTGGGGAATCTCACCCAATCTAGCTGAGCACACCACTGTAACAACCCTTGCAAAGGAAACTTTCACCATCTAGACAGTGACTGAGAATTTAGCTCAGAGTATTCAATTACTTGTATAAGCATTCCCCTGTTGCAAGACTGCAAAAATTCAGGATTTTTGAACAAATTATCTGTGATTGTGCAGCAAATTCTAATTATAGAGAGGTAAAAAATCCCAGATATGTATATCTTCCTCTGAGTATAATGAACAGTATGGTTGAAAAAGACAGATTGCTCTGCCCCCCAAAGCCAAAGCAAATTGGAATTATCAGCTTTCAGATACTGCCACTTACCTGTTTTTGCTTTTCCTCCTAAAGGGACAGATCAATATTCAAGTTCTTGCATTATTTTTATTATCTGAAATAATAATCAGTTTATACCTTTGCATGTGTATGATTACTGCTGTTATTATTAAAGTGTAAAAAGCAGAGAGAAAAACAGTGGTTAAAAGGTGGATGAATTTGTTATTGGCACCACTGGGTATTTTAGATTCTAAGACTAAGTTAATTCACTTAAAGATTTTCATCTAGATGCCTAAGTCAGATGGAATATTCACAGTGTATGAAGCAACGTTTTGTAGTTTATGTTTTTATAATACAGTTCCTTAAATCATTCCAGTGCACGTACCCTGGGATGATAACTATTTTCTTTGTAAAGAGCTAGGTCTTTGAAGAGAAGATGATGCTAATAATTCTGGAAAAATTCCTTTAAAATCTTTGGAGCTGTAGAAGATCCTCAGGCAAAAAGTCTCACTGTTACAGTATCACAGTAAATTGTTTAACAAGAAAAGATAAATCTACATAAGACACCTGGATGTAACAAATTGTCCTCGGGGGTAAAAAAGTGTGAGAAAAATGCTTTGTGTTTCTCTCTCGTCATAAAACAATAGGGAGATCAACACATTTGTTGAAGAATCTATCTGTCAATAGCATATGCTTGTCCCACATCAAGAGGAAGGGGCTGGAATAGTCCTTCCTACACACTCTTTGAGCTGTGCTCTTGAGATATGACTTTCTCCTTAGTCTGACACTGATATCTCACAGGCACTGAAATTACAATTGTTGCTTCAAATTGTAGACATCATTAATTTAAAGAGTAGACCTACAAAACTTTTCAATGTTAAAACACTCTGCTTTACCAGTGGAATATGAACAGCACCTGTTTTCAGCCACTTTCCTGTGTTTTGTTTTGTTGGGGTTTTTCTTTTCCCTGTGGATGAATAAAATGCGGTTGAATTGAATTTTAAAATATTTGTACCATATGTAATTACTCAGCTGCACAGTCTTATGGATATCCCAGCAACGACTTCTGCCATTAAAAAAACATAAAATATGTTGATGTCTTCATTAGGCAAAACCATTTTAGAAAATGAAATGTAAGTATTGCATTTTTTAAAATGTTACTGTCATATTAAAGCTCAAATGAGTAAGTGAGGTAGAAAACTGTTGCGGTTCATTTTTATTTTGTTAAGTTACAGTTAAACGGTTCGTTCCATTGCTCCCCCTTGCAAAGCTCCCCATAAGTTGGTTTACCCCTGAATTGTACCCTCCCTTATAGTTGTCCCTCAAGCTATCCCCCTCCCTTTGTTCTAGTCCTTTCTGTGCCTATCAAGGCAACCCTTCCTTGCCTGTCATGGCGACCCTGCCCCTTTTTCCTGAATGTTCCTTGCCACTCATCCCCTGGGCCAATCCCTGATTACAACACCTATTTGGAAATCTCCTCGGTGACGTCCCATTGGCCTTTCCTTCTCCTCCCCCTAACCTGATTGGTCCTGTGTTATTGATGCAATCCTCTCACTCCTCCCCTGGTGCTCCCTTATTGGTTGTTTGCTTGTATCCACCCCCTGAATTGTTGGTGTATAAAACTGTGTGCACAGAGGTGCCCTGCTCTCTTTCACTTTACCTTATTCGTCTGGAATAAACCTTCCCTGTGGAACCTCAAGACAAAGAGCCTCCTGCTTCCTCCTTTGCCTGGTTGCTGCTGTGGCTGTAGCAGCTTGCGCTGTAGAGCTTGCAGCTCTTCCAGTTCAGCTGTGGGCAAACTCCAGTCTCCGGCTGTTCTCCACTCTTGGCGTGCCACCGGAGTATTCAGAGCTAGTCCGGGCTCCAGTGGGCTACATCAGAAAGCATAATATATTTCATTTTATAATAGCTGAAAAATAAATGTTAGGTAGATTTCATAGATTTGAATATAAATAGGAATTCCAAACTTTTTACAAAGGTTTAACAATGTACTTGAAAAGAAGAATGTGATGGAAGTACTGTCTTTAATCAATATAAGTGTAAAGACAATTTGTATTATGTTATGCAATTTGACAATACCGTTAGTAATAATCTTCTGGCTCATTTCCAGAACTATCCAGACTATGTAAAAAAGCAATAAAGTTTTCTGGTTTTTAAATGTAGGTGAGTTACGAAAATACATATGAAACTGAGGTTTAATTCATCTTTGCTTTTCATCTTGAAGATACCTAGGATGAGAGGTTTCTAAGCTCAGTTCTTCCTCACACCGTCCAAGAAACTACCAGAAGGAATTCACACCATGACCAAGGAAAATAAATTTTTGCCAGTCTTCTTCTCGTAAATTTCCTCTTTCAATCACTCGTCCTTCTACTGAATTTTGTGGCTGGAGAGGGACAGTTGAATAATTTTGGTAGCCCTCATTTGATGATGAAGACAATCTGAGCTAAAATTCGACATTTTACCTTAAAGTTTTGTAGAAAAAAAAAATCAGCATATCAGTGGAGGTATAGCTTAATTTATTTCCATCTGATTTGCTGAAGGTCTTGAAGTTCAAACATTTTCAGGCAAAAGTGAAAAATGCTTTCATTTTCCAAATGAAGTTAAAATCTGAAAATATTTTTGTTTATATATAATTAAATCTTTTTGTCTCAGAACAAGATTTTTTTTGTAACATTTTCCTTTCTTGTTTATAATTCTGACAAAATTCCTAAATGAAGCAATAGTTCAAAATGAAAAACAGAAGTGCAGAGAAAATATTGAAATTAGCCTTTAAGCTGTTTTATTCTCTAATTTTGCTTTTTCAAATCAGGTAGAAATGGCATAATTTCAGTAGCTTTTATTAATCTCATCCATAAACTTAGTAAGAGAGTTCAAAATTCTTAACAGAAAATACTGCAGTGTCACTAATAAATAGATAAAATGTTTCTACTGCCATATTAAAAGTGATTTCTTAGAATCAAGCAAGAGATTTAACAAACACATCTCATATCTGAAAATGTAGAAAAGCATTTAGGCAGTAAACTCATATTACTGCTACATCAGAATGGTTTGTACTTACTTAAGCTTGTAGAAAAACCGATTGTTTACTTATGAAGCATTAGTTGATGAAGTAATCATAATATCTAAGTATTTGGATTAAATAGCTATTAATGATTTTACATACATGCTTAGCTATATAGCAATTTTTTTCAAAAAACGTTATTCCTAGTTTTAGCACTATTAATAATTTAGTGGCATATCCATCAGCAGAGATAAAATCTATTTTATTTCTATTTTTATATCACCTTCATAACTGTAATAATGAGCAGCTTTCAGTGGTGCATAAAGTATCATTAGTAATATTTTTCCCATGAGTTTTGCTCTCTCTCTCTTTCTCTCTTTCTAGTTAATGATTATTGTGATATAAAAATTTTTTTAGACTAAAATGCAATACATCCTTGACTAATTATGCACCAAATGATGATTTAGTTTTTTAAGTCTTGTAGATCTCTGGAGCTTTGGCTTGTAGCAGGTATAAGTATGTAAACTCTCTTTATGAGTATTAGTGTTATCACTGCAAAATTCCTTGCTCTTTTCTAGCAGAGCAGCCACAACACTAGTTTTATTAAAGCTCTATTTCAGCTGGACTGTTTGCAGTCTTAGTAAGAACTGCAAACCCAGAGGTTCATCCGAAGATTTCTGTATGAGCCCAGACTAAAAACCCTTTAAAGCTAGGAAGAAAAATATCATGTGCACCAACTGGAAGGCTGTTGATCTACTCATGTAATTATTTCTCCTTTCTTGTTCAGATCTTAATTTACACACATAAAAAAAAAGAGAGAAAAATAATTAAAAGTTTGAGATCAGACTTACACCCTGTTATCAAAAGTGCACAAATGAGACGGAAAAGTCTGAATGTGTTATTTAGTGTTTTGCAATTCCCCTGAAACAGCAATACTAACACTTAAATGTTAGCAAGACCTGTGCTGAGCTGAAGCATGAAGCAGTGAGAGCTGAATTTCAGAAAGCCTTCAGTGACATGGCAGCTTTATTAATACCAGAAAGACCAGCAGTACAGGCAGCAGCTCAGATGCAAGTTCACTAAATCCTGATGTTTGGAGGAGAAAGCAGCCCTGGGTGATGCCATTTCCTCTGGAGATACCTCTGATAGCTGCTGCCAAGGGTCAGGTTAGAGGTAAGGTAGAAGAGTCAGATGGTTTTCTTCTACAAAGAGGAGATAGAAACACAATCAAACCCCTAAATGAGAATATAAATATCATTTAAGTTAGCTTATTTGATATGATCAAAGGAAATGCCTATGCCTTTCTTTAATAGAAATAGTTAAAGGGTTTACTCAAATACCTGGAATAGCTTAAATTACTCTAGAAACTCATGCATTTAAAAGGACATCAACTCAGCAATTTTTTACAGAGATACATAAAGTAAATCAGGCAGAATGCAATAAATAACTGTATTGGATTCCTGACACTAAAGGAAATAGAGACAGGCTTTTGTCTGAATTGACAAGTGGCCTTTGGTTTTGTAAAAACATCTTTGCTCTTTGTAATGAATGTGTCTAAAAATCATATTATGCCTGAAAATCATATCACTCAGCCTAAGCAGTTCTGAAATTTGGAAAGAAAGCCCCCTTCAAAATGACCAATGTTAGGCTTTTTACCTATTGATACTATTTACATGCACAATAAATTGAAGATGCAACTATTTTCAGATGAATGATTATTCACAAGATAAAAAAATTAAATTGAAGATTTTAATTGAACAGAACAGTCTATGTGGAATTAGTTATACTACCTGAAAAGGAGAAAGTAAGGAAGAAGGAATAGGTGAGTGATGACTATGAAAATAACTGCTGTAAGATAAGATTATATTGACAGATATAATTTTTGCTTTTGAGAGCAATGGCGTCATATTTTCCAACTCTTCCCTCAGTTGTTATGATCATGATTGTTGGCAGATACTTGCAAAGCTGTAACTTGATGGCATGTTGATGTTGGTACCCCATCCCTGGAAGTGTTTAAAGCCAGGATGGAGGGGGCTGTGAGCAACTTGGTCTAGTGAAAGGTGTCCTTGTCCACTGCAGGGGTGCTGGAACTAGATCATTAAGGTCCCTTTCAACCCAGGCTATTGTATGGTAGCTATTAGTTCTCTCTCTTAAAATTCCAAGCTGCAAAGATGCTGAAGAAATATTTGACTAACACTATTTAAACTTAAAAAAAACTCTTTCTATTTGTGGACCTGGAGCAACTAGTGCAAAGGCTCAGTTACATAGACACAAAGGTGGACTCAGGAATTACGCTGGTAATTCTATAATTTTGAGAGTATTGAATGCCAAATGTAAAGTGCTGAATATTGGTTTCGATTATTTATAAAAATGCCTTTGGAGGAAAAAAAATCATGTGTGACTAGACAATGAAAAAAAGACCTTGAAATCTAGGGCTCCATCCCTATTACCTTCTTTATGGAGTACAGAGTATGGAGAGTTTGGATATGGAGATTACAGGGGTTCAGCATGTATAAAAGATTCAAATTATGGGTTTTGCTTCATGTGTCCCATCACTTTTTATTTACTTACTTGGACACACATTAACTTATTTTTAATGTAGATATATACAGACCACACAATTGCGTCTCACCACAGAAGACATCTCATCTCTACAAAATCTGTCACAACCTCTTTTTTGTACAAACCAGAATTGTGTAGACTTTAGCAAAGTCTGTAATCGTTGTTGCACTTTCCACCAGAGAGATGAGGTGTGAACAACAGTGTTGTTCAGGACAACGGTTCAGGCAGTGCTGATGAAGAAGGGCATCAAAAAAGCCTGCCAACCCACCCAACCAAAACAACCAGAAAAAGTGATTAAGCAATCAAAACTCCACCAGATTTTGTCTTTCCAAGCTACAGCAACAAGTAAGGGTAGGTGCTTCTTTTTATCTTGTAAATTAGGTTCAACCTGGGGGCAAAAGGAATAGCTTAGCAAATTGTGAAACACTTGAGGTTTTCAGCTTTGTTCTTTTCAAAGGCTTCCTTTAATTCCATTTGCAGAAAAAGGTATTTTTTACTTGAAAATTCAAGGATACAATTTATTTCTGAGACCATAAAATCAACATACTCTCTCTAACCGAACTGATTGTTTTATTCTGATCTTCTCATATGTTCCTTCTTTGTAATTTACCCATGTATTTAATATTTTTTTTTTAACTTCATGATTCTTATCATAGCCTGAAGTCTCATTCAGTTTCTCACTCTTATATCTGGCTCCTCTTCCTGTGCTACTATTTCTTGAGTTGCTCAAGTCAGATCTGCAAACAAGTGTCCAATTAAGATGCTCCTTTTTTTTCCATGTGGCTAGTTCACTCATCTTCTATCACATATCACATATTATTTTTATGAGAAATTCCACTTAACCTGTGGCATTCCTATCATGCTCAACCTCTGAGCAGTTCAATCTCTCTTGATGTTCTTGAGTTCACTGTAAAGCTTGGTTTTTTCTTTTTTCTTCCTTCTTTCTTTTTTTCCTCCTAAACATGGAGCATAATATTTACTGAGATTTTTTATATGTACCCATGTTTATTTTATTTAATTAATTCCTGCATCAAAATCAGTGTGTCTTTCTGCCTTGGGTAGCATTTTTTTTTTGCTCTGTTAGCCATATATCTCTTACACTAAGAAGCCATTCACACTTCTTATGGTTCAGACTGGACAATGTCCCTTAGTTTGCTTTAGCAAAATTAAATGTAGAATTCCAGTTAGTGATTTATTCCAAATCCTTATCTGAGCTTCCTTTAGCATTCCTTGTCAAGAAATAATGTTTTCACTGGATTTTTGATTCAATAATAGATAGGTTTTCACTGTATTCAAAGAAACGTGTAGTCACTCATACAAAACGCTGTGATTTCTATCCCTCACAAAGATGTTTGAGAAGACTGGGGTTTCTCTTGTCTTTTATTTTGTTTATGAGGTTGTGTGAGTGTTTTGTTTTATTTTCCCTGAAATATGTGATGTTTTGCAAGCTTGTTCCTTGTGGGAAATGGAAGGAGGGAATAGAGGCTAAAATGGGGAAATAAAAAGAGAAAAAGGAGCTAAGCAATAGTGGTATTGGACAATTACTGCAACTACTGTAGCATGTTATCCTATTAGTGCTAAATACAAAAGTTACTGAACTTTTCCTTACAAAATGTCATGTCAAACAAGACCTGGATTGCAGCTAAATTTTTTCATCTTCAGAGTAGAGAAGTACCACATTTTTGTAATAGGATGTGAACAGTGATACTCTATTGTCAATGACAATGACAATGCTGCAGCTTTTCAATTAACTCTGGTACTAGCTTCATTTTCTATCTGATATATGGTTTAAACTTCATCTTCTAGGAATTATTATTAATAATCTATTTCTATGACATCATATCTTAAACAGTGCTCATAATCAAGGTGTATGTATTGTTTAAGATGGGGATACAAAGCCATTTGTTACCTGCTTTCCTGTCTTATTTAATGTTTCATAGCAACTCCTTATCTAAGCTAAACATGACCAGTACTAGAGATGAAAATCCAAGTACTGCTGGTCTTACTGGAGGTTTTGTATTTACTCTGAACATCCACAGTATCCTCTAATGAAAGTTTCAATGCTGGAAGGCAAGAATTTCACAGCCTGTCAAAGTCAACAGAAAACAGAGACATGATTAGACAAAGATCAGCAGGTCTTTGCAGCAAAAACATTAACCTTAACATATTGGCTAAATTTGAAATTTTATATTTTTGTGCTCTCTACTTACATGTTCTGCTAGGTAACAATTAGAGACAAGGGGAAAAAATTCTATCATCTGTTGTTGATGACATCTCTCAAATGTATACCAAATCAAGTTAAAATTACTTTGAGAGAAAGTAGAAACAAGAAGAAAAATATATGTTGATGATTATGATCACCACAACAAAATTAGGGAAATAATTCTCCTCTTATTTTCTGTCCTCCTTCCCCATCAAGATGAGCACCCTGGCCACATGCAGATATATCTTCTGAGCTATCAAATAGTAAGAAGTAGTTATATGGAGGGAAAAAAGGTAATGGAGAAGGTTTATGAGTTTTATTGCTCACTATAAAGTATAAAATTTCATGAGGATCTGTTATTACATATATATATAGCTGATTTTTTTAGATTGAATTTTGTAAAAACCAAAATAAATGCCACCAAATAAGAGACACTCACTTTCCTTTTCTTCTTGTTTTCTTTCCTCACTTCCTCACTTCTCTTTTTTTTTTTTAGTTCTCTGAAAAATTCTGTAAAAGACAGATATTTTTAAGCTTATTCAAAGATTTTTATTATCAATTATGTTATCTGGAGAGAAGAACATTTCAACACTACGAAGTTTGAAAACACCCTGAAACAAGCAGAACATGTGTCAGGATCACTGAAAAACGGTAGACTATACTGCCACCCAAAGGCTCTGTTTAATATGTTGCTTTTGTAGTATACTAAAATAAGTCTCAAGGTGAAATAAAGATTTAGTTAGTTATTTCTTGGTTGTTAGTTAACATGACTGATTCGCCAGCATCAGTAATTTAACAAAAGATTTTGTGAGCTTTAACTATGAAGTGGGTTTTTGACTCTTTTGAAATATATATTTTTTAAATTATTAAAATCCACTTTCATATTTATTCTTCACTTTTGTCAGCTAGTGTTTTTTATTAAGGTGCTATCTGCTTTGGATTTAATAATAGTCTTTTCATATTATATAGCTTTCTCTTTCCACCAAGAAGAGAGTATAAATTGGTAGCCTCTTGAATAGAATTGGTGGTGTCCATTTGGAAATGGGAATGTGTCTCTGAGCTTTCTCTCATTTGTACCTAGTGATTGATCTGAATCCCATCTGATAACTTACAAACAATTCACCTCCTTATTTTTAATGGGTGTTTTCATGTGCACAACATATGCATGTCTCATTTACCTAAGTGTGACATATGGCTTTCCAGAATGCTCATTTTGCCTGAAAACTTATGTGTTGTAGACAGATTTGCAAACCCTGTTCCACTCTTTTTTCTGCTGTGTCATTGAGTGATTGTGTGCTGCATAACTTGACAACCTCTTCTGTCAGCTCATCAGCATAACCTGCAACATGCATAATAATTACAGCTTCATTTCAGGAAATACATGAGAAGGGGACAGAAATGTGTCAAACTGTCTAACTTCTTCTTCTACCACATCTGTTCTACTTAGTACTTGGATAGAGTGGCACTGCCTTATAAAATAATAATGCATTTTTAAAACTGGACTAATCTTTTAGCTGTCACACTGCTCATTCAATGTTATTCTATAATGTGTCTTTCTGAAGATTTCTTTATAAAATACGATATTTTAATAATAACTTATGAAAATCATTGTGATCACACTACCATACACACAGTTCTATCCTCCACCAAGGCTCGAATCATACAAATACAGTATAAAAAGTTCTGTGTCAATGTTCTGTGTAAAATTTAGCATTATTTTGAGGGCCACAGTTAATATTAAGATGCCTGTCATAAATACTTTGCAAGTTTTTGAAATGTGCTAAAATAATTTGATATGTTATTACTGTATCACTAAAGGCATATATATAAGTGATTAAAAAACATAATAATTTTATTTGCTTTCTGAAATATATAAAAAAAGATGTCATAAAATGTGTCTAGCAAGTTTAGTAACATTTTTTGTGAATATGGCTTTAAGCTAAATTCTCCCTTTTAATGGCTTTGTATATGTAAAGATTTTATTATTGCTATTTTATTGGTTATCATTAAAACATATTTTCAATGTATTCCAGGAAACCATTTTTTGTCATTAGACTTCATTTTTCACTTTAAATATAATGTAGGTAGACATGCAAATACATTATATGCACTGTATAATTTGTATTATATTACACATTATTGTAAAAATTGATGGAAAAATTACTTATAATTCTGTTTTCTGATAAGGATCAAGAAATTCTGAAGTAAACATTACATATGGTAGTTCTTTATTTTTTCTACTTAAACCTTGAAATTCAATTTCCTTTTTTTTAAGCAAAAGATCAAAGATGTCTTGCAGAAGCAGGAACAAGCAAGTTGTAATTCATGCCCATAAACTAGTATATGCAAATGCTCCTCAGAAATTTTCAGAGCCTACAGCTCTGGCAGAGAGATTCTTAACATACTTGAAATTAGAGCCCTTTAAAACTACAGGGAAAACTATCCTTCTCACAATAAAGCTGCAGAAAGAAAAGCTGACATTGCAATAGACTTGTCAGAGCTATTTTATAACAGGGGATCTGTTTTCCATCTGATGAGAAAGCAAACATCAAGGACACTGTCCTACTTGGCATTTTTGTCGAAGATTTCAGAGGAAAAAACACTTTTAAAGAATAGCAATTCTTTTTGAGATTTTGATTTAGACTGAGCAACAAAAATGTTAGATGTTACAGTGAGTCAGATGATGAAAAAGTGTCTTCCATAGATTTCATTTTGTATGAATCCCCTGGCAGAAAAATAAGTATTGTTGTACTTTTCATTTTCACTGAGACAAAAAGAAAAAAAAGTGCTAAAGTCAAGTTATTTGCCAAACACCTAATAGAAAAATTAAAATGTATTGATACATCATAAAAAAAAGTGTTGAACAGCAATGTGAGTCTTGTACAGATATCTGAATCACATAATTGGTGACGAAGTTCTTACTTCCTTAAATTCATGTAAGCAATTATAATAGAATCAAACTCCTGTCTCTATTTTTTTTCTTTTTTCTTTTTTTTTTTTTTTTTTTTTAGGGGGAAAGGGGCCTTTTTCCTTNACAGGGGGAAAGGGCACTATTTCACTATTTCATGCCAGGAATATGCATCAGGACAGGGTGTCTTATTTTGTTTTTCAAATGTTGCTGAGTTGAAAGCATGCAAATAAGATCTCTGAATTGTAAAATGGACAATATGGTATCTGAGAAACTGACTGATAGTCTTCAGAACCAAAAAAAATTACGGGGTAATATTCGATGGAAAAAGAGCTGCTTTTCTTTCTCTTGTTTGAATATATATAGGTACATAGTATAGTTCTTCTGAATATTGTCTGAGAAACTCAAAATACATCTATGTATGTGTGCATATCTATGTAAATGTATGTGTATGGTTGGATATGTACAGTCATAATTTTAAATCTGGAGACAAGCTTTATTTCCCAGTTTTCACAAAGGTTCTTTGAACATATTTTTCTTAGTTTCCTTTTTCCCACAATCGAAAATTTAGAGAATATTAAGGTTTTGGTGCAATTGAGGATTGAGAGGAGGATGTCCTGAGGTAATTTGTAACAACGATGGCATGAAGTTACTAGTAATTACTGAACAGTGTGGGGTTTTTTTGGGTTTTTTTTTAATTTTTTTTAGCCGTTATTGGCAGAGACTGTGTAATAAAGCCAGTGGATACCTCTGGGCCTTTTTGTTCTTTTTTGATCTTGAAGGTAAATATACTACTTAAATTCTCCCAGATTTTCTCTAAGTCTTCATTCTTAGACATAAAGCTACGTCAAAAATTCACTATGCCCAGAAAACCAGACTGTTTTCTTTTTTTCATTCAATATTCTTATAAGTAATTATGCAATAAGCCCCAGTATCTTTCTAGTTGATGGTTTTGTCATCAAACAGAAAAATATTTAGCCATATGACTTGAATCAGTAAAATATGTTGATTTAATCTCATAATATTTGATATTTTGTTATATTTAGACAACATTTAATTCCTTCTTGAGTTATAGAATGAAAGTATATGCAATTTTCATTCTCTTAAGAGAGCAAGGATTTTCAAGTCAGTAATAATGGTGCTGTAAATTAGACTAATGACAATAATTGTTTTATTTTGATTCACTTATAAAATTTTAATCAGCCCAAGAATAAACTCTTAGCTCTTTTACAGAGTGTGCTGTAACAGGATTTTTATGTGAAAGGTGTGCCTGTCTTCTTTCCTAGGAATATCAAGTCCAAAAATCAGGAATGTCATTCAGAAGCAAATTTTAGAGCAGAGATCAATTTTTTAATTCACATTTTTATTGCAGAAGAACATCAAGTAATTCATTAAGAACTTTCAGACTTTGAAATATGTGTCAATCAGGCATAACTCAAAACCTTCACAACTGATTGTAATGACTGTCATGCTTGTAGGGGGTTTAGATCAAATACCTCATATCTTTTGTATTATTCTGTAGTAGAATTAATCAGAAAATTAACATTCTGGTAAATTCTCATGCTCCAAAACAGGAAAAAATTACACACTTTCTTACTTTGTCAATGTGGTGGTTTGTGAAGAGCTTTAGTGGCACTTTCCTGTTCTGCTCTTGACTGAGAGCAGTATTCTTTGCTTCTTCAAAGCACTAAAAACTATTGCCAAATTAGTCGACCTTAAAATCATAAAGAAGTCAGAATTTGCACTCCCACAGTCCCCTCAGATTAAAAGGAGTCCTCTTGATTGAACAGATTTATAGTTCTTTGCCTATTCCCTCAACATGCATGTTAAAAAATGTCCCCTCAAATTTCAGCAAGGACTCACTCAAATGTGATCAAATTCATTGCAATTGGACTACCATAAATTTATGGATTAAGAGGTGCACACTATTGTTGTTTTCACACAGCTACTTATCAAACATTTGAAAGCACTTCAATGAAATGCTTTCCTTGGGATGAAGTTAAAGTCAAATTTTGATTCTCTAATTCAATAAGGAAATATAAGTAATTTTTTCATGGTAGTTTTAATGGTTTGATACCAGATAAGTATGTCCGATACCTCTCACCACTCTCATCCTTTGTACAGTGATATGACTGAGTAGTGTTGTTACTCAGTGATATGCTTAAGGTGCTTTAATTAAGCTCTAAAAAAATATTCCTTAAATACATAATAAGATTTTGCAAGCTTGTAGTCCTATGTCTTGTCTAAGCCTCTGTTTCTCCCACTGTGTTTTTTTTCTTCTAATGATAGTCAAGAGTGCAGAAAAGAATAGTCATCTAGTGCTCAGTACTTAACGTGATTTTAACCAAGGCAAGTCTGCACATCAAAGGGTTACAGTATAAGACAATGTAATATTATACAGAATAATCAGGAGTTTATTTTACAGAAGAGCCCTAAATATGTCATTAGGCATGTAAGAGATTTTCAAAAGCACCTAAGCAGATTATGTATCTAACTCCCATTTACTTCAAGATAGCCAGATGTCTTTGGGAGCTGTGAAACTGAAAATTTGATAAGACAGATGATGTTTGAATTACTAGAGTAGAGTGACACCTCTAATATTATATCTAAAAGCTGATGTGTTTGCCTGGTGGGGAATGAAAGTTGTTTGGTCAGACGTGAAAGATCTGTGGAAAGATGGAATAATTTAAATGATAACTAATGAGATCTGTGCATGTAAGGTATGAATTAAATTCCTAATGCTTTATAAATAATCCATGGCAATTGCACAAAGTCAGGATACAGTGCTCCAAGACTTTCACTTTTATCCAGTGTAATTTGCTTCATGAAATTTTATAAACAATGACAGTTGTTGGAACCCTGGATGCTGAGAATTAAAGAAAAATTAAATCAAAAACAGAAATGAAAGCTTATCACAAGTAACACATGTTACTTTTTCATCTTCTTGTAGTGACACTAGCTTAAGACTAAGGACAAAATGCTAACACAGAAGAAAGGGCTTGGTAAATTTTTGGTAAACACTATTTTGTGGTCTCCCAATTTACCTTGCTGTAGAAATCACACAAGTAGCTTCTGATTAAACCACGTCTAGCACACAGAATTTTTTGTGTTTTTTCCAGTGTAATTCACAAAATTGTGCTCTTAGTTCCAACATAGTGTCCAGATGAGACCATGCTCAAATATTTTCCTTTGCTTAAAAGCATTCTTCAATACCAGTTGGGGAAAAAGAAAAATAATCCTGTCTTCAAGATCTGAGTTCTACCCATTTCATCAGTATGTCAGACACTGGAAAATTTCCCACTGTGGGTTTTTATTTGACTGTAAACCTACTCACTGCCATTGGTATAATCAACAGGATCTTAAAATCACAGTACCATTTGAAAAAAAAAATTACAACTAAGCAAAATCCTCAGGTTTAAAAAATCAAGATAAAAGGTCATTGGAATGACTACCTCACATCCTACAGTGACTGTCACCTTCTTCTCCTTACCAGTGGAAGCAATTCCCTAAGTTTGTTTCTGAGAAAATTTTTGTCTCATTGTTGAGGACTATACTTATGTGATATTCATAAATAAGAGATTTCTCTGTGTTTTGTCACCAAAGAAGAGAAATCTAGATGAATACTAATCGTTGAATACTAATACAATGATTTTCCTATTACATCAGTATTTTTAAAAAGAGGCAAACAAAACTGTATGAATAGGATCAAGGTTTTCATGGTAAAATATTTAGCCATTGTGATACATGAAACAACTCCATTTCCTGTGTACTAATCACTTGGTCTACAAATTATATCTTCTTTCTAACAGATATATTTGTTACTTTTGCAAAATTAATGAAATGAACACTTAAAACACAGAAACAAATGAGAAATGGTATAAATCCAGAATTTTTCTGACAGAAATTGGCTTGAAACCACGGAGTATTTTCACTATATTAGGTCTCCTTAGCAAGAAAGCTACAAAAATGTGGCCTTGAAATAAGACATGGAAAAAGGAAATGCATCCCCACTTCCCCACAAACATGCTCACATCCGTGTTGCTAATGGGCCACATCACTGATGAATTTGCCCTGACTTCAGGGTTACTGATGTTATGTGAGTACCTGGGGACACACAGGAGACTGGAGGTACTCATGCTCCTCTAAATTCTTTTGTGACATATTGTTTTATAGAGAATCTATCTCTATTTAAGCAAAGTGCCCTACCTTCAGACTGAAGAATAATATAATCCTTCTTTATTTTTCCTTTAAAGAGGTCATTTTGCAGATAAATCAATAAGGTTTTAATTAGAATATCTTACTAGCAAACAGGATCCCTGTTTTATGCTGCCGCTATTTTTTTCAAATAGTATCTAGCTGTGGGGTCTGGACATACTCAGAAACTCTTTAGACAAAGATCCTTAAAGTTTATAAAGGGAAGTTTCATACAGCTGTCATGAAAATAAGCTGTCATTCCTCCAGCTTTTCTTTCAGTAAACTTCCCTACCCATAGATCTGCGTATCTCTAGAAACAATAGGAATCATGTCTTTTGTCTGGGATTTGGTTGGATCTTATTGGGCTACAAAAAATCTGGAAATCTTGCACAAATGGCCATCTGCACAGTTCAAGGAGTGATGAGTGATGATTAGGAATGATGTATCTCATGCTTTTGAAGCAGAATCTGTAAATTTAGTGTGTTTGAGTACAATAGAACAAACAGTTCTTGTCACGCTTTGTAGTGACGCAGACAATTTCCTTTGTGGAAAAAAAACAACATACAGTATAAAGGTGCAGAACTCTGGTATTAGCTCAGTTGGTTAAAAAATGGTGCTAATAGCACCCAGATTGTGGGTTTGATCCCTGTATGAGCTGTTCATTTAAGAGCTGGACTAGGTGATCCTTGTGGGTCCTTCCCAACTCAGAATATTCTGTGACTCTGTACAGATGAGTTTCATCTTTGATCTACTAAAAGTGTTCTTTGTATGACTTATATAATCTTTTTTGCCTGTTTTTCTATACTAAGGGTTCTCCCACCTCCATTCTCAGTAGTAAGAGAATTCATTTGAGGGAAAATGTTTCCCAAAATTTTTATATTCTTCACTCTCTCAAACAGCCAAAAAGTATTGACAAATTCTTTAAGATTAGGACATTGCCAGCTTGGAGCATTTTATAGATTTCTAGTTTCTCCTTCTTCCTCTTTCTCAGAGCATAACCAGATACAACTTTTAAGTTTCTTTGTTTATTTTATTTGAAATTGCTTTGAAATCTGTTTTATCCTTAAAATTATGTGTTGGTAGATATATGATCACATTTCTTTGCATAGTTTTTTTTTTCTTTTATATTCTGGCTAATTACCTATCTGGAGCAGGGAGTTACATGACTAAACAAATGTACTTTCATATTTAATTGTACTCCCACTGACAGAAATACAGGTGAATAGCTCTTTAACACTTTAGAGATCAGACACTATTTTCCAGGCAGATTTTGCCAGCAAAGACAGGAATGAGAAAAAAATCTATAGGTTTGTCTTTACAGTTAATTAATCATGCACAAGTTTTTTGTTTGGTTTGTTCTATTTTCTTCATTTTGTCTTAGGAAAATCAATAGTGTTGCATGATGAAAAGCTTCTCACTGATACATTTTTATTTTTGCTCCTCTCTTCCACTTGTCTGTATGAATATGATCACATTTTTCATTATCCAATTCAGATTAGCTCTCTGATGCAACAATTAATAGTCAATTTAAATATAAATATCAGTCTATCTCCAGTTCTGGCCAGAATCATTGATTTAATTTCCTAATGACAGAAGAATTAAGTGATAGGCCCTAAGTAGGAATGCAAGCGATCATGTGAAACCATGTGCCAAATTGATATTTTAGCAACTCTGATAACTTATTAGGATGACGGCCATGAGATGTCACAGAGCCGAATGATAAATCTTCAGTCTGCTTCTTTCCTACTTCTTATTTAAAATAATTTTTCTGTTGCAAAATTAATTGGGAATTGTGTTGACAGTCAGTCATCTTTAGTAGTGTTTAAATTAAGAAGCTCACAGTGTTACTAAATGTGAAAAAGTAAAGCAAATAATTCTGCACAATAAACAACCAGATAAAGGAGGCTGGAATCCCTTTCAAATAGGGCCAACCAAAGTCTGACACATCATTAAAGTTCATTTCATGGCAGAATACAGCTCTTAACCACTGCAGAGTTTTATAAATGGAAAATTTCACAAAAGAGGGGTAAATTGGAAAACCGTGTATAGAATTGCAAGCCTAAAAGCATAGATGTCAATAGTAGCAGAACAAAAATATCTCAAGGCTGAAATACACCTCTGGCTGCCATGAGAATTTTGGAGAGGAAGTCAGAAACACAGAGTAGTGATGAATCTTCACGGTCATATATGTTTTCAGGTGACTGAAAAGGGTCAATAAGATTTTAATAAAAAACCCAGTGTGACTCATGCCTATAGGCTAGATTTTATGCTTTCAACTGAACAGAGAAATTCTTTACATGAATTTATGGCTACACAGTTTAATTATCTCCCATTATTCTCAGTAGCATATTTACCCCTGATTTTAGAAGAATAAAAACATGATATCCCTACCTACTTCAGAAAGAATGTCACTGATCCAATGTAATCATAACAAAAGGATTTTTTTCCCCCATCCTTGTAGCACTCTAAACATTGACAAAAATGTAGAGGTTTCAGCTAGTAATATCCTTGCATATACTTTATAAAACTGCCTTACTCCAAATTCTGTTCCAGAAAGCTACTATAGAGAGGGTTTTTTTTTTCTATTCTTTATGCTCAAGCAAAGAATGGAGGCTTTTAAGATTGTGTTGAATATCAAATAAGCTGGGAATGTCCCCTGAGAGCAATGGTGCAGCTGTATTCCAACCTTAGGATCTTAAAACAGATTATGTATACAGAGGAGAAAGCTGTGTCTAAAATACAGACAGTGCAATTCCTAACAATACTAAGAATCAGGACCAGTAATGGTCTGAAAAGGATTTGTCAAGCAGTGCATGAAAACAATATATGTTGCAAAACTATACTACTGTTGTTCTTCTCCTGCATTCTATGGTTGCTAGTGATTTTCCATGTTTCCTAATGAAACTGGTTTTGGACAAACAAATGCCTTTGAAAGTTAATGAAGATTATGTGTTTTGAAAATTACACTCTCAGGTTCAGAAACTGAGTGAATACTCCAGAAATGAGGATGTGTAACTTCCCTGAAGCATTTCTGTCCCAGAACTCATTTACGGGTTCGCAACAAGCTTTGTGTAAGGGGACCACACATTGGTTTTGCTACCACAGGATACCAGGGATTGGATTGTGAAGATGAGCAACTCACTAATGTATGGTGGCTGAATGCATATTCCAAAAGTTTCACCCCCACCCCTCACTCCAAATCCCACAAAACTAAACAAATGAAGTAAAGAAAGTTTACTTGGTTTCTCTAACACTCTATCTCTGGGCAGTTATGATATCTTAACAGGTGAGCAAAACAACCTTCAAATTAATGGTAAGAGTACTTTAAATACTAAAAGTAATAAAATATACTAGTTATAAAGATGATTCTTCCAGACACATTTTCAGAGATTAAAAAATACAGATGAGGCTGCAAAATCCTATGTGAGTTAAAAGACACTTGTATTAGTAAAAGAGATACCCAATGTATCCAAAATAACTGAAACTGTTTGACATGAATTCTTTCCTCAGATAATGGTTGTATAAGAATTTTCTCTGAAAAGTAGGAAACTAAAATTTTCGAAGAAATTATCCCTATAATTTATTGAATGAGGTAATTCTAAATAAACAGAATAATTCAAAATGTGAATAAAGATCATGAATCTTAACTTTACTAGAAGGTCAAATTCTGTCTGCAGATACATGAACTTTGAAGGAATGCTCATGGGCAGAGTTTAAGCCCTCATGTTAATGGCACAAATTTAGCAAATATATTGCTGAAACTATGGCTCTTTAAAGACATTTCAGAATCATGTGTGTTAGCTGTGCTGCATGGGGAATAGGTCTTTGTGAGAGAACTCAGGAGAACAGAAAGTAATTAGCTGTAGGAGGTAATGAAAGTCCTGAGGATTTCTGACTGTTCATTACTGTGACATTACTGAAATAGTTTATTAACATATAGCTTGCAATTATATTTATGAAAGTAATTTGAGTGTGGCATTCTAGAGACAGTTTCTGGTGCTCTGATATTGTGATCATTCAGTATTTCTTTAAATCTAGCATTTTTGGTTGTATATCCTATTGCCAGGCTTCAGTTGTGTGTACTGAATATATCTACACTTGGTATAAAAGTGATATTTAGTAGTAGTAGTTGTAGTAGTAGTAGCAGTATTAGTATTATAGCAAAATTGTAAAGGATTTTTTTTTCCTTTGGGTGAGCAAGGCTAGCAACAGATGCTGCAGGTAGTTTTACCTGCTTGATTGTTTGTTTTTCCACTGCTCTTTAAAAATGTCTCTTGTGAGAAGTGTATCATCTGTGTGGCAGGAAAAATTCTGTAGTCCACATGGTGCCTTACTAGAAATCCTTCCCAACTCAGATTTATTTAAATAACTGGAAATTGTTATTTGGAAAAGAAAAACACCCACAAACAAACAAAGCAACCCACACTCTCCCAAAAACAGAAACCAAACTAAAAGAACACTCAGGGAGGGGACAGTTTTTCCTGTGTATTGCGAACAGTGAGTTTAAAGTGTTCCAACACTGATTTCTGAGATGAATTCTTCATCAGCTTCCTTATCCACCTGGCAGGAATTAAGATCCACAACATGGGGAAAATGCTTTAGGCACAAAGATTTGAATAGTTTTTGTGTAGGGGGCTAGGAAGGAAGAAGAAAATATCACCATTTGAAACTCTTCCACTGGGCAGTGAAAATGAAATAATTCTCTAGTCTACATGGTAGGGCACTCAATAAATGGAAATTTGTAGGTGCCAATCCCCAGTTCAAAGCCTGGCGATGTAGTTTAGTGAATTATTTTTTTCATATAAAATACACGGACAGTGACTGAAGCCTAAACATATTTGCTAGTTTTTTCCAGTGCAGTAGCAGCTTCTGGGCAATCCTCACTGATACTGACAAAAGAAAAAAAAAAGAATGTGGATTCCATCCAGCATAAAAGTAAGTCCTATGAAAACCAGAAAACCATGAATGTAAAGGAAATACACTTACCTAAAAAAACACTACAAGGAAGTTGTAACTGTCATTATGGGGTTCTGAGGATGATGAAGGAGAGAAAAATAAAGAACACAAAACAGAATAAAAACACAGAACACAGGTTTTGTCTTCTGATTGTCCAAAGAGGCAGCTAGAGATGAGCAGGCAGGTAAGCAGGGTTTCAGCATTTTAACCTTGGGTACTGAAATGCATTAGTTTAAGGGATTTAAATATTTATTTTCCTGATATGTCCGATTTTAACTTCCTAAGTAATAGTTCCTTACAAACAATTAGAAATGTAAGCCTCATTGATTTCACAAGGAAAGAAGTTTCCAGATTCCTGCCTGTGCTGTGATGACTGTCAGCTTCTGGTTTCTCTCTCCTTATAGAGAAGACCCACCTTTGTTTCTCCAACATTGTGGGCCTTAGTGAAGTTCCTGAAAGGAATTCAAAAGGAAAGTGTAATTGTAATGTCATGAGGTTATTTTTCATACACCTGTCTCTCATGTGAAACCATGTATTCATTGTTCATCATTATCCATTCATGGCAAATGCAGTTGGACAAGTTAGGTGCTCCACTTCTGGTCTCCAGTATCTTAGATCTGATTTATATAGTGAAGTTACTCAGAGACACTGGGAGTACTTTAGAATGCTCATTACCTTGCAACGGTTAGCATTAGCAGAGATTCATTGCAGAGAAGAAGATCTTTATTGACAGACAGTAATGACATTAAGACTTTATTTTAAAAGAATTCATGCAGTCAATGTGTTTTAGCAACGTAGTATATCAATCAAAGCCATGCACAAATTAAGGTTCAGCTGAAATAACACTACCTTTAGAACATGACTTCTTTATAGTATAAAAAAAATCAAAGGAAAGTTCTTTGTAGAGATCCATGCATTGATTTAAAGACAGCCTTTAAGTTTTGATAGTGTTTTACCTGCCATGCATTCTTTTCAAGTTGAAAAAATATCAAGTATTTTTTCTTGTATTGATTTTTTCTGATTAAATCCCAAACTGAGACCAAGGTAGTTATTTCTAGTAATAGATGGTACAATTTTAACATGGTATAATAGTGTGGCAAGAATTGCATATTATGTGATGGTTATGACCAGATATCAGACAAGATGTTATGCTGTTAGAATAATCCTATTGCATTATGATACTATAGACTTACCTGGTACCGATGTATTATTTCTTACCATGGACTCTTTCTTTGAAAAAATGTCATAGCCTGTACTTCAGCCTGCCTTCTGCTATCATAAGCATTTATATATCTAATATTTAATCAAGCAGGAAAACAGAATTTGGAAATACAGTCTGTTGAGACTTTTTATGAGTTAAATTTTAATTTGACTCTATTACTCCTTTAGTTTACCATGCAGATATATGAATACACTAACATCATGTCAATGTTAGTAGCATTAGAGGCCTCCAATATAACTGGCTTCATTCAGCCTGATAGAAAAGATGTATTAGGTCTCCTGGAATAACCTTTTCTTGTGCATAATGAGAAGATTAAAAAAAACCTGTAAGACAGTGTCCTGGGTTGACTATATGATGCTTTTATCCCCAATCATCTGTTCTGTTTATGCTGAATAATAAGTTTTGCACCTTTAAGACTTNCAGACAGTCACATAATTTTACATAATATTTGGAATAAAAATAAAAAAGAAATGTAGATATCCAACAGCAACTGACTCAAGGGTTGGTCTTCTGGGGAATTACTGTGTAACAGTTTCCTATAAAGGTATACATATCCTGAAAGGTTAATTTCTGAAGGACTCAGTTATTACTCCATATGTTCATAAAACACCATAACAATGTGTGCAAATTATTTATTCTGTGGTAATCAATAATGATTAATTTATTTTACTTTGTTCATCACATGCTTTCATATATAAGATTTGGAGCACAGGATTAATTCCAGGAACACTACTTACATTTTCATCTATCTGCTATTATATATTTACAGAAATTATCTGTAAATAATGCTAAGATTTTTTTTTACCTGCTTCTTTTACAATTGTTGAGAAGCTTTCAAAACATTTTCCTGCTCTGCAATATGATAACTTTGCAATATTGTTGTCTTTTTTGAAGATCTGGAGCTAGTGCATTAATTATAACCTAAGCACTCAGGAAATATCTATTTCAAAGTTCTTTCAACATACTCTAATACACTGAATTAATCTTAAATACCAGAGACAGGGCAGAGCCTATATTTTCAATTGCTGTTGCATACTATTTTGCCTAAAACATGATGTTATATTTAACAACTTCCAGGTATCCAGTTGGCAATGACCCCACTGATATGCATCCAGCAGGAAAAAGTTCCCCCTCCTTAGTCTCAGTCATTATGCAGACCACACCAAGCCTGGCAGGAGTCTTGGTCTGCTGGAGGGTAGGAAGGCTCTGCAGGGGGGTCTGGATAGGCTGGATTGATGAGCCAATAACAATTGTATGAGGTTTAGAAAGGCCAGGTGCCAGGTGCTGCACTTGGGTCACAACAACCCCATGAAATTGGGGCGTGGGGTAAATTAGCTGGAAATCTGCCTGGAGATAAAGGACCTGGGAATTATGTTTGGCAGCCAGTTGAACGTAAGCCAGAGTGTGCCTAGGTGGCCAAGAAGGTCAATAGAACCCTGGCTTGGATCAGCAATAGTGTGGCCAGCAGAAGCAGGGCAGTGATCATCCCTCTGTATTTGGCACCTCAAATCCCATGTCCAGTTTTGGGCTCCTCATGACAAGAACGTCACTGAGGTGCTGGATCACATCCAGAGAAGGGAAATGGAGATGGTGAACTGTCTGAACACAAGTCCTGTTAAGGAGTGGCTGAGGAAGCTGGGATTGTTCAGCCTGGAGGAAAGGAAGCTCAGGAGGGACCTTGTAACTCTGTACAGCTACCTGAAAGGAGACTGTAAGCCAGGCAGGGTTTGGTCAGCTCTTCCAAGTAACAAGTGACAGGATAAGAGGGAATGGCCTTAAGTTGCACCAGGTGAGGTTTAGATGGGATATTAAGAAAAAAAGTCTTCACTGAAAGGGTTTTCAAGTATTGAATCAGTCTGACCAGGGAAGTGTTTGAGTCAGTGTCTCAAAATGGATTTAAAATACATGTAGATGTGGCACTTAATGACATGGTTTAGTGGGGGAGGTGGCAGTGCTGGCTTGTTGGTTTGAGTTCATGACCTTAGAGATTTTTTCCAACCTAAAACATTCTATGA
The DNA here is from genome assembly GCA_013399945.1 of Ploceus nigricollis. Taxonomy (NCBI): domain Eukaryota; kingdom Metazoa; phylum Chordata; class Aves; order Passeriformes; family Ploceidae; genus Ploceus; species Ploceus nigricollis. The sequence continues at coordinate 134,691 of VXBC01010917.1, forward strand.
TTCATTATATCACTGAGAGAAGTAACTTAAGAGAAAAAATTCTATTTGGCTTATGCCAGAGACCTGATTAAAAAAATTAACAAACAAACAAAAAATCTAAACTATTAAATTGCATGAAAAAAAAAAAGACATGTTTTCATTTATTTTTCTGGAAAGTATTTATTTTTGAAACTTTTGATATGCGCTGTGACAGTAAAATAATATTATTTCCTTTTAAACAGCTCAATCATTTGACTGGAAAAATAAAATGTCATGAACTGCTAGTCATTTTAGTACACAGAATCAATATTTTTCAAGCAGCTTCACAATTCCATCTAATAAAAATCTATTTCATTGTATTCTACCACCTGAAAGTCCTATCTCCATATCATCTGTGAAAAGATGAAAATGCCTCCAGCTAACACTGCAGTCAACATACTGTTGAATTATGAATTTTGCTCTGAAACACACAAAATGCTAACATTGTTTATGTTACTAATATTAACTAAAAACTATATAAGGATCCAAGTTTCACTCTGATTTGTTAATAAAGGAACAAATGCTAGGAAGGAATAAAGAAAGGAGATTAATTGAGGAACTCTCAGTTGGGAATGGATATTTCTGAGAAATTTCAAATCACTTACTGGCAATTTATAAAACAGCGGAATGTATGGAAAATCCTTGTCAGATTTTTCGATTGTCAGTGTAATTGGGGTGTAAATGTGGGGAGCAATATTATATAAGACTTCTAAATCAACAAAGCAGTCTAGTGAGACAGCAATGTAGACCTCATATTTTAGTTTGAATATATGGATGACACTGCCTAATCATCTGGAGGTATTCTTGAAATATCTATAGGAAACTATGATCTAATTTACCAAAAATCTGAAAAATATTTTGTGATTTTTTTTTCATTTTAATGGAAACAAACAAGCAAAATGGAATGATTACTCAATTACAGAATATTTTGTAGTGCACTGTACAGAAATACCAGTGAAATACATTTTTTTCTACACTGATGGGGATTTAGAGAAATTAAAGCTACAACCCCTAATTGAAATTATGCTGCATGGCACTTCCTTTAGTGCTGCTTCTGGGTTTTAAGCAACATCTATCTGAGGCAACCTACATAAATAAGGGACTGATTTCTCAGTCTTGTACCTTACATGAACTTACCTCTTGTGAAAATTTACTCCCTATGAGACATAAAAAAATTATTCTGATTCTCATAATTTACCTGTGTCTTGGTTCAAGGAACTTGCGTGTTTTCAGGAGTGCTGCATAGCTTTTAAAAAAGGGAGTCTTTTAATCCCTTCCTGTTCTTCTCATCTTCATCCTTGTCTTCAGCTTGATGGTTACAGCACTCTGTGTTCCACACAAGTAGGCGTGGGTTCGAATCCTGGCAGACTTAAGTGAGAATAAAATCAAGTCTTCCACCTCCTGGAAAAGTGCACTAACCATTATTATGAAAATAAACTGGTGGTAGTAGCAGCATTCAAAAAGAAAGCAGGAGCTATCACAGCGTTGTGTGAATTGCCCAATCTTGTTACGTGTTAGGGATTCTCTGAACAACACCATGAGGTCAAGCCCCTGAGGGGAATTGCACACAGACATGCTGGTTTCTGAGTTGCGGTCAGGCAGAGACTCTCATATGATGACACATATCTCAGCAATCTCAAATTTGAGAGACCTGTGGCCATACTCAGGACAAAAACTTTCAGGTACTTATGTGCTTAAAATTAAAGTAAAAAACCCCATAAAAATAGGTAAGAATACGTGATGCTACTAGCCTTAGATGGATCTTTGAGTTTTCAAGATCACAGGTACAAATGCGGGTGTTAGAGTGGTGGGTGCTGCTGCCTATTTTGCCCCCAGCAAACCTCTCCTGTAGAAAAGCAAGCTGAGTGAGGCTTCAGGCAACGCAGTCAAACCCCACTCAACACTCACCACAGCTGGCTCAGCAACAGAGGCAAGGAAGGCTCTTTTTGCAGGGTTTTATTCCAGCGGAGTATCACATGTGGCTGGAGGGAACCCAGCGAGGTAAAGAGGCAGACCACATCAACAAGGCAGCTTAAAAAGGGGAAGAGGTGGGGGGCAGAGCTAAGGGTGTGGCAGAGGGGCTTGGTCTCTTTAGGGGAAGGGGCGTGGCTACCAGGAATATCAATCCAGTCAAGGGACAGGGAAAGGAGAAGCCAGGGGAAGTTGCATCACAGAAGTTCATTTGGGAGTCTGAGTTTCCCCCCAGGAGAACTGACTCTATGGTAAGCAGTTACTGTCTTTGCCAGGGCCGAGGACTTGGGAATTGATTGAGGAGGGAGAGCTCATGGGATGCTGCACACAGGTTTTGACATAAAATTTTATACTCTATCTAGCTATCAGGACGTATATGCATAGGAAGAGTGTGGAAGGGGAAAGGGGGTTAAGTCTGTGCCGTGATTTTATTCTGGAAAAATTTCAGATTCTTTAAAAAATTATTTAATGTAGTTAGCTAAACTCTCAGATTTCATGACCCAGTTTGCAACTTGACAGAATAAACCATTTCTGTGTATTTTATTACTTTGATTAAAGTGGCTAAACAAGTAAATATTCACCTAAGCAAGCATATTAGTACAATTAATTAAACTAATTGTAGACAGAACAATTTTAATTAAGGTCACAGTAAAGATGAAGCCAATAAAATTACTATTTTCAAACATCTGAATCTTCAAATAAAATAGGTAATCACTGAATTATGGGTTTGACATGGGATGCAGTTATTTTATACTAAGCTTGATTTACTAAATAGAATTCAGGATCTTTAAAACTGGTAAACAAGCAATTCCAGTCACTGCTGTTATAATTTCTTACCAGAGAATTTACAAAGAAACTTACAAGATGTATGTGTTCCTCATTCAACTGTCTCTTCTGAGCAAAGCTAATTGAGAAATGTTTTAAATTTTTAATCAAAAGAATTGTCTACTTGTTCTAGACTTGCTAGTTAGTCATTAAAAATATTATTTTCTTCTTAAAATTATTTTAAGTAACATCATCTTTTAAGTCCTGTGTTTATTGATTTATTTATTGGCAGATGCATTTATTTTACAGAACTGCAAATGCTGTTTTCCTTCTACATACCTGCATTTGTGCATGGCTATGCAAAAAAAAGAAAACCTGATTAATGTAAAGTTTACAATTCTTCTGCTTTATTACTACAAAGAAGACATTTATGCAAGTAAAGTAAAAGCTCCATTTTTGTACTTGATCAGAGTTGTAAACCTATTTCAAATAAATTCAAGAAATCCTGTTAAAATGAGAACATGAAATTGTTCGGAAGTATTTAAATTTAGATATCACAAATGGTACTGTGTCTTTCTTACCATTGTATTAGAAATTCCCTTTAATCATGTTGCTTATTAATGAGTTATTAAGTATTTGCTAAATCAATTACTTAAAATATTTGTTAATTTAAATTAATCACTATGAATATTTGATGGTTTAGTACCTTAAAACTGATTGAACTATCAAAGCAGTCTAGTATATTGGTGTAATAAGCATTTTACCGCTATGAAAGAAAGGCCTACCTACATTTACATTTGCTACATCTCAGTGAAAGGCTTGGCTTCTTCAAAAGTTTAAAGAAACAAACTCTTTTTGTTAGGTAAGTAAAAATATTATTTTTTTATGAAAAAGGAGAAGAATGAACAGAGACTCTGAAGGTGCCCATGACATATTTCTGTCAAGGGAAAAAATATTGTGGTTTCTGGAGCCATGGAAAGTTGTTGCAAGGAGCAAAATGGGACCAAAGAGATGAGGGTGAATATGTCTGCAGAAGGGGAAACTGACGAACACCAGTGTACCTCATGCTGTGTTCTCCTCTGTCTAACCTCTCCACTGAGGGAATTATGAATCTGCCACATGGAATAAGTTTTAAGCATGTATTAGGGTCATTTTGGAAAGGTCATGTAATTCTTTTAATTGAAATATTTTCATTGACATAGACAATAGTAATTTATTTAATTCTGTATTAGTAATACAATGTAATACAGTGGATTCATTGCTGTATACAATAAATATCAAGAGTAGGATCCGCATCTGCAGAACCTCAGATAAAATTCTGACCTCAGACTGAAGTATAAGGCTTTATATTTATGTGTCCCAAAGGAACTTATATTTTTACTGTTTTTGCTTGCCTACACAAAACATTATTTTTCCTTGTACTGACAATTTAAGTTTAGAATGAGAAGCACAAAATTTAGCAATTTGTTAGTCATGACCAACGTGAAAAATGCTAATTTTGTTGCCATTATTTGGATCCTCCCCTGTAACAAAGTGCCATAAGCCTGATTCTTGCCCTGAAGTAAAGGTGATACTTTTAGCTCTGCCTAGTAACAGAAGAGAAAAGGTTAATAATTTCTTAGATACAATTGTTTGGGGGTGAAGGCACTGACAGAGCTGGATTGCAAATGTTGGCAACCAGAGCAACGTGTCCAACCCAGAACACTGAATTCTTGTAGTGTGCTTTTACCAGCAAACCCTTGGTGAGGATGGGATGACCTTTTTTTCACTGCCTCTCACTGCAAATGTCCCATTGTGAAATGAATACAAGACCTGAAAAAGCAGGGAATGAATAAAAGATTTAGTAATCCAGAAGAGGATGCTGAGGACACTTCCTCATTCTTTTTCCATCAACATAACATGCACGTAAATACCCCCCTTACTCTCCTCTACCTATTCCTAATTAAAAGCAAATTACTCTGATACAATGATGTTTTAAATGTCACGGTCCTGTAGAATTTCAGCAGTTCTGCATTTTTTAGCAGCTTAGAAGCTCTGCAGAACAATTTCCGATTTGCATTTCATCACTACCTTAATGGAGGAACAGCAGTATGCTTACGAATTAAAGCTTGCTAGATTAGGGAGTTTGTGCACAAGATTTCAGATCTCTGGTGAATGGCTTGCTGCAGCACTACAAATCATTCTGTCAAACCAAATTGTGGTGTTAAAATACACATCTAAAACAATGCTCCCCAAATAGGTAATATGCAGGTAATTGAAAAACCCAAAGTGCATAAAATAGTTGGAAAAAGTGAGCAGTGAGGGAGTAAGAGAGCAAAGGAAAAAGGAAAAAGAAATAGACTACAAAACCAAGGCAAATGTAAATAAACATTACTGTAGAAAAAAAATATAATTTACTTTGTCACCAATTAGAAATAAACCACATACTTTGAGACTTAACATTTCGCCTGTTGTGCACACAGTGCTATCTACTGAGATGTGATGGGGAATCATGGGGAAAAATAGAGAAAACTTTATGCCTCATAAGTCTCCCGCTGAAATACACTGAGAAACATGTAATCTGCAAATGCCCAGAAAATATCCAGCTAGGAGTTCTTAATTTCATTAAATAGAATCACTGATTTCCATGGAAAGGTACAAGCAAAAGAGAAAATAGAGGACAATGACAAATGCTAATTCTCTAACAGTTTTTAAATCAACGAGTTAAATATAAAAACCCAAACCTTCAGCATTGCAGAACTCAACCAAATCATTGTGCAAATTTTATGAACCCTGCTGTAGTCTACATTTAATAAAAAGACTTATTTCAAATGTTCATCAACATGAGCTCCATAAGTTAGTATGTCTGCATACCAGTGGCACTCATCACGGACACTAAGACAGCATAAATTTGAATTAGTCTTTTCTGCTCCCCTCCCCCCAACATCAATCTATGTATTAACAAGCAGGGGAGATAATTAATAAAATCAGCTTAAGAGATTTTTGGGTTCATATTTTTAATATCAAAATATGTATACTGAATATCCAGTTCAACTCCGTATAATTAAGAACACAAACTTTTAGGTTAGATAAAGATGCCAATTAAGAGTTCTGTTGAGTTAATCTGTTTCCATTAAACATCTAGGCCAACATGGATTATTTCTTCATATGCATGAAAGGAAAACAGAAAACCTTAATAGAAAATCCTAAGCAATGTGTTGTTACGGATTCAATAGAATAAAAAAAATTTCATCAAAAAACCAAAGCCACCTTTCTTCATTGAATGGAAAATCAGTTATCTATACATACCAATGAATTAATACTGAAATTCCCTTCTGTCCCACATGAATGTCTGACACTTCATTTAAAATTTAAAAAAAAAAAATTGAACTAAATTAATCCTTGTGACCTTTTATCCCCGGAGTTCTTAATCAATTGTCTTGATTAATAGGTTTTTATATGGCCCTAAATTATAGGGCTCAAATCCTGTCCTTTTCTTCACTCTCTTTAAATATCAAATAATGCCAGAGCAAAAAGACTATCACCAGATGTCTTCCCATGCTCTAAGACAAGCCTCATCCCTTAAAACAATCTTAGTGAAACAGAAACAACATAAATCCTGATTTTTTCTATTGCAATCATTTCAGCAAAATTGCCAGATGATTTTTGCTAAAAGTAAAGCAAACTTACTTTGTTCTTCCTATCCTCAGGTGTGAATATTTAATATTTCACGTATTGCATGTTTTGATCCGCAGGAACTAAAACCAAACGTGTTCTTTTTGTTTGATTGGTTTTGTTGTTTTGTGAGTATTGGCAGAGTTGGCATACTACGATTTAGTTATTAAGAAAATCATGGGATTAAAAGATATAACAAGAATTACAACTTCTACATCTGGAAATACTTCCACTTGGATAACTTTGGAAGCCCAGTCCCTCACTATAATTTTAAACTGATTCTCTCTTATGCATGTAGGAAATAATAGCCTAAGGATTTTGGAACCTCTTCCACCTGCTTCCTTTACACTGATAAATAAGGTGTAAAACATCAAACAAACGTCTTGTTTGCTTTTTCATATCAACTTGAACTTCATTTTTTGTTACAATCACAGGGAAAAACTTGCATGAAATTCATTTTTTGACAGAATCTGCAGGCAAACCTGAGAATCTTGTAATGACCCAAAATCTAATTGTGATCTAAATCTAAAATCTAAAATTTAAAAGTGATCTAATCGATCACTTCCAGATGAAGCTATACACAGAAATATATTATTGATAAGTACATTATAGTCTTTCTTCTTCAGTGTAGTAACTCTATCTACCTAACCATCTATTGAACACTGTGCAAGAACGCAAAGTATTTACATAACTCTTGTAAGCCCACATACCATTCAGATATGACAGTTAACCATATTTTAGTCATGGCAATATAATTTTAATCCACAGTTCTCTTCCTCCTCTCCTTCTTTTTCCTTCTTACACAGACCATAACCAAGATCTTATTTGTTTACTAATAATTTCTTTATTCATGTAGATGCATATGCCCATGTAATGCAGAGGAAAAAAGCATATTAAATGTAGCATGAGGAAGAATTCAAATACGGAAAGAATTTGAGTGGAAAGTGAGGGGAAGAAGAAGTGCTTCTATGAATAGTTAATTAATTAATTGATGCATTTCCAGATAGGAGAGGAAGCATAATGAATATTTATAGCAGTGGGTTCTGAATTAAATCTATTTTTCTCTTTCCCAGAGGAGCAAAAGTATTTGAGCCAAATTTGCTAATGTTTGCAAAAGGGTTTTGTTTTGGGTTGTTTTTTGGGTGTTTTTTGGTTGAGTGTTTTTTTTCTCCTACTTTTCTGTGCAATGTACATTTGGTTTATCTCTTCAGTTCATTTTTATTGAAATTTTGCTGAAATGAAAAGTGAAAATAAACCCGAAACAACCTTGAACGAAAAAATAGAAAGACAAGGCCAAAAAGAAATAAAGTATTTTTTCTTGAGTACAACAAATCATGTCTCTTGGTCGTCTTATGAAGTGTTGGATCTGAAGACACTAGCTTTAAAAATTATATGTGTGTTTAAACGGTGATTTGGGGTATAGGGACACCTGAATGTAGTCCATGACAGCAGGTAAGTGAGGAATTTAGATAATAACTGGTGGTTTGATATAATGGTGATTTGAGTTAGGTAAACTATGGCATACTAAAGTATCGGGGAAACATATCCCTATTCAGAGCATGATCATATTTTAAGGTTTGTTTGGATTTGTTTTATTATAGTGATCAGTAATTAATTGTTAATGAATTTGAATATAAAGGGAATATTTGGAATAATTCTAAGTTTTTTTGATATTTACAAAAATTTATCATTATTTCGAATGCAAACCTTCTTTTCAAAAATTGTACTCTTAAAATATCTATATTATTGATTTTATATGCTTAAGATTTGTATGCCTTCTGAACGCAAAAAAACATTAAATGAATATGTATTCAGTATATATTTGACAGAAGTATTTAATAGACTTTCCATTGTGATTCTTGAACATTAGAGCAGTAGCCTTCAAAAATAAGCAGGAGGGTGCCATTTCTTAAGACTAAGAAATATTTTCTTAATATCATGAAGAATAATTAAGTAAATATCTACATCAATTTGTAGGTGTTTCTGACTGATATTTGGGCTATCTCAAAGTGAGGACTTCTGCTGTAAACTTTGACATACTTTGAGGGAAAAACATCACCTACTTATATTAAAACACAATAAAATACAAGTAGTCTTGTATTTCAGTTTGGTCCTCAACATAAAAGCTTGATGTAGTTTTGCTTAGTTCATTGCTATCTTTGCTGTCTCCAAATGCAAAATTGGCATCTTCCTACATGCCAGGTGAATTTGATTTCCAGATATGCTGATCCCTTTTCACTTGAAAAACAGTGTGGAAAACTTCCATCCTCAGGATAGCTGATCACCAAGCTGGGCAATACTTGAAGTGAAGCTCTTCCCTTCTTTTCCTTTCAGAGGGCTTTTATGCAGTTATTTCTGTAGTTATCCTTCATTCTTCCCTCAAAATATTACTTGAGGAACCTAATAGATAATAATGATTATCTGTTGTATGGTTGCATCATCAAAGTCCATAAAATAAAGACTATCATCAGTTTCAAAATCTAAAAGGCACTTTGAAGATAAGTCCTCTAGAAGTGCTTAGTTTTAAAAATATGTTGTCACATGTTTTACAAATGATTGAATAAACCACAGGACTGAGATAGACCCTTGTCACTTCATATATGTCTACTTTATCTCTGTTATACACATATGTGGAATTTAGAGCTATCTCTCTGAATGTTTACTCAGCTTTCAGTAATTTCACAAGTTTCATAGGCACCAAAAGTGTTTCCCTGTTCATCTGACAGCTGGACTGGCAGGTAGGTGAACTCTTATCCAAGCCTAAGTAGAACTTTAAAACCAGCCCAGTTAAAATGTGAATGGGGATATGCTGACAAAAGTCAAGTTTTCACCAATACACAAGTGCCTCCAAGACTGACAGTAGGGCTCATTTCTTCCTAGTCTTTGACCCTGGGAAAAATACACTGGGAAGCAGAAAGAGAGCTGGTCTGAGTGTTCTCTCATGGCCATAATTTGCACAATTTTTGGAATTGCCTAGTCTGAACAGACGAAAATTTCTGCTGTCTGTATAAAAATTCCTATGTCTTGAAAAAGAAGGAATCTTCTTCCCTTCTAATGAGATGCATTAATACTGGGATATTGCTGGCAGTGAATTTAACATTTCTTTTTATAATGTCAACACCGATAAAGCACCTAGTTTATTGTTTGACTGCAACAAGTATATGCTTAATCATCTGGCTACAATAATCTCTCATTTCTGCATCATGAGAAAGAGAAGCCTGACCTGAGCATGAAAGTTCAGGACAAATGTTCACAAAATGTTCTCTAAGATTTTTGAGAAAAAATAGGTATCCAGCTGTTTCTGTAATAGAGTCAAAAATTTGGCCTTCCCTATGGGCAATCTTGAATAACCGGTGCAGAACAAATGCTCTTTGATAAAGTTTTCAGTTCCGTAGCACCAATAATCAACACTTGATTTACTGGATGCTTTGTGTTCCTTAGAAAAGATGGTGTCTGCCGTAGCACTGAAATCCCATTGTGGGTTTAGCTCTTTGCTCTTCTGTAACCATTCACTTTAAAAGGACTTAATGGGATTACAAAAACTGTCAACCACGTTCTTTAACATTCTATTAAGAGATAAGGATGTCCATAATGAGACTATGCTGAAGATGAGACATTTGTTAATAATGATTTTCAGTGCACTTTATGTTTGAAACTATCTCAAAAATACATTTAATTTGATAGTGCTACCTTGAATCTAAAATGCAGGTATGCTCACCATTCTGTGGTCAGAATTAAGTTCTTTTTCTATAGCAGAAGATCAGAAATTTGAACTTCATGCTTTAAGCTGCTTCTACGAAGTAAAGCAACATATTGCATCCTTCCTTGGATAACAGTATCAAAGAAAGTGATCCTTAGAAATACTTCTGTGATTGGCATTAGCAAGACTTTGATACATACTATTTATACAAAAAAAAAAACCCAAACCCTATTATGCTTCACTTAGCTCCTTTGATGTCCTTGAAAGAGATTGCACATAATTCCTCATGTAGAAAATGTGCACTGTGCCTTATAATGAACAGGAACAGTTTCCTTTACACACTGGAGTGTTTCATGTGCAGTCACTAAGATTTATGCTGGGTGTTGAGAGACTGCAACATGATGGTAACTCTGCAGTTAGGAAAGAAAGCAAACTGCTGCTTAGGCTATCAGACTTGGTGTCTTCTGGCTCTGCAAATGCCTCTTTATGCCAAGTATGGTAAAAGTTAATTAAAGATTGGACAGGTACAATGGTGGAGTATGGTATTTAATCTGTGTTTTTTAATGTATACTTGTTTGTTTGTTCGCCATAAGATAATTAACCAATTTGAATTTGTAAGTCAAAAAATATCTCTCAAAATTTGCCTTGACAATCTTTCACAAATAGGATAGTTGACTTCACAGATCGACTAGTTTTGTTTGTTTGTTTGTTTTAATACCTCTTATCTTCATATGTGTGACCAAAGAAGAATAAGTGTCACAGAAAATTTCTATCTTGGCACTACCAAATGTCAGCATCTATTCCCATATCCTCTTACTGTATTGTCTAATTTTATACATATTTACTAATGATTCACTAAACTGTTTTCCATACAAAGTTGTAGAGGTGACCCACATGACTTTAAATACCGCATTATGTTATTACTATTTGAAAAGCTAGTGAACAGCTAGCTGTGCAGAAAACAGCTGTCTTAGAAGGAATAAAATTAGTGTTTTGAATTCCAGCGAATTCCCACTTGGCTTTTCTTTTCAAAACTCTCCAGAACAGGGCATATCAGTACTTAAAAACAGAGAGACAATATAAGAGAGATGAGGGATTGCTTAGGATTGTTGCCAGAAAATAAGTAAATAAACAAATAATGAAAAACTGTGGTGCATGAAAGTATGATAGAAATACAGAGGGATTATAAAAAGCTGAAAAATATATATACTGAAAAACATATCAAAAAGAATTTTCTCAGTAAGTGTTAGAGAATTTCATCATAATTGGAAGCAAGCCTTTGTTATGTTCCACTGTGTTTGGGAAAAGCTGTACCAAGCATTTTGCTCAGGCTATGTTTTTGTTTTGCTTTAATAACCCAAACAGTGCTGTCTTCATGGGATATATCCTCGAGAGATTTTCTGCTGTAGAGACTTCAGATGATTATGATGGATTGTGATTTACTGTACACTGAGAGGAGCCTCACTAGTGTTGCTATATTCTCACAGAGGTTAAATGGTATTCAGTATGGAATACTGTCAAAAATGTTTTCTCTTGTGACAAGAAAACAACACAAAAAATAAAGGAGCACCCACACACTCATGATCCCTCTGTCTAGTCTACTTTCTACTAAGCATCAAATGATGGAGACGGAAGTTTGGGAGTGAATTCTCTGGTGCTGGATAACAATGATTGGTGTGACTTCCATTTTTTTAATGCATTTCTTGATTCAGTTGAAGAAAAATGGCTGTTGGAAGTATAGAAAATAAAAAATTACACTATTAATTCTATTATTTTAGTTTACTATATTTGGGCTACTCCTGATTGCCAGTGTAGTACTTGTTATTTAGTTTTTTAACTTAATTTCACAGGAATCCTACACCATGAATAGAGAGACATGAATTCTTCTATATCTATTCAATGCTTCAATAGAATGTTTTAGAATATTACTTTAACTGATTTAATTATAAATAATTATTTATATGTGGGTTTGTGTTACTAAATTATATTCTATATATTTTCTTAAATATAGGTATTTATTTTAAGGTTGCAAGAGGAAATAAATCAATTTCAGTAGAAAATTAAAGCAGAGAGACTGAAAAACAAAAGTGTAATTCAAATTAGTTTTTAGATAAAACACTGGCTGTGTCTAGAGAAAAAAAACTGTTGCTAGCACAGTTGTCACAATAACTTGAACCTGAATGGCTTCTGCATGACTCGTGTCATCAAGTGATTCACTTGTGTATTACTTTTAAAAATTCTCTCCGACACTTTTGACATATCACATCCTTTGAGTTTTTCCCTCTTATTCAGAAATCAAGGCAAAAAGTTCACTTCATAAAATATTAATAGGTGCAAGTATTGTCTCTGACCTTACTTGATCAAAGCGATTAGTGTCAAAGCTTAATTGCATTTCATGTGTCTTAGTGACATCTCTAAATCTTTCATGGAGTCAATAAATTATTAGCATCACAAGAAAATCTCAGACAGCCATAATATAATGTAGGAAAATTCTGTAAACTGATACTTGAGACTTAAATGAAAATTTATTTTATTTAATCTTAGTATTTTTCTTCAGTTCTTACTAAAGATCAAAGATCATAGCCTGAATAATTCTGTGAGATATGGAATATTTGGGGTATTTATCACTAGACTTAGAAAAAGAATATACCTTAATTTGAATAGATAGTGGGATAATATTAAGATCAAAGATTGTTTTCTTCTCTGGAATTTTTTGCAAGACTGTTTTAGGCCTTGCAGTTTGCAGTCAGAAATCAGTTCCTGGTCCTTGTACTGAGCAGGCATACTGACATTCAGCACAGTTCTTTCTCCTTAATTTGTGTCTTCAAGTAGTTGGTTTCCTTCTGTAATAGTTTTGCTATCAGTATTTGTTTGCTATCAGTATTTGTAGTATTTGTACTCTCCCTTGTAATACCCTGTTGGATCTGTAGTCAACTGTGCCAGTCATCCTCAGCCAGCAGTAGTTGCCACTAGAGTCCCAAAGCCTATGTTGGGAAGAGTGTAACACAGTGACTGAGTTCCTTTCTCCTCAAAAAGTTTGAATTTTTTATATATCTCTCTTGCTCTAAGTTCCTGCCTTCTGTCTGGTTCCTGCCTTCTGTCTGCATGGCCCATTTCACAGCCTCCCCAGCCTCAAATTTTCCCCCAGGGCAATGAACTCCTGGGTTTGCCAGATTCTTCCCACACAGGCATTGGCACAGCTCAGGCTCAGGCAGGGGAGGCAACGGGCGCTTGCCCCCAAAGCAGAAAGTGAAAGCAGGCTAGCCCTGAGACTGGAACTCTCAGGGTAGAACCTGTGGCCTTTTACTAGGAATGGGAAAAAGTCATATTCCCTGCACCACAGCACTGCAAGTGGAACTGCTTTCATGGAAACAAAGCTCTTATATGCTTCAAAAAGATTGCTAGTGGTTCTAGACTGCTCAGTCAGGAAGAATAATATTACTTCCTAACAAGAAGAAACTTTTGTCACAGTTTGCTCATGCTGAAAAATTAAAAGAAATTAGTCTGGCTAACATTTTGTCTTTTGGCCTTCTCTTCAGCCTAACTGTGCCTCTATTGGATTACTGACAATAATTTCTGACCTGAAGAAGTCAGTCAGGCAAGGATTCCACTATCAGCTTTTCAGATGGAAGTGCAAATACTTCAACGTTTACCTCAGCAGAGAGCTCATCATGCCAGTTTTTCTGACTTTCAAACAGCTGTGTAAGCCAAGGGATCATCTCTGCAGTAATCAAGATGTGGTCGGCAATGTCTGCTCCTCTTTCTCTAGAATACACTTGTGATTCATGTGAATCTCCACCTTATAACTGTTGACATCACTAAGAATTTCAACAGCAAGCACTTGTCTTGTGTGTAGCTTCATTCAGTTGATGTCAAAATTCTAGAATCATAAATTATAAGCTCTTCATTCCCATCTGGTTATGTCTAGTGGAGATTTATTCTGATGCTATAGACTGGAACAACCCAAATGATAATCAACAATGTCTGTTTGTCATAGCAGATGAGTAGAATTGGATGTCTGTCACTTGATCACATTTTCGAAATGCACTTTCTGCCAGGAAGTCCATTGCCATGGATCTGTCTTGTTAAAGAAGCAGAGAGGAGTTATAATAGATTTTTGTTGCACAGATGGACCAGAAGTTCAAAGAATATCTAGAGATCTTGCTTATGTTTTAACTGAAAGTGAATTGCCTTCATGTTGTCCTGCAAAACCTGTATGTATCTATTTAACATCTCCTATAACTGTAGTACTCAAAATGGTCTATCCTCTGCTTTTACTGTTGGTGGCCCTCCATGGGAAGCAGGGAGATAGTTGTACTAGTATGGTCTTCTCCCATAGGCTGCTCTCATGCCTGGAGCACCTCCTCCTACTCTTTCACTCATCTGGACTGTTTCCCACTCCTTCACAGCACCACTGCATGTCCTTCGCCCTTAAAAATGTTATCACAGAGATGCCACCAGCATCACTGATGGGCTCAGCTGTGCACTGGTGGGTCTATTTTGGAGCTGGCCAGACCTGTCTCTGTCTGACGGGGGCAGCCTCGTGTCTTCTCACAGAAGCCTCCTATGTATCACCCCCACTACCAAACCTTGCCACATAAACCCAATATATATCCAGCTGTACTTTTGTGAAAATTTTGTTCTTGTTCAGCAGCTGTGACAAGATTTCACCTTCTGCCTTGGATGAAGCTCAATAATATCACCTGTTTATTCTGAAATTTCAGCAGATGATTGCCATTCTTGTAAACAGAAATTGCAATTTTGGTTGTGCAACAGAATTCATTGTTCAAAAGTTCATCAAGTGAATACAGTTCATTATGCTAACTGAACAATCACATGTATGCGGGACAGCCTGATTTTCTCTGGCTGCTGCCAATTTAATAGCATAAGAGAGGGAGAAGACACGATCTCAATTCTTTCTTCATAAGAAGAAACAAGCTCCTCTGAGCAATTCATACTACACAAAATGAGTGCAGTAACGGTGTGTCCCTGAGCAAATACAGCATGCATGCTCACAGGACATAAAGCAGAGACTGGTGTTCTATCATTAGAGAAGTACAAAAAGATAGTTGCAGGCATACACTGCAAAACTGATGGCTTTCCTCCTCTCCTACATATCTTCTCAATATATAATTCATTTAAATATAGCTACTGTGGCCTGTAGAAAATAGTGTCTTCCAACATCATGTTTATCTGGTAGAAGAACTGTCCATTGCCAAAACCGCAATGCCACTAGAATGAAAAAGCTTTACAACTTTGTAGCTCTTTGTTGATTTGGGGTATTTCCAACAGTCGTATGAGAACTGTCTTCCTTATCTAACAACTTTTTTCTTTTTCAAATAGCCTGTTCAAAAAGTAGAAGGAATTGGTAAAGAGACTTCAGAAATTCACTATATCATTACCTTTTAACTGAAAGATTTTGACTGATTTTTCTAGATTTATGCCTGATGGATTGTACAAGCATTTGAAACAGGGAACCAAATAGATTTTTTTTTACTCACACAACCATGAATACTGGTTTCATGTGTTAGAAATACCAACCATGTGGTGTGTTTAAAACCTATTTTAGTATTTCAGATTCCTTTTTATCAGTTTTTTTTCTTCAAGCAACAGATTTGTGTATATTTCACTCTGAAAGTTGATATTTCAGACTGTTTTCATTCTTTTGAAGAAACAGTTTGAGAAAATAGTATGCAGAAACAGATATGACTAAAACCCAATTACACCTAAATAAAACTAAAATTTGAATTGTGAAATATAATTTAATGTCAGAGAAGCCTTGAGTATTCACAGCACCATTCGAAGTGACTATGTATAGTTCAGCAATGCTAAAAGCATTTCTGTATATTCTGTAAGCAATTATAAACATTGGTCAGTGCACCAATAAATGCTAAAATTAATTACTTGCATGTGATTCTCTATGGTCTAAAGCAAAAGTAAAGCAAAGAGAAACCATTCAGTG
Source organism: Ploceus nigricollis (assembly GCA_013399945.1). NCBI lineage: Eukaryota > Metazoa > Chordata > Aves > Passeriformes > Ploceidae > Ploceus > Ploceus nigricollis. The sequence continues at coordinate 150,761 of VXBC01010917.1, forward strand.
CCTGCAAAATTGATGTGACCATGAAATCTAAAAGGTGTTATATAGCTACATTTTAAAAATGCACAGTTTTTACAGGATATTTGTTCAATATTTGATCTGTTTCTCCAGAGATTTCTAGATTACTCAATTTTTTTCTAGTATTTCTGTCAGCTCAGAACAGAATGCTTGTAATCCATCTAGTATCACAAGAATAAAATATAGCTAGTCTTGAGAATATATTTTTCCAATTATGTTTTATTTGCATAAAAGTAATTCTGAAAAATAGACACTGTTTGACAGTTGCTCAAATATCCTAAAGGCTGCCCTTCCCAATCCTCCCTCATATTAAGGCCCATGCCTGCAATGAATAAAAATGCTGGCAGCTATAATAATCGTACATAAATTGAATCTATTATCTTCAAAACCAGCCCACATTCAATTTCTTTTCTAAGCTTTTGTTAGCTTTAAGTACACTTGAGACATATTTGTACAAATTTGTGCTCAGGCAACTTAAGGACAATTAGGTAGATATAGGAAAGGGAAGTTAACACTAGAATGGTACTTGTCAGCTGGCTGGAAGTATTATGAGATGTCAGTTTTACTAAAAATACACAGTGCTTGATCTTAGACTTCATTGTGTGAAGACATATTTGGGCAGACGTCAGTGTTTCATCCTGAACCTGAATATATATAGTTTTAAGACTCCATGTTATGCTGCATGTCGGTAGAGAAATATTTCATTTCAGTTCTGTCTCTAACTGCATTAAGTGTTTCATTTTGGAATGCAGAGATTGAACTTCTGTTTTCACTTCCAATAGAGGGAACATTTGCCAGCTGTGGAAAGAGCCTTTTTCCCNCATGAAAAGGTTATTAGAATCAGCATGAACTCTTCTAGAAATAAAATCATTCTTAAATGAAGAATATTTGGGCATACCTATATTCTAAGGTATGTGTTTTGTAAGTCGAGTGTATGAAAAAGAAGAAAGCAGAGAAGTGATTAAAATAACTTGTTAGTTCTGTTGGTTGACAACAGGCAATTTGGAGTGAATTTTTTTCCTACTTGAATAACAGATCAATGAATTTAAAACTTATTTTAAGCTGTTCAAAACATTTTATTTTATAAAACTATAGAACTCTTTTAATTTAATCAGATTATTTTTTTTCTTTTGAATATGTTATATGTATATATTGCTAATTGGTAATTACAAAATATACAATTAGTCTATGAAATGTTTTGATTTGGTCAAGTCTATATATATTGTGACAATAATGTGGAAACTTTTACCTATCATCTTCAGTAAATTTGTGAATTTACATCCCTCCCCACATTAAAAAGCATGCATGAAATAGGGAGGGAAAGAAAACTACAGAGAAACTGCTGGTAACAATGGTGTTAATCAAAAACTAGCAGTGCTTGGTGAAGGCACCTATGTCAAAGTAGCCTCAAAGGAAAGAGCTGTTTTCTGATTGAAGAAAACAGCACGATTCCCATTTTGTTGGAGACAGAAGCTTTCTCTTTGCACTGACATACATTCCTGAGCTCAAAGTCATGTCTCCCACTGCCTTAATTTCTGTATAATGTAATGTTGTCAGGTCTTTCTATTCCAGACAGGTTTTTTCAACTGCACTCACTTAGAAGCAGGCAGAAATAGAAGTCTGTTTAGCAACAACAGTTAGCTGAGCTATTCTGCTCCCTAAATTCCTGCTCATCTCTCTTGACATTCTGGCAGATGCATTTTTAATTGCTTTTTAGTGACAATGGCATTCAGTCAGAGTTTTATAATTGTCAAAAGGCTTTTTTAAATTTTACAATACCTTGTCTTACCAACTAGTTATAGCTTTGTCAATCAGTGAAATTAGAGTACAAGTTAATTTAAATTTCAGCAAATGTGGTAAGACTTTTGCAAAAATGTCTCTGTAACTCAACCTTAATTTTGTCCAAACTGTTCCACACTGGAATATCATCATTCGGCAGATGCTGTAAAACCAGTTGAAACACTGCTGAAATGCAAAAAAGGAAATGCACTCTTTGTGCCATATGGGAGATAAAGTATGTATATGCTCAAAGCAGGACTGCACAAATCTTGTCAGTGTTGAAGCCAGTACTAGACAAAAGCAGGTGATGTGAGTGGGAGAGAGCACAGAACTCACAATAATAGGTGCCTACAGAGCATGTACATGCTAGAAATTATTTCTGTCACTGAATCCTTATGATGACTTAGAGTTGGATTGGGTGTCTGGGTTTCTGTCTCACTGTCTATATCCTGCCAATGCCTATATGGTAAGAAAATGTAAAATAAAATCAAAAAAAAGGGCAAGTATCCATACTTAAGCCACAAAGATAAAAATGTAAAAAGAGACATGAAAATAAGGAGAAAATTTTTATGAGACAAAATGAGTTATTAAAATAAATAAAAATATTTTAAAAGAACAATTACTTACATGGTTAAGATGTCAAATACAAATTTTAAATCAATGTTTAACAAGAAATATAAATAAAGCATTTTGTAAGTCATGAAAAGCTCTGAGAAAAGCTTTTGAAAGAAAAGTAGTGGAAATGATTAAAGGGGTGAATAGACTTACTTATTAGAAAAGATTAAAAGCATAAATACAAATAGTTTAGTGAAGTAATTAGGTTAGGGAAGAAAGAAGGACATAATAAACTACAAACATCTGAAGGCAGTAAACACAAAGGAAGGAGAGGAATAATTTAGCCTGATACAAGAGAGTGTAATTAGAAGTAAAGAAATTAAAGTTAAAAGGGAAAAAAATACGTGGAGCAGAAGAGAAAAACACTTGCTCACTAGATGAAAAAAGACTGAAGTGGAGAGAGTCTATATCTGAGAGTAAGTAGATGAAAGGAATGTAAAGTGTAACAAAACAAAACAATAATAAAAAGATAAAAACAAGTTCTAGAGGACTGAATACAACTGTCTGATTACATAATTTACATTCCAGGACATTGCTTACCTTCTAAAATTTTTTTTTTTTTAAAAATAACTGGAACGATCCTTTTAAAGATAATTTTCCCTCCTGTGTAAGTCTTTATTAGTGCCTGTTATCTCACTTGGTTTGAGCCTACGTGGTTTGGTTTGGAAAGCCCTCTGGGAGAGTGAAGAAAGATACCTGTACAATCAGAGTGAGCATCTTCAAGACATGTCAAGCCTAGAGAGCAAGAATCAGATTTACTCCCAAAAGCACTGACAAAGCAATGATCAGGAGGATGTGTGAGAGACTCAGTGCTTGATCTTTGTCTTGCTTACTTGTAAAAGTTAGGGCTTTGCGGGGAGACTATGTCAGCATTTCAGATTTGGATTCTGCTGTTCCCTGACCAGGTGTGCTCCATAGTCTTTCTGTGTCTCTTTCCTATTTTCTGTCAATTTCCTATCCATTTCAGACTATCACAATTCCTGTTCCTTTCTTTCACAGTTCTCCTCCTGTCTTCTTGCCTCTCCTCACAAATAATTTCCTGCAAGTTTCCCCTTGCTTTCCATGCAAGCACACTAGCTTCTCTCTGCCTCCTTTCCACTATTACTTCTCCCAGAAGTCCTAGTTCCTGCCTCCATTTTCTGCTCATCTCCCTTAGGGACAAATGACACAGAGTATCTCAGTCCCACACTCTCTCCCTTAGCCTCCTTCTTCACCTTCCAAATTTCCTCATTCAAAAAACAGCTCTTATGACAGGAGAAAAGAGAGGACAATGCATAGTGGTTTTGTTATATATAGAAATAATCTGCAACTCATTTAATTTCCACCATAATATGAAAAGTAAAAAGTATATTCAAATGAAAAGCCACAGGCTTAGTTTTAATCAGCAATTTTCAGGCTCCTTTTCTGATTTTAACAAGAGTAAGGTATGTCCTGAGACACTTTCTAGAACTTCATTTCTTTCTAGAGGCAAAGAAGAAGGCAGGGTTATAAAGTGAATAACCTCCTATTACCATGAGGTTTAACTGAAGCACAAATAGAGTAGCTGTTATTAGAGGATGGCCATGTATTGGCACGAGGCTGAGCTCTAATCTTTCTTTTGGTCTTTAACTTCTGTTCCCAGGACTTTTGATCCAGTGCTAAGGGCAGTAAAATATATTCCTACTGTCTGTTAGGTTTCCCCAGTGTTCTCCATCAATCCTGATACTCCTTTTCCTAGGTAATGGAGGTTGTTATACTGTCTATCAGTATTCAGACTTGTAATTATATTTTAAAAGCATTCTAGTTTTTAGTGCTTTTAAAAACTTAGTCTATATATTTAATGCTTATCTTCCTATTGAGAGATTTAAAGTATAAGCTAAAACCAGATATACAAAAGAAAAAATAATTGAGACTCCTTTTCCTCTTTCTATATTCAGAGGGAGGTTTTTTTCTACTTTTTTTTTCAGGTGTACTGTAGCAATTCTGACAGATAATATCAGAACTATATATGATAACTTTTAAAGGAATTACATGCATTGTTAAGATTGATTTATTAGTTTACAATCAGATCAGTTTTGAAACAAACATTAAAATAAAGAACATCTTCCAAGTTCCCTGACTAGTTTGACTGTTAAAGAGGCTACTCTGGCCTTGTTATGATGCATAAAGGAACTAGAGTGGCTTATGAAAGGACCCTAGAAGATTCTGTCTGTTCCTTTAGTTTGAGCAACTGGAAAATATCTGCAAGAACGCCCCACAGAATTATTACACACAAATTGTCTCAAAATTGTTTCAAGTAGTGTAGTTGTACATTTCCCTTCTTCAAGCTCTGCTTTGTGTACTGCAGCTTCACTGAAAGCCCCAGGGGAAAAAAAGCTACTCTAAGAGCAGTCCCTGAAGTCACTTGCTTTTGAAAATGGTACCAAAGTATACAATTCAGAGAATCACATTATTTTTTTCACTTTGTCTCATTTTAAAAATCAAAACTAATCTCATGAGTTTCCTGATTCAAATTCTGTTACTCAGTTAGTATCTAAAGATCCTAAATGTGCAGCTCAGAATACTTACCCATAGCCTAAAAGTAAAGTGTGCTCATGTTCTTTTGAGGGAGTGAGTGGTTTTGTGGATTCACACTAAAATGTATATATGTGTAAGAGCATATGCAAGTGATTTTTCCATATGATTAATATAATTTTTAAAAATGTGTTTTCATTTTTTGAATCAGCATTCTTCATTGACGAAAAGCTATTAACTGGAAACAGCATTAGAAATCCCCTTAACCCTAATGTTATCAGATTCTGGTAAAAACCGAATAGTTATTTTCCTTTCCATTTCCCAGTCTGTCATCTTCTCATGGCTCAAGTAATCCTTTTTTCATCTTGTTCTTGATGAGATGGCTAATAGTTAACACACTTATTTTAGAATGAAAATGATTTTGCAAGTCACGGGCTACTTATACAATTCAAATTTCTCGAACTGTTCAGTACAGATCCATTTGGGAACCTTGAGCTGGTTTTAATGACAGCTTAAAATCAAGCTATCAGGTGTGATGACAAATCTCACATTTGTTAAGTGTCCATTTACTTACTAAGAGGTGTCCATTCTCTTCTGACTCGACATATTAACAGGTCACAGGTCAAGTGCTGAAGGAAAAGTTACGTGAAAAGCCACACACCTGTTTGCTTTGATTTGGCCCTTTCCTTTAGGTATAGTGCACAATGAATAGATCCATCAATATCAGCCAGTCCACCTGGAGCTAAATAACAGTTGCAATAGGACAGTAAAGCATTAAGACTGAATCTGCAAGAAAAGCAAATAGAAAATTTCAGAAAGGTGGTATGGAAGAAGCAGAAAATTTGTCTTTATAACCAAATAAAATTGGTTTAAGATTTTTTTTTGTTTGTTTCTGTGAACGCACTTAAACATTCATCAGACTTGTACATGTTCCTTTTCCTTAGGTGTTTTTTATCTCATGCCATCAGGAGTAACAGCTAAATGTTTGCCATATAACTGAATCTATGCACTGACTTATCACACAGTTCCACACCATTCTATCTCCATAAGCCAGGTCACAAAAGAGAATGCTAATAAAAGTACTTCTTCACTGAACCACAAGGTTCATCTCCAGACTAGTACAGTTTGGACATTTTTGTTTCTGTCAGTATGACTCTGATTTGTTCAGGGTCACACCCACTTGAGCCCTATGGATCAGAGCATGTGTCTTAGAAGCCTCTTCATCCTCTCAAAGATTTTTCTCAGAAAAGAGCTCTCTTCCAAAGCTTCATCTCAAAGCTTTGGACTAAGCCTCCTCTGATGCAGACAATACATGTAATTAGGAAAACCAAAAACCGTATCACCACCCTGATAGTTCTCAGCAGTTGCATTGACCTCTTTAAAAGGCTTCTTAGAACAACTTCTTTATGTCTGATAAACATAAGTGTAGTCACAAAATCCAAAGGACAGAATGTCAGTTTAAAGCTGCTTTTAGTTATAAATGCCTCTCACATCTCCTGCCAAGCACTTCTTTGTGGGACCAGCAGATAGCAGGAGTACATGTTGTCACTCTCTTCCTTTTAATATTTTTGATATGGTAGTAGGAACATGTCAGAGTCTATTTATGAGTGGCTGCCACTACTGACCTTTTATATCCAGAGTGTTTTCTAATAAGTAAAGAATTAACACCCAAAGAGTAGCAGTTTGTAATTTCCTGGCTTAACTGTGATATGAGTATTACCCTTTTGAACTCTATCATTACCCTCTTACTCATCTGAAAATTATACATAAAATTAAAATCAGTAGCTGAGAACATAATTTGTTCCATTCGAGCCATAGGGAAAAAAAATCCAGTAAGAGAGCTTGAGTTCAAACAGGAAATTTCAGTAACATCTTTCACTCAGGTTAAGTCTAGATCCATCTAAATAATAGCTTTGGCTGTCCAAAACCAGAGACAAGCAGTTATGACAACATGCTATGTTACAAAATCCTTCTTTCCATGTCCTTACAGAATTATTCTTACATGAACAAAAAGATTAAAACTGTTATGTTTTTGTGTGCTATATGTGTTCTATTATACATCATGTCTCATCCCATTGGTAATAAGGTCCTAATTTTTAGTCAAACTCATATAAAAATGCCACTGTTTTGCTTTGCTTTGTATTATTTTCTCCTGTATTTAACATTTACACTTCACATTTTTATTAACCAGTCTGATTTGTTAATTGGTGCTTATTTTACTAAAAAAGGTTTAATATTTGGCTTTGATATTGTTCAAGCATTTATATTGTTCAAAGTTTAAGTCTTCTTATTCTTAAAAATGAAGCATAATCTTTAAAAGACTTTTCCATTTTTCCTCTCATTAAAAGATTCACCACATTTTGTTATTCCCCTGCTATTCAGAGAATAGGATAAACATACAGCTGAAGAGGCACCTGAAGCTTTCAGGCTGTCTCCAGACTTTGGCCAGGAGTCAGGAACAAATACAGTAATATTGTGCTGGGAATCTTTACTTTGTAAATAGACTGTTGTTTGTAGTGATGCTACTTGGTAGCTCTGTTTTCACATGTATTTCTCCAGTCTGGAACCTCCAAAATCACAGTGATTTTCATGGACTGATTTATCTTGAGACTGCTCTTAAAACCCTCCATAAATCATAAAGCTGTTTCTTATTGCTGTAAGGAATGATTCTCATTCCTCTGTATTCTGGCATTCAAGAATCTTCAAAAATAAATAAATAAATAAATAAATAAACTGTAAGTGGGAAAATTCAACTATATACTATTTTGTGGTTGATTGACCTTGTCTACTCTCCAGATGCCCAGTCTCTCTATTAGTACCTCTCCCCAACAGGACCAGGGAGAAAATGTGACAAAAAACTCATGTGCCAAGATAACAGCTACTACCATCTTGGGCTGAAAGGAATCAAATTGGTAAAATTAGTAGAATCTATTTCCAATTAAAAAGAATAGAATAATAAGAAATAAGGAAAAATTTAAAACATCTTCTCCCCTGTCACCGTGCCCTGTCGAAGTGTCTGCTTGTCCTCCCGACCAGCTTGAGCACGGTCGACTGCGGGGGACACTCTCCCATTCCCCGGGGGGTGGGGAAAGCGGCTAAGGGTTTCCGCCCTTAGTGAAGGGACTTCTAGCGATGTCGGCAGAAAGAAGGAGTTGACTCCGGTCGGGGGTTTGTAATCCAAGTTTATTGGGGAGCTCAGGACAGCCCCACAACCCCAAANACAACCCAGGGGAAAACCAACTGACTGAAGCAACAAGTAAGGGCCTGCAACAGTATTTAAACGGAGGAGGGAACTGAGGTGTGGCCTTCAACCAAGCCAATGAGGAGGTTTGCGGGAGTGGGATAGGTAAGATAGACTTGGGACAGATACCAATGGGAGTGGGATAGAGGAGGGGCCCCAGTGTCCCGGCCTATCACTCGATGCCTCCGACAGAAGCTTCAGGGTGTGTGGGAAGGACTGTCGAATGACAGACAGGACACTGGGAGGGGTTAGGAGGGTGACTCAGCAGATATGGAAAACATTTGGGAGGAGGGAGGGTCGGATTGGCAACAGCGGGGGAGGAGACAAAGGAGTGCAGAACCATTATAACGGGGGAATACAAGAACAAACCATACAGAATAGGGTACAATACAAACAGATTTTGAAACACACCACAACACTCCCCACTCCTCTCTTCCTCACCAAGTTCAAATTCATTCCTAACTTCTCTACTTCTCCCCTGAGCAGAGCAGGAGGACTGGGAAGAAATGAGTTGTAATATCAGACCCTATATCAAACAGCTTATATTGAGTTCCAGAAACCAATACTCTAATTTATCCCTCTGGCTAATCATCACAATCCAAACTGCCCATCAAGAGGGACAGAATAATTCAAGAAAATGTATAAGCCCCTGGTCACTTTTCTGGGAGAAAGCTGNATTCCCCGGGGGGTGGGGAAAGCGGCTAAGGGTTTCCGCCCTTAGTGAAGGGACTTCTAGCGATGTCGGCAGAAAGAAGGAGTTGACTCCGGTCGGGGGTTTGTAATCCAAGTTTATTGGGGAGCTCAGGACAGCCCCACAACCCCAAANGACAGATACCAATGGGAGTGGGATAGAGGAGGGGCCCCAGTGTCCCGGCCTATCACTCGATGCCTCCGACAGAAGCTTCAGGGTGTGTGGGAAGGACTGTCGAATGACAGACAGGACACTGGGAGGGGTTAGGAGGGTGACTCAGCAGATATGGAAAACATTTGGGAGGAGGGAGGGTCGGATTGGCAACAGCGGGGGAGGAGACAAAGGAGGGCAGAACCATTATAACGGGGGAATACAAGAACAAACCATACAGAATAGGGTACAATACAAACAGATTTTGAAACACACCACAACACTCCCCACTCCTCTCTTCCTCACCAAGTTCAAATTCATTCCTAACTTCTCTACTTCTCCCCTGAGCAGAGCAGGAGGACTGGGAAGAAATGAGTTGTAATATCAGACCCTATATCAAACAGCTTATATTGAGTTCCAGAAACCAATACTCTAATTTATCCCTCTGGCTAATCATCACAATCCAAACTGCCCATCAAGAGGGACAGAATAATTCAAGAAAATGTATAAGCCCCTGGTCACTTTTCTGGGAGAAAGCTGAACTTCATCTGCATAAGGAAAGCCCAAGAGGTCAGTGTTTCAAACAGGTAAAAACACAGCTGTTAGAAGCAGCTGTTGTAAAATGAAAGAGCTTTTAGCAGTACCTTTTAGTTTTAAAATTAACATACAGCAATCAAAAATGAAAGATCCAGATAAGTTTAAAAAAAAAACAGAAGCAATGAAGTGAAAAATGCTACTTTCATAAACATGGCTAACTGGACATTTTGGGATTCCTAAAAGAGGCTGGAAATGTTACTTTATAATTCTGGGATATATTATTCAGAATCATTTCAAAATCCATTTACTTCAGGAGTCCATGATCTGTACATATCATTGACACCAATTGCTATAGTGTAAATACTTAAGATTTATATACATATTTAAGGCATAGGAACAACATATACAATTTTTTTTCGTAATTTTTATATCATGAGTATGCCTACAGTAACCTCTTCCACAAAAATATTTTCATATTAATTAATATAAAACTTTAATTATTGGACACTTAAAATATTACTATAAATAACATTATTAATTATATTAACAGCAGCATAAAATTAAAGAAAATGTCACATATAATTGTTTTGAATATAGTTTTAAAGTATGTGTAATAAGACAGAATATAACCTAAATTGTTTTTGCTAATGTTTATGAGCGGGTGTCATTAGAAGAATACAATTACGGAGAAAAAGATAAAAAGGAAGAAAAAAGCTTTTCTTGGGAATGCCACCTTAACCATTAGCAGACAAAGGCTGAGAAGGAATACAAAGATCTGTTGCATGAATAACTCTTTTCCAGGTTTGACACTAGCAGCAGTAGATGACACGTCTACCTGTGGTAATAAATCAGTAGCTGTTTCTGTGGTAACTCATGTTGTCTAGTTGAGTGGTACGTATGCCATAAGAAGATGTACACAATCCTTCAAGAAATAATGAGTTAGAACAAAATGAGACACGTCCAGATGCTGGTGTTCCCTATTTTTATTTTTTCAGTCAGTCTCTGGAAGCCTGAACTAAGTTAGGCCCAAAGGCTTGTACATATTTTGTAATAGCTTTCATTTGAACCTTGCAGATGTCTCCTTTTTTGAGACAGCCAGCTAGCTATAGATACAGATAGATAGAACAAACCCTATATATCTGTCTATCTATCTCTTTATCATCTACCTACTTACCTTCCTGTCTGTCTCAGAGTATATTATTCTCTGAGAACAGAGTAGTTATTGCCCTATATTTATTCACTCATGCAAGAACATTTCTGAAATGCTCATAGATGTAAATGTTTCCATGAAATCTCAGCAGCTTCTTGGATACTTTAAGACACTCAACACTACTCACTACTTCTTCAGCAACTTGCAGAGTTAATTCCTTCCAAATTTTAATATGTTATTTCAGTATCTCAGCACTAGCTTTCTTTCCTCTGCCTCTCTGACACTGATTCTTCCTTTGAACCATATACTGTATTAGCAGAAGCTGTTATAATATTGATTTGATATAATTTAAAGTGAGGCATACTGCAAAGTATAGTCCCTCACAGCCGCAGGTAATTCCTTAAGTTTCATTCTAGTCTTTGGTTAATATTATTGGCAGGTTTGTTGTTGTTATCAGATTTATGAAATAGTGGAATGATCTCTGGGGGTAATTATTATAACTGTGATAAATAATTTAACTATAGGGCAGAAATAATTTAATTACTTTTACTCTGCGTCACGTGGAAAGGCTGAGTGTTTCCTATTTCCAGATATCTTATGTGATTTTTTGTACAACATCTCCACAATTCTCCATGTTCTCCAATCCTCAGTCAAGATTTCCTCTTAAAGGCACTAAGTTCATATTACTGATTTTGTTCCAGCTAGTAAAGGAGTAGTGGAAAGGATAGGAAAACATGATTAAATTTCTTTGCAACATCCAAAATACTAAAATAGCTTTGTTACTAAGGGCTTCTTTATCTAGCCTCACTTTTGCAGCCCAATGTATGAGTTAGGTAGGTTTGATTTTTATTGTTTTCTTTTTTTCTCCCCTTCTGTCATTTCTCATCACTAAGTTGTTTGGCTTCACATTACTGTAATTGCTTTAAAAAGAGTGGTTTTTCTGCAGAGGGTGAATGTGGCCACAAATGCCTAATTAGCAAGATGGAGTGCTTGCCCACAAAATGCCGTGTTAAAAAAAAGATCTACAGCCAGTATTTATGTCAAGTTAAAACAACCAACAGGACAGGCACCACAATCCAACAGCCTGGAAATAATATAGAATTTATGGAATCACTTAATTTGATTTTTTCTTCTTTGGTTTTGTATTGTTTTGGAGGATTTAGCTGCAAGTCATCAAGAATTTGTCTCATGTAATTTAACAAGGCAAATGCCAAATTTCATTATTCCTTATCTTAAGAGTAATTTTCGTAAAGAACAAAAAGTTACAGATTTTTGGATTAAGATGAATAAAGAAATGACTTTATAACAAAGAGCTAAAGTTATGTGTGGTCAATCTTTTTAATTAAATAAATCTGAGGAGTGATACATAGCTAGAAATTTTGCATGAGTGTGACTGTGTTTGTGCATACCTGCCTATGATGAGAAAGGGGAAATCATGGGTACAATATTCTTTGTAACATAGAACTAGAAAACTAGAAAAAATACCTCATACCTGTAGGGGGCTTTAACTACCTCAGTATCTGCTATAAGGACAACACTGGACAAAATCCAGGTGGGGTTTGGAGAGTTAAAAATAATCTCCAGAAACAGTGAATTCATGACACAAGTGAGCCACTTTATTGGACCTTATCAGATCACAGGGTTTTGCATCAGATGATGTACAATGTCCTTCTAGACTTACTTGGAAAACCTCACAAACAAAAATATGAAAAACCAAGTATTTTGTGTTATCTAATTAAAATAAGCATGTACTTCTGTATATGTGTACATGCATTGCATTTTTTCAAGTATAAGTTATGTAAAAAGAGTTCTATTATTTCCCCACCCTGATTTTTTTTTCCACAGTTTTTAGTCATTTTCATCATAGATTTTATTATGTCCACTTGAACTTTGACAGACCTATATCTTAGTTTTTCAGCTATTCATTTTTTTCATCCCTAAAGCATCATACAATCAAAAGATACATGTGGTTGACAGGGACTTCTGGGCATTGCCTAATCCAACTTATCTGCTCAAAGCAAATTCAGTCAGAGAAGGTTGTCCAGAGCTGTGTCTATCTGGGTCTTGAATATCTCTGCAGATGGAGACTGCTCAACTCTCAACAACCCATTCCCGTGTGATGAACTTCACATTAGAAACATTCTTTTTCATATGCTTCAATTAATTTTACTGCATTTCTATTTTTACTTATTGCATTTTGTCCTCTCACTGGATACCACTGGGAAGACACTCTTTGCACCATCCTATCAGATATTTATATAGATATGTATATGATAAAGAATGCTCAAACAATATATTGCAAAGATTTATGTTAATTCTGTTTTTAAATTTCATAATAAAACTTTAAAAAGAGAGAATGAAGGAAACTATGTGGGTTTTGTAGATTTTTTTTCTTTCTTTTTGCTTTAATTAAATGATCCTGACAGAAAACCAACTCATAAATCCAAATTAAATCCATTGAAATTCTTTCAGCTAATTTTACAAATTAAAATGTTTTGGTGTTTAATGGGAACGGAGTATTCTGCATATATTCCTTGTGTGCTTGTGCAGAACTTCCTGCAGAATTAGATGAATAGTATTTCATTTCAAAGAATATATTTCAGATAGTTGAACAGGTATTTAATGGATTATTTGTTGATAATGTGCTGATAAGTTTTAATTAAGTGTTTTGAGGCAAATGTAGTTCAGGGTCAATGTTACCATTTTTAATTATTATTTTTAAAAATCCCTTCCAACAAATAGGTAAAACTTTGGTATAGTTTTATAATCAAATACTACTTTTATTTGCAAAATCCTGGCTCTTTGTGCAAAGCAAACTTTTCTGAGAACTAATAGCATAATGTGTAGATAAAAAAATCAAGGTCTTGTTAGTAATTTCTCTTCTACCAAGCAAGAGAACGAGCTGTTCATACATAGCATCTAATTTTTTTTAAACCTTTTCTGTGGGATGCTATGTAGAAATGAAGAACGTCAAGCTAATAAACAGTATGGACCCACTTATTTTGTTTATCAGATCTGCCTGAAAAGCTGTCCCACCATCCCTACGGTAAAAGTGGTGGCAAAACCTCACTTTGTCTCCAAACTGTGAAGTCTTGTGGCACAGCTTATATTCAATTTGTCTCTTCTTAAGCACTGAGATTGGTCATTTACTGGATTTAGGCATCCCAAGGTTTTGCTGGACTTTATTGATCATCTGTTCCTAGATAAGAGAGCTTTTAGGCAGGAGCCTGATTCTCCTGTCCCCTTAGGAACCCAGACTAAAAGATCAAACAGAAACCAGCCCAAGAAACTAAAGCAATATCTTTAAAATTATATGCTCACAGTGATATGTCATCACCCCAGCTGAGTGGTTTCTGTTAGTGAAGCACACAAAATCCCTGTTGATTTGCATGGAATTTTGGTCTTCTGATGTTGCTGAAAATTAACTTTGCTCAGAACATTTTATGTAAGCAACTTCATATCCTAAACAGGGAAATAAAGGCTGAAGTCTTTGTAAGGAGCATGGACACTGTTGAAACTTAAACATTAGTCTTGCTTCCTTTTAAACCTAATAAACTGATTACATACATCCTAATGAGACTGTTGTCCTTAGCTTTAAAACAATTTTATTTAATTGTAACAATATTCCACATATCCTTATAAGAACAAGCAAATTGTCATCACACTAATCATCTTTCTTTTATGAACAGATATGTTTTACTAGCAGATACTTTAAACAGAGGAAAACAATCTGTCACCAAATAATTGCTAAAAGGATGGGAGTAAGTCATACTGTTTCTCTATTTCTTATGTTACTGGCTTGTGGCCTAATTTAATCTATTCCAAATGCACAGTAATGCAACATAGTCATTTTAAAATCATAAACCTCTCAAAAAAGCCAGGCAGAGGTCTGCTATAATGTGTTAGGTGATGGATATCCTATTTACTATTGATCTCTGAATTTAGAACCAATCTATTCTATACCAGAAAACATTTTTCATATATTTTTAGAAGATATTGAATGGCTCTTAATCAGTGACAAAACTGTTTTGTGTGCTACTGCTCAAAGTAGATTAGCAACATTGTACAGCATTTCACTAGAAAAAACAAAGCTTTTAGAGGCTGAATTTTGCGTGGTATTACTTGAATGAACTGACTTCCCATTCAAATTCCCTTAAATTAAAGGAAAGTTCAGAGTAAGCAGTCCAAATGTGCTGCAGGAGTTACATATAGAGATCCACCTAAGCCTATATTGTATGGACATAGTATTCCTTGTAGTTTGAATCACTGCTGGGAGGATTTAATTTGCTACTTGATTATTATAGTTGGTTTCTGTGTTATCTGTCTCAAGAAGCTTCTGTTACATCCCACTCCCTACTCATTCTATTTTCTTTTCTTCAAACGACCCCATTCTAATGACCAGGTTCCTGCATCTTCTTCTTTATTTTTTTTCTATTCAAGTTTGGATGCAGAAATCCCTAATATACTAGCCTAATCTCACTTTTGTGTTCATGGACCACTGGTCCAGGCTTGGATGACATTTAAAAAATATCACACATCTAGTCTAAACAAATATGGAATACAAGTGGGTATGTACTTGTATTAAATAAATTAATAACATCAGTTTTTGACTATTAAAATCTTTTATTTCAGAAAACTTGTCCTGCTCTTGAAGCCTATTACTTCCTCCTTTACATCTCCTTAACAGCTTTTTCCTATAAAGACTGTGTTATTACACTCCCACAAGAGTCAGAAGTGGCTAAGAACAGAGGATATGAATATAAGAATGAGATTCAGTTCACTGATTAAAGACTCTCATTTTAAGTATCTATCAGCACATCTTTGGTAGATGTTTATCCTCCTCTTACAGTCAATAGAATTTGAGGGTAGGACTGAGTTGTGTAAAAGCAGGTATATAACACCACACAATTTTCCATAGGGTGTCCCACATATCCACACAGGACTGGCAAGTAAGATGGATAACAGACAGGAAGCCTCAGCCCTTCTGAAGCATCAGGAAAATGCCACACAGTATGTTCTGTGGCATTTCACATGCCCCTCCACTCTTGCTTTTATACCCCTTGTTCTCAGCACATCCAGTTTATCATAGAAAATCTTTGGGGACATAATCACCCTAGATAATATCTACCTCAGAGTAAAGCAAATCCCCTCAATGAATTTTCAGAACAAAGAAACAATCCCCAAAACAATAAGCAATAACGATGGAACACTAGACTCTTTCCAAGGCTTGTATAAATGACACATTTCTTTTAATTATCCTTTTATTTGTAAGGGAAGGGTTTGCATCTGTGCATGAAGAATGACAGATTCTGACTGAAAAACAACCAAACTACAGATGCTATGTAAGAAAGGGAAATTCAGTGAAATGTTTCCGAAATTAGCTATCACATCATGTTCAATTACAGGGGAGTCAGGCTGTGTCTCTGAAGGTATTTCAGTTACACTTCTTACATTGATATCGACATTCAATAAAAGTACCAACTTCAAACCCTTGTTTAGTGAGGCAGTCTTGTCTGCCACCAGTCCCTAGTCAACTCATTACAAATTTTCTTAGTTTCTGACAATTTAGTTTTCAGAATATCATTCAAGAAGCCTATTCACATTAACAGTAAGTGTTTGCAGTCAGGAAAATAGGTATCATGAATATTCTGAAAGCATGAAATCTTAAAAAAAGTTGTGCTCTGTCTTACTGACTTTTTAGCTCATTTATAAAATAAATTAAAAAAGAAAAATTGTGAAAATCCTGTAGTACACATTTGAAAATCATTTAAATGTCAGTCCTTAATTTTTATTCTTTTTATAGATTGAAGATATGCCAAATTTAATTGATTATGTATTACTTTTTTCCTCATAAATGTCATGCTCACAAAAAATCTTCTACACTTTTATCATTGACATTAAATCCCATGAAAGGAATAGTACTGTTGATGGCTTGAAAATTCCTCTGAATTAGCCTACAGAGTAACTTCTCTCTGCTGTTAAATAGATGAAGTAGAAATTTGTTCCTCATTTCCCAGTTGTATAATTATACCAAAATAAATGCCAGCTAGTATCAACACTTTCTTTTTTGACTCTTCAATTCATTAAGCACTGAAAGAAAATTTTCAGGTTTAAAGAATGCAAGTGCCACAATAATCTGAGTTTTCCTTACATTTGATTGCATTGTCTTTTTTTTTGTCTCAATAATGTATTTTTTTAAAATTTCCTCTGAAAAATAAAATTCCTGAAACACAATTCACTTAGATAGTTTTGTTGTCATAGAATGAAAACATTTGAAACTTTTAAAAGTGCTTTGTCAAAATATAAATAGAAATTCCCTTTCCAAAGTCATTTAGAAGGATTTAGAAGGAGAAAAAATGAAATCTTTTTCCTAGAGTGACAAAACATGATGTTTCAATACTAAAACATTACAGATATTTTTTGGCTTTCCTTTTAACTTATGGATTATCTACTAGGAGAAGACATTTTACATTGTCAAACCAATTTAATACAAAATGATCGCTACTACCTAGACTAATTTCAAATAAATGTGAAAGCCTGTGAAGATTGCAATCTAAGCAGGCTGCAAAAAATAATTCACATAGCGATGCCCTGAATAATAAAGGACAGTTATCTCTGCTGATATAGCTGAATGTGTCAGAAGCTGTTGTCACAATTTCCCAATTACCTGTATGCTAGATAATGTGAGGCTGGACTTGGCTGTCCCTCTTACTGTCAGGCAGTCACTTATACCCTTTCCATAAGAGTGCTGATCTTCAGTGTCCTACAAGACATTGAGATATCTCTTTTTTGAAGAACTTTTCCGGAAGTAAATAATTCCATTTACTGCACTGACGTGAGACCATCACACACAAATTACAGACATGGCACCAGGCAGTGAGGGGCTCCTAAAACAAGATACTGGCAACAACAGCAGGGAGAGGAAAATTTTTTCAGAAACTTGAAAGGCTTTAATTCAGTATATCTCCTCATTATAAAAGTAATAGAGATTTAGAGGGTTGTTGAGTTCATCACTGGACCATGACAAATAAACATACAACATTTTTTTCACCAATATATGTCCTCTCTGGTAGACTTTTTTTTTCACGCTTAATTTAATTATTAAAATGCTTTCTCATGTAGATAATGCAAAAGACAATTGGAAAATCCAAAAAAATACTATGGATCAACTCATCTTGACAATGAGATCTAGAAGAAAACAGTCTAAAAAAAGTCCTCTTCCTTTTTTCTGATTTTCTTGTTCATTCAGGATTCTTTGTCTGGTTCCCAAAGAGAGTACAATCTGGAATGAGATGATGCTACAGAAACACTTGGAACCATAACTCTTTGGAGCGCGCTGCAGGACTCGTATTTACACAAATCGCCTCCAACCCAATGAATAATGTCATACTTTGAATAAACATAAGATATTAAATTGTGAGGTTGAGGATTGAGGGGGTGGGAAGACAGAGTATATTTTAAATATTATCCACTCCTCAAAGGCAGCAGAAGCTGCAGAAAGCTTGATATGGGGTATTTTACTGGCTGGTGCATCTAAAATTTTCATGTAGGCTAAATCATAGTGTTATGTTTTTCAAAGTTGTTGTATTTGCATCCACTCTGTGATTCTTCCTAGACACGACATAAAGAAAAGGAGGAAATGAAAATATTATCAATGCTATGAAGCCTATTAAGCCATGAACATCGTTTGTTAATAATTTCCTTATAAACTGTTTATACATACTAAGATATTTTTCACTATATGTTATATGTTTCATTTGATCTTTATTCTGTCTCCACTCTTCTTCTTCTGGAAAATTTTTCTAGGTCAGAAGTAGTTCATGAACTAAGGGATTTAGCGGGTATGGATTTAATGGAAAGACATTTTATTTGAAAGAATGGGAAATGTGGTTAACAGGAATTGTAGTTGAACACTGTTACAAGAATAAACTCCTCAGTTTGATGTCTGATTGCCCCTAGATCATAGATTACTAAACCAATATGGGTTGACATGGTCAAATTGTTTATTGCCCTACAGAGAGTGAACAGGGTGGTATTTGTTATTGCAACTTTTTTCTACAAGGAATGAAGCATCAAAAATAAAATAGTCTGAGCAAAATGGAAGAGCAGAGATGTGAAAAGCAATGAAAGAGAAAATAGAGTTCAATTTAACCTCTTTGTCATCATAAAATAAGATATTTAGGTCAGACAATACATCCTAATATTCACCAATGACAACATCCTTGAGTGAGAAAACTATGTTCTCTTAAAAAATGTATAAGGTACATTTGCTTAAAAAACAGTGGTTTTGGGTTTTAACATCAGAAGACAGTTTCAGTGATTTAGGAGAAAAACAATATAAAAAATAGCTTTGATTTTTTGAAATCAATTTGAAAATTCAGAGTAAAATCTTTTGTTGATTTGCTGAACATTTTCAAAGTTCAGTCCATGGAAAAAATGCCACCAGTAGCCATTATTTGGGTCCCATATCTTAGCTCTGGTGCCTGAAACATACAAAGGACATGGGCCTGTTGAAATGAGTCCAGAGAAGGCCATGAAGATGATCTGAGGGCTGGAACACCTCTCCTATGAAGACAGACTGAGAGAGTTGGGACCATTCAGCCTGGATAAGAGAAGGCTCTGGGGTGAGCTCACTGCGGCTTTCCAGTACCTAAATAGGACTACAAGAGAGCTGGAGGACTTTTCATGAGTGTATGTAGACAAGAGGGAGTAGTTTTAATCTGAAAGAGGGGAGATAATAGGAGGGAATTCTCTGCTGTGAGGATGGTGAGACACTGGAACAGGTTGGCCGGAGAAGCTGTGGATGCCCCATTCCTGGATGAGTTCAAGGCCAGGTTGGATGAGGCCCTGAGCAACCTGTCTAGTGAAAGGTGTCCCTGCTCATGGCAATGGGTTGGAACTGGATATCTTTATGCCTGGAATAAACTACAAGTAAATTTGTAATATTTTACAAGGTCTGAACTTTGCTCAATAAGAGACACAGTGTTTTGCAACATTCAGAGAGTTCACAAACATCAAACCATGAAATTAATTATATATATGTCATCCAAGTAGAAGCTATGACTTTCTGCAGACTTGGCAGTAGATGAGTTAAAATAATTTTGTTCATTTCTTGAGCTTAATGTTGTTAATTTCTGTGGTGAAATTTTTACCAAATCCAAGAAAAATATAAATAAATTGATCTGTTCTGCTCCTACCTTGTCTTTTCTCAGAAAAAATTCAGTTACTGTAAAATTTCTGTTACCTGCATCATTCTGTACATTAACCTTAACAACTGCCATGTAACCATGTGTAGGTGCTAAAAAGTCCCCCTGAAATCTTAACAAAGGAAAAAACAAACAAACAAGCTACAATATGATTGCAGTTAACAGTTGTTATTCCATGAATAAAAATTACTGTTGCAAAACTGGATAATTGGAAAGCATACACACATACAATCAGACCTCACAATCAAGTTTTCTTTTTTTTTAGCATTAGTACTACTGTCTATGCATTTCATAACGTAATTTAATTTTATGTAAAAAATTTCCTGAAAGGCAAAAATGCATTTCAGCAGTGGGAATTCGGTTTTAAACCATGCATAAAAAACCAATAAAGAGCAAAATGCTAATAGGTTGTAAATGGCCTATGACCTTTCCTAGCTATTTTTCAATATTTTTCAAGAGTTAAGAAACAGTCACTGAAGTAAGTCAAGAGTCTCTTACTCTATTATTTACTTTAGAAAAATGAATGTTTATCAAATGGACTTGAATTGATAATAATATGATAGTTCATGCTTGAGGAGCCTCACAATCGCCAGTGTGAAGAACTGGATATTGTCTTTCTGGCATAATCACATGGAGAGTGGATTGTATTTACACCTTCTATGACCTTGAAAACAGTTTCCCATACCAATGTCAGAAACATTTTTTTTAAATTCTGCTGCTGCTGCCAAGTGTATAAACTAGACAAGTAAAATTAAAAGGTATGATAAACATACTGATAGTAAATAAACAGTTATGCTCTTTTTTCAGTTTTAGGATGAAAAATCCTCAAAATTATGAACTACAATTTAAATTTCAGATTTTGTAAGACATTTCATTAAGACAATTTAATTAGGCTGAGTTCTTACATATTGTAAATTGGAATTTAAATTACTAGAGTTTTTAAAATGTGTTTTTAAATATTCACTGAGATTCCTTGATTTCATGATCCTAAGTTTCAAAGATGTTAGATTTGATTCACAGGCTGTTGCATATTAAATGCTTTCAGTAGATTTGACTTCTTTGTTCCACTATATATTCCTGAATTTATCAGAATATATTTTTCTTTGTTTTCATGGCATTTTTCTCTTAAATGTCTTCTAGATCTGCATATTTTTGTCATTCTCTAGATATTTTACTTCTGCATTGGACATGTGCTAATTCAACTCTTATGAATTATAAAATTTTCCTTGCATCTTAAAATCAATATTTATCTAAACTGTATTTGTTGATCTGTTACTCAGCAATTCTAGTGTCCTTCTCAAAGAAGATCAAGGAAGTCTTTATTTTACTTCTGTTCATACCTCAACCTTACTGTAAAGTGATATAGAATTCTAAAATGTTGCAACTATAGCTAGGAGACGGTACATGCTTTATATGAATATAAGAAAAATACTGCTTCCTGATGGACTGAGAAAGAAGGTTCCATAGGTTTTTCCCATGGAAGAAAACAAACTGGGCTTATGGGCAGCTATGAAATTCTTAAGCCCTACATAGTTGTCTATTTCATCTTTGGATTTCACTGGTCTGTTTTTCAACTGAATTTTTATTTCAACTGTTTACATTGTAGTCATAACAGATTGCCTTATCTATATGTAATTATATCCATATAACCCATATTTTCATTTTATTCAAACTCTCAACATTGTTAAATTGTAGAAAGGCTCCACTGTATTTAAAAATTGAATAGATTACCATATTACTAAAGAAGCATTCTTGATTTGAAATGGGGATTGGATTTACTGATGTGTTTAAGGTTTGTTAGTTTTGGACAAGAACATAAAGCAGGTCAGTGTTTCTGAATTATATCACCATTTAGTGGAAAACAAGCCCTTTGAGAAATAACAATCTACTTCACAATCATGTTACAGCTATACTTACCGTTTATGATGATTTATTAATACAGTCTGGTTTGGGTTGCTGAAGCATTTTATTTTGCTTGATCTGAATGTTATCTTTGACACTCTTGATTATAACACTCTGCTTTATCATTTATGAAATTATGTAGAATAATCTGACAGTGTTTTGAGATGGTGTCATTCTTATTTATTAAAACACATGTCCATCTGTGTATTACATATTAGATTTTTTCTGTACTACCTTGTCAGTTCCTTCAGTTTTCACACAAATTCATTTTTATTTAGTAAATGATAAAGTATTTTCTTTAGGTAACTCTATTCATCATTTGGGTAATTTTTCATGTAAGGTAGTAAAGAATGTGGGATAATGACTTTGTATAGCTGTGTAGAAAACTACTAAACACTGGAAAGAACGTCTTTGCAGTTTAAAGACACATACAAATACAGAGGAACATGTGTGCATTTCCTGGGGCACTGCTAAAAAATAGTTTTCTTCTTTGGATGAAGTTAATCAGGAAAATATTATCAATCTGGGATATATCACAGGACAATATTATGAATCTGGGATTTGTCACAGGAAGAGACTTTATCAGGAGAAATTAGGAGAGTTTCCACAATTCTAAACCAGTATGATAATTCTGAATATTTTTCATTACAAATACAGTCTTTATTGATAAATAAAATTAACTGCTGTAGCAATGCACATGGGACTGTACAGGGCAATCAAGTTTCACTTACATTACCACAGTGTTTATTTATTTACAGAAAAATCTGCATACATGCCTTCAATTTGGTTTACATAAAGTATTTACAGTGATTTCACTTCAAGAATTGAATTGATACATATATATGTGTAACTTAGAGGTAGCACACTGGTTTTTCACTGGTCCTCTTGAACAACAAAATATTTAGGATACTCCAGACATTTATTTTCACTTGGCAGTCTTTTTTTACTCTGTGAAACTGACAAAAATGCTGTTGTGCTCAGTGACATCTTAGGAAATGCAGATTTCTAAACTGTGGTAGACCACTCAAACAGAACATGAGGCTGAGCCCAGATGTATATGATAACCAAAATAACTCTGAGTTCCTTTGTCCCTGTGGTGACTATGTCTTGGGTCTACCCCAGAAACTTTGCCTGGCACAACATTGTCAGCCATAGACATTTGGAAATTTTTTTATGATACTGTTTAGACCACTCAAGGGCCTAAAGTAGACACAGCAATTCTGAACAAAGTCTCTCACATAGCTTATTTTCTGTGGGAACGTGGTATCTGCTACATCCAAAGAAACATATTTTTATCAGTAAAAGCTGCATCTCCTTTTAGAGCTTTTGCTGAGATAGATGTGTTAGCAATCCCCCTCTAGCTTAGACTAGCCCTTAGCAGTATAAAGCAATTAAAGATAATCCTGGCATGCCTTGAAAAAGGATAATGTTTTCTGCAGCTCTTTTGTTCATGATTTTCAGGTGTGTGCTTTTCTCTACTGCCCCTGCAGATCGTGTAATATAGATTGCATACTGATAATGCAGGCTGTTATCTGTAGGTGTTCCTAAATAATGAATAGCCCACTGTAACAGCTTTTCTTACAAATAACTAGCAAAATCTGGCTTCAGTCTGTTTTTTGAACAAAATAATTTATAACATTTCTAAAATAGAAGCCTACCTCTAGGTTTTGAAATCCATTCTTGGGCACCTAAGTGTGTCTTTCAAGTTCCATTCGTTTCAACTGTTAAATTATATTTAGTCCAAAAATTGAGATATTTCTTTAGACTACACTGCGCCCGGACACGCACAAACTCTTGTCCTGAAGTGTATTAGATTTGTATGGCCTGTTTTTAATTAGAAGGATGTCAACAGAGGTGGCTTCTATGAGAAGCAGCTGGAACATTCCACCATGTTGGGCAGAGCCAATCCCTGATGGCTCTGCAGATGGACATGCTGCTGGCCAAAAGTGGGCCATTTAGATATTGGTAACGCCTCTGTGATAACAGATTTAAGAAGAAATCAAAACAAAGGTGGTGGCACAGTTTTAATTCCAGCCAGAGAAGAGAAGGAGGTGAGCAGGACAACATGGCAGCACCAAGGTCAGTGGAGAAGGAGGGGGAGGAGGTGCTTCAGGCACCAGAGCCAAGATTCCTCTGCAGCCCATGGTGAAGCAGCTGTGCCCGTGCAGCTCATGGGGATCCATGGGGAATGCAGAGATCCACCCACAGCCCATGGGGGAGTTGCCCGTGCCGGATGCCTGGAGGAGGCCATGGTCCAGTGAGAGTCTTGGGGCAGCCTGTCCATGGAGGACTGCACCCCATGGAAGAGTGACTCACACCGCAGCAGTTTTGGGAGACTGTTGCCCATAGGATGGACTCACATTGCGGCAGTTCACAGGAAACTGCTTTTCTCATGTTGGAGAAGTTTGCAGAGAACTGTCTCTTCTGGGAGGGACCCAATGCTGCAGCAGAGAGTCAACTTCTCTCCCTGAGCAGCAGAAGCCATGGATGGTGCACTGACCATCACTTGTGCTGCTGGGGTAGGCAGTAGAGCTGGGAAGGAGGGAGGGGTGGGGAGAAGGTGTTTTTAAGGGTTTATGTTACTTCTCATTATCCTGCTCTGATTTTGTTAGTAATAAATCCATTTCAAATCTCTACATTGAGCCTGTTTTGCTCTTGATGGTATTTGATGAGCAAACTCTCCCAGTCCTTACCTCAACCCATGAACCCTTCATTAAATTTTTTCTCCTCTGTCCAGCTGTGGAGCGGAGTCAGTGGGTGACTTTGGTGGGTGCCTGACATCCAACCTAGGTCAACCCATGACATGAAGCTACAAGGACCCTTATATAATATTTCAGTCCCCAGGGAAACGAATCTAGGCATGACATTCTCTATTCCTGTCTTACATATATGTGAGGAGAAGAAAAATGCTAGATGATAGCTCATACAGAAACATGTTTTACTCTTTCTCGGGTGTAAATGTATGCCTCCATCATGTTTTGTGTTACCACATCCTCTGGGAATTACTGTGGAACATATTTGTGATGTGCAGGATTAGTGAAAGTTCTGGGTTTCTTCTTAGCTTGAGGTTGCTTTAGCTACTTTCTCAGCAGGGGCTCCCTTGTTATTACTGGCCATGACTCTGTGCATAGGAAGAGAAATCTCAAAATAGGGGGGAACACAGTGTGTTTAGTAACAATTTTGCCCCCTAATCCGCTGCCCTGTCCTTTGCTCCATCAGTGTGACTCATGGGGTTTCTCTCAGCAAAGACTAATTTACTAAAAGATGTAGGGTTTTTTTTTTTTGGTCACAGTCTTGCCTCTGTCTACACAAGGAAGTATTTCAATACATCATTAGTCATCTTGGAATTAATTTAAAAGTTCTTCCTGGGTGATCATAAGGGATTTCAGCACACTTAATTTATTGATTCTTTTCTCTGCTATTCTCATCGGACTAAAACACATGCCATATGAATAACCCTTCCCACCACACTTGTTTTTAAAAGAAAGCATTGCAAATTATAATCTTTTTCATTCCCTATTAAAAATAGTTTTAACACAAGCACAAATGTCTCAGAGAAAACTTACAGTATATATATACTAAGAAGAAAGGAAATCAAATAACATAAATCAAGTAAAAAGTGAAATATCAGAGAAAAAAAAATCAAAATGTCAGCATTTTTATTATGTATCTCCTTATTTTTAGGGGTTTTATTCCATGTTAAAAACTAAGTAAAGACTAAAACCTGTCATATGAAACATGGCATTTCAGTCTGTAAATAATTTTTTCTCATATATATTGCTAATAGTTAATTTGAGGCATTTTGATAACATTATATGATTGAATGAAAGGTGGCATTACAAGCTGGAATAAATTCAAGAATTTAGGTAAATGTTAGCACAAAAAGTATCTGTAAGAGTTATATCACATCTTTGAATCCAGATTTTCTTGATAAGTTTTGGGGTTTATGTTTGGAACTCCGGTATCATTTTTTCTATCACTATAGTATCACTCAGTATTATAGTTATTGTATGTTAGCTTTAGACTGTGCTTATTGTGCTTATTAAGTTGTCCTCACAGTTGATGATTTATATGTGTACATGTATGTACATAGTATATGATGCTTGACAATATGGTCTCATTTGAATTCCATTTTCTTTTCCAATAGTCTTGTATTTGACTGCTGTATTGCTGAAGAGAACCCAGGATATTAGAAAACCTTCTGGTGTGTTATGAACAGAGCCATCACGTCTCACAACATGAGCATGAGACTTAGACAAGTGGCATTTGGTTTGCACCTTCTCACAGTAACACTTCTGTACCATATGTTTTTACAGCACAAAACCAGATCATTTGTCATAGTTTGTGATCCCACATGACAGTCACAACTGCATGCCTTAGCCGTGATCTGTCAAACCATTATGCCTGTCACATAGGGGTCAGAAGAAGGAGGAATACCTTGCTGCTGTGACTCAGACAGAGGGGAGAAGGAGAGAGGTTAATGCAACATCTCAAAGGAGCTCCACCACAGGGTAATATTACCCATCTCCAAGTAAGTGCTATTACACTCTTTCACCACTTGAATGTCTTGAAAAAATTCAGTGGCCACTGAAACATATTTTATTTCTGTGCATTCCCTTAAAGAAAAATACTCGTGCAGATGCACTACAGGACTTTGAATGAAGTTTCAAATTTTCATTGTTGAAACACCACAGAAATTTCCATCTATTGATCCTTTGGCTGAAGCTGAAATACAAACAAGGAATTTAGCTTTCCACAGAATATTGAAAGTACAGTTTGCTGTGCAGATTAGTACATGATTGCTAGCATAGCTACGCATCCATTGTTCACATTCCTTGGAGTATGGCAATCAAATATTTCTGTTAAACATGGAGACAATTCACAGAGAAGCAGATAAACACAGGAAATTTCTTTCTGCCCACCCAAAGAAGCAATATACATAATCCTGAGATGTCTGATTACATTCTTAATTTTGTTCTTCATCAGTTAGCATGTTCTACCTTTACCTTTTCCCTCCAATTTTATACACAAAAAAATTCCTCCAAAAATCCCCACAACTATTTCCTTGGCTCCAAAGTTTTCCTTTGAAAGGTCTGAAATACTCTGAACCTATTTGGTAATTACATGAAAGTATCAGTTGATTCACTTTTATTGTTATGTTCCTTAAAGTATACATATATTTTAAAAAATTAAAAAGAAAAAAATTCCTCCAAAAATCCCCACAACAACAACAAAAAACCCCAAACCTCAAACAAACCAAAAAACCTCAAGCCAAGAAACAAACAAAAAAGGACAATTCAGACATAGCTTGAAAAAGTCCATGTCTCTAAAGGACATCTGGAACTCATTTCTCAATGAATGGCAAACTGCTGCCATATATGCCTCAATATAGGACAGTACAGTGAGTCACAAATTCTTTGCTGAATGAGTATTTCCATGTTCCTGACCATTCAAAAGTGTTGGGTGAATTCTAAACAATTCGAAACCCTTTTAGCATGAGTATTTAAACTGCTGAGTTTGGTAACTCTGCAGAGCTTTTTTCAGAAGAACTTAGGTGATTAAAAAAATTACTATTGATACTACAAATAATCCAAACAATTTAGTCAAAATAATGTATAGATGTTATGATATTTCCCAGTAAATGTCTAGAACACAGACAGACATTTTAAAGAATAAGAAGTGGGAGGCAAAAGGAGCTTTACAGATCTAGACAGATCCAGTGTCTCTCTACTGTTATCAAATATAACTGATCCTGAATGATCCTGTCCTGAATGAAGGACAGTTAAAAATTGAAAGTCACCAGAATGCCTAAAATATGCAACTTCTGTCATTTTCTTGTCTGCACAGATAAAAAAAAAATCTTCAGTGCTCTTCTGAGTCCTGCTGGTAGCACTTTTGGAAATTCTTCTTACATACTTGTAATTATTGACCTGTCCCTTAGGTATTCATATTTTCTGAACCGTAGCCATCACAATAATCTTGTAAATAAGCACCTGGTTACTTTATAAATTCCATATTACCACTTACTAGGTGTTTGTACAGTGCCTGTCAGCATGATCCCTTATTATTACTGCAATTTGTGTAATATATTAATAGCAATTCAGTGAATTAATATTTCCTGCAAAGGGAAATAAAATTGATAGCATGCATGAAGCCTGACAGAGTTCAAGAAGAGTTGGACCATACTCTCAGTCACTCCTGGGGATGGTGCTGTGCAGAGCCAAGAGCTGGACACCATAATTCATGTGAGTCCCTTCCAACTCAATATATTCAGTCACTCTGTGGTTTTGTGAAGTAAAGATATGGGAAATTTTCTTACAAAAATTAACTACAATATAATATCCAGGTATCTTAAGTGACAGACTCCTTCACAAAGACCTTTCCTCTGTCTCCTTCAATACGGAAACACACAGTAGAAATAAATCCTTATTGCATCAATGAAAGGTAATTATAACTTCAGTAGCATCAACAAAATTTGAGACTGATACACCTGCATGCATTCAGTTTGTGATGTATTAGCCATTTAGGAGACAAGTATGAGATAGGTCACAATTAAGGTTGTGACTGCTTTGTTTCTTCTAACCTAACTTGCCCTTTGATTTTAGGATATCAAATGATTAACTTGACTAGGTGCAATTAACTCCTAAATTGTTGTCATTGGGTTGGGTTTTTTTAAGCACTGATGTCTTACCTAAGATTTGATTCAACGATCTGAGAGACCCACAGTCAAACCTTGATATAATAATTTAGGGAGCCTTCTAAGGCAGGGAAGGAAATACCTAATTGATGTCATCTTTCAATAAGAAGACTGAGGTGCTTAGAAAATCATGACAAAAATGCAGAATTTCTAATTAATTTCCACTACTTACGCTTATACCATTAAAATTTATATAATTGATATATGTGTCAATAACTGAATTTTTTCAAAATGAAAGCATAAATGTTTCCAGAGAACTTGAAGGAAATAGCTGTTGATCTACTTTGAGCTGGTGCCAGCTGTTAACTATTCAAAGTCTTTAATATGTATTCAATTCCCATCTCAAATTCAATTCCACGTACACTAAATCCATACATAAAAACAACCATGTCTTTCATGAACAAACATACAATAGCCTGACCTATTTTTCTTAATATATTTTTCCTTTTCAATCTCACATCTTATTTCAGCTTTGCCTGTATTTTCTTACTTGTCACATGTAGTCCTAACTTATACATTCCCTGAGTTTTCTATACCTTCCTTTTCCCAACTGATTTCATATCTGCCATTATTTATCTTCACCAATTGCAGAGCCACACCCCCATCCCTCATCTCACATCAACTTTTTTCCTCAATATTTTTTGACACCATCACCGTGCTTCACTGCTTCTCTTGCTCACATTCCAGCCTAACATCTTTAGCACTTTAGTTTTGTTTCCTCATGTTCCCAGACTCTAGTTCTTTGCATGATTTTACTTATTCATTTTTGTTTTTACTGTGTGCTAAGTTCTATTCAGGCAAGAAACATAGTACAATCATGTATGTTGGCAGGTTATTGCTGTCAGTCATCCTAAGCAGGTGGGGTAAAAGTACTATTTTGCATTAGTTTGCTTCCACCTGCAAAGATGATATGTTCATGGTATAATGAAAGAAACACAGCATCATAGAAATTGTGTTGGAAATACATCTCTAAATGCTAGACAATAGATTTCCTCCCTGAGGCATTCTTAGAGAAACTTCATTCATACAGACAAAATGATTGAGAACTTACTTAGAAACTGCTTAACAGTTTCTCTCCAAAGATATCTGGTGTTTTAATATAATTAGTTTAAAAAATAATTAGATCAAGTTAAAGTAACCCCAAGACTGGTTTTTACTGTACTCCAGAAAAATGAGGAAGATTCTTAGGCAGAAAAATTTTACTTACCTTATTATATATTAAGATTGCTGTCTTACATGAGACAATCAAAGTGAGTTGAATCAAGGAGAAAGTTTACAGTTTAAAAAATGTTACCTGTTTAGTATTCTAGGATAATGTTTGAATAATGCAAGTGTTCTTAATAAAAATAATTGATTAATTGATTTTTAGCTCTCTTTTAAATATTGTTTATAAATTAGGGACTTTGCAAATCAAGGCATTTTTGAAAACGAATTTCTTTTTTGCAACTTGTCCTTCTGTAAATCTCCTTATATTTTATAAGCACTTTGTGACTTAAGACTGTAGGGAAAATTTCAGTTATTTGAGACCATTTCCAGACTGGAAATTTCCAAAAATATATGATTTCCCTTCAGACATATTTAAAATTAATCCCTTTCAGACTACAGCAGTGGATTTAAATTAAGCTAGAATTAGTACTCCTGACTGTAGTACTTACATTTTCTGCTCTCTCAAGAAACTTTCATAGAGTAGCAGAGAGGGAAGGAAAAGGAAACTACTTCTATTTCTGTTTCTTGTTTTTCTTATGTGGAATGCATTAGAGAATTGTTTACTTAGAATCATTAGTTGATTAGATATTAGTGAGCATTGTTTGGCTCTGATGGCTAATAGAATGCACTTGTGTCTAGACTCGCTCTGGGGAGGGAGTCACAAGAGATGTTACAGTTAGTAGTTAGATATGATAGAAGTTAAGATGTAGTTTTAGTATCTCTCTTTAAATAGTATATTAATGTATTGTAATATAGATATAATAAAGAAACTATTCAGCCTTCTGAACCAGAGTGAGACATCATCTCTTCCCATCTCAAGTTCACCTGCATTTTTCCCTGCAACACCTGACAAGAGAAGAAACACTACAAACCTTTGTCTTTTGACCTTTAAAATAATAGTTAACTCCAACTTAAGCAGATGCTTTAAGCAAGACTGGAATCGGGGGATACCTAATGTTCTGAAAAACAGGAGATTGTATTTGACTTAAGCTTATTTGCCATAAAGTTTGCTTTGTTGCTTGTCAATTCATCTAAACAAAGCTGTGTGAACAAGCTGGGTCTCTATCAGACTGCCTCTATTTCCCAGGTTCCGAGCCACTGGGTTTGTCAGCTACTTACTTGCGATGGGACTGGAAACTGCCACGGGGCCTTTACTGTCAATCTCTTAAATGTATAAAAAGAATGTTTGAAAACTGTTGAACATGTCTTATTTTTACCCATTAGCTTTCACGCTCACACACAGAATTTTCTTTCTGATATGACTGTTTCTATCTCCTTATGACTTTTGGAAGTTACCAGTAAAGAAAGGCTCAGTTAACTCCTGGTATGGAAGTATGTATAGCAGCAGCCCAGGGAGCTGCTGCTTTCATGACAGCTAATTGCTTGTCTAAAATTGTTATGAATTTCTAGAAAGGAAGAATTTAATGTTTGGAAATTAGTACAGATATTTTTTCCATTTATAACATGCGTTTAAAAATAGTAACTGCTTTATTTTATCACAAACAGGTGGTTTGGAGTATATTTTTTCTAGATCTCATATTCAGAAGTCATTTCCTCCTCGTGAGATTTACCATTGGTAACAGAGATGACATATTTGATTCTTCATCTGAAATATCAAAAAAATTTGTGCAGATGCAGGTGTATCTTCAGATGCACACGTTTCTTTTTATAGAACAGGATCTGTATATTTACCATTGTTTTATCTTGCTGGTGGCAATCACAGTTTATATACAGTAAAGAACACAGATCTTTAATTCCTACTACACTACTCATTTTACATCTTTTCTCCTTTCTGTGCCATGTAGTATCTTATCTGTTTAGTAGGCAATTTTATAAAATTACATGTTTTCTATCATATGCTATTAAAAGCCAGGACCAGGTGGCCTCCTATCTTGCTTCATCTCTAGATTCCACTGTAAATAGTCAATAATGAGTAGTATTACAAAGATATAATAGCTGATGTCATAATCCTGTGATTATGAAATTAGCTACATAAATAGAAGAATAAAAGAATATTTTAAATGTAAAAACAAATTCAGTGTGTGAATAAAACAATCTAAAAGATTGTTGTCTAAAAGAAGAAATCATATTTAAATATATTTTATACTTTCGTGCTCTACATATAAGAAAAGAAAAAGATGATTTTTTTTTTCCTAATTCCCCTGATCTGCAGAACATAGTATTACTCTTTGTTCTCCAGTCTGGTCATATCAATTCCCCTGGATCTGGAAAGTTATCATAAAACAATTGATACAAGAAACCTGGTAAGGGGTGGACTTGTGCAGTGGAAAATGAGCTCAAAATCAAAACTCATAGGCTAAAAATTCATATTAAAAAAAAATCTGCAAAATCTCTTTCCAATACTCTTAAACATTTCTAGAACTTGATAGCACTTTGAAAAATGGACTGAATAATAGAAAAAAATCAAAGGTACAATATTGTGAGTTTCTGAGGACTTTCTGTATTAGAACACAAAAGGATAATAACTTCTGTTACCAATCTACATATGCATAGATTGAAGAAGCAGAGCACAGTGCTCCCTGAGGAAATAAGTCAATGAAGAGCTGACAGTCAGTAAAAGCTGAGTCAATCACCCTCTGTAAAGTGCATTCCTAATATTCAAAAAGCTTAGGAAAAGTGTTTACTCCTTGAAAATTATGTAATTTAAGACTGCTGAGAGGGTCATTAAAAAAACCCCAAAACCAAGGGAAAACACAGAGCTCCAAATATGGATCACTGAATGGAGAAAATCTTGGAGCAAGGAAAAGACGCTTGATATCAAGGAAGAACTATTATCACAAGAATACAATTATCTGAACAAATCCATAAAAATCACTGTAGTTTTGGAAGAAAATTCTACCATGACTCCCAGGTATCAGTGTGCTACATAAAATCTTTTACAAGCAACAGTGAAGACTAATGCTGCTACTGAAAATTATTTTTAATGAGTCCTGAAATGTTAGTTTAGGTCAGTTTCTCATATTATTCATTAACTACAGTAAAACAGACTGAAATTTAATTTGAATTCAGGGTTCATTAATGTTTCATGTAGATACCAGTTCTTTAACAAGCTGGTGAGTTATAGGGTACATGAGACTTTAAAAAATGCTATTTTGTGGCATATTTCCATAACTGCATTAAAACTTACTGCTCCTTAGCTCATTTCTCAGTTTACTGAACTTGTAAATTGATAGAAAAAAATTCCTTATGAAAAACACAAACACAAAATCATATCCAGTTGTCTGGCAATAAACCATTTTTTTGTTTATTATAATTAACCAAAATCTATATATTAACTATGAGCAGTAGTTCACTTTCCTCTGACCGGAATTTAAATTAAGACTGTTGTTTTATTTGTCTTTCAAACTATCAAGTTAAGGTGTCCAAAAAAAGGGAAAATTGATGCTATTAAAAACAAAAAGCACATCAGAAGATCCTGTATTCTTGCCAACAGGCAAGGAATAAAGTGAGACCAAATAGTAATTTTCAATAAAGTATTTCAATCCCAAAAATGTTTTGCAGAAATAAAAAACTGATCATCTTGAAGGCAGCCATTAAGACCATTAAGAAAAAAATATAAGAATTTAAAACTTTTTAAAGAAAATGCTGTATATTTCAGTCATCTCATATACCCCTGGAGACAGAAAGAAAAAAAGCTTCCTTTTTTTTCCCTGTCTCATTACATCTAATGCTACAAGTCTACAAAAAGTTCAAGGTGCTGATGGATTAAAAGGGCATTAAAAGGGCAGTTAAGCCAGTTAGAGCAGATAAATACATTGCCATGGACATAGTAGATTATTTTTCTTTTTTCCTCTCTTTTTTTTTTTCTTCTTTTCCCTTTTTTTTTCCTGTTAATCTCAACAGCTGATAATGCAGACAAAGGCTGAGGGCTCAATTCAGTTGTCTAAACATCTGCATCTGGTACTTGAGAGTTCTTGGGTCAGTCACAGGGGTCTGAGAGGTGGGGTTTGTGTGGGGGTTTGTGTGGGGCCCCAGCCCTTCCACAGAGGCAGCTGGAGACCAGGACAGACCGGCAGGGATGAGGCACAGAAGTTTCTGTTTAGGCAACTGACAATGTCACCATATTCCTGTTCCTCTCTGGTGATAAAGTTACTGTGACAAGCTTTACCACAGAACTGCAGGTGGAGTTATGGTTTACTGATCATCTGTCATGAGCCCAAATTTTATTTTTTCATTGGTTTACTCTGAGATTTGTTGAGAAGACAATTTTAGGGAATCTCGCTTTCGACACAAGTAGATCAATGATATATCATCAAAACTGTAATGTGGTGGTGTGTTTTTAGTTAAGTAAATGTTGTTTGTTAGAAATTAATAAGTTTGGTATGTTCCTAGTTTCCCCCCATATTTTCCCTTCACAATGGTTTGCCCCAAGTTGTTTTTCCCCAGTTTTCCCGCCACTCAGCCC
>VXBC01010917.1:184890-370755 GCA_013399945.1 Ploceus nigricollis
CCACGCTCGTGGCACCCTCCGGGGTGGTGAGCAGAGCTAGCCGCCGGAAAGACGCTTGCTGCCAGCTGGCATCGAGGGAGCTACACTGTAATATTTTTTCTATTCTGCTGAAAAGTCAGGTGAACTAGACAGTCTAAAACAAAGTAACTTGGACACAGGGTATTAGTTATTGACCATCTTTGGACAAAATCAAACACCTCTTCGTAGTTCTTTTCTGTTCAGCAATGCAAAATGGGATCAAAAGCTGGAGTACAGTGAAAACACCAGAGAAAGTATTCTAATGTTGGAAGCTACCCTGACTGAAGCATATTATCTTATTAGACTGTTTTGGAATAAAATTACATTTGTATAAAGTAATCTAACTTTTTGTAAAAATGGACACCAGCATTAAGAGGAAAACAGATTTCCTCCTTACTTACCCTCATTTAGTCATTTGATGCAATTCTTTCTGAATAGCAGAATCTGTGAAAAACTGTGCAGAAATATTCTTATGTAAATTAAGATACTTAAATCCAGTTGAACAAAAACTGGTGCATGTACTAAAATACAGTTTTAAAAACTAAACATGTTTGGCAAGTTTTGTTTCAGAACTCCAAAAATACAGTAGAAAATTAATATAAAGGTAGACAAGTCTACTTGTCTAAAATAAATTCTGAAAAGTTCTAATGCCATGAAAATGTGCAATGGATAAATTATTTAATCCCCCTCTTCCCAAAAAGATAAAGCAACAAACGTAAGAACATCTATAACTTAGTCATATTTTGTTAAAATACAAACCTCGTTGCAGAGAAAATGAGAAAGGGCAAATACTGGCAATCCAATGGCCTTTTCTAATATAGTATACCTATGCTCAGATTTTAGCTTGGCCTCAAAGGTGCAATTATGGATGTTTCAAATATTTCATTCAGCATTCATTAGGATTTGTCCTTCTTTTTATTTATTTTTTTTAAGATAAGTTCTGTAGGCTTTTAAATGAAAAATAACATTGGAAGCTTGGGGGAAATATGCATTGGCAGCATTTTGTTCAATTTCCTTGGCAATGCTTTTTCCATCTCTGTAGCATGAGAAAATGAGATGATAAGAAATTTTTAATAAACTTTTGTCCTGCAGTTACTTACTCAGTTATAATCACTAAGTATTTTCATTAATTGTATTTTCATTTTACATTATGTGAGTTCCTAAATATATTTCAGGGAAAAGGAAAGATGTCCTTGACACTATTTGCACTAATTCTCAAGTTAGTGACCACTTCAAAATAACATCATGCAGTTGCTATTAAAATGTAGTTCAGAGTTTCAATAGACTGCTTGTGCCTGACAACTAATTTTTTTGCTGCTCCCTTGGGTAGTTGCTAGAAACAGTCTTCAATGTAGATTCATCCTGTGACTGAAGCACAGAAAGGAAAAGCTGAAAAATGAGCAATGGGAACAGCTTGCTGATGAAGTTGAATGAGGAGCTAGTAATGATATTGATGACATTACTAATTACTTAGCAGGCAGAATTCAAAATGAGAATTCATTTGTCATCATGATATCATCAATCAGCTTTCTATTGCCTTGGGTAATAGGTTTGTGCTTGCTTGGTGCAACATAAACTTTGCTTCATAACTCATTTTGGTTTCTGCATATGTGCTTCTTAATTTTTATGTTTTAATGTTTTACTCTTCCCTGTATTGCATTGTGGTTTTATAAGTGTCCTATTTCAAATGTTGTGTATTTTACACTTAAATCAGAAAATTAAAGACAACACAATCTCTGCCCCTCAAAACAAGCAAATTTTCAACAGCTTTTTTTATAAGGATCATAGCCTAAAGTAACATCCATCCCTGATGCAAAAGGAAGCCTATTCAAATTTTACACTTAAAAAAATTCAGATTCCTAGATATTTTAAGAAAAAAATTGCAGTAAAGATATGCAAATTCCCCTAATTTGGGGATAGAGGATCAAAAGTCATAGTTCCTGAGTCCTTGAGTAAAAAAAAATCTCTGGGTATTGATTTAGGCTTTTCAAGCCATCCAATATTCCTAATCCTTCAGCCTGTGAATCAGTATCACAGTCCCAAGAGCCTGGAAGCTATACTATCTCCTCCAAACAGCTGAGATTCCTGGCTGAGTCACCCTGTTGGAGAGGGAGCTGGCCAGACTTTACTGATTGTGCATTCCAAGATTTTTCTCTCTCCTGTCCAACTTGGCATTTCTGTCTTTTTCATCTGCTTTCTAGATCCTTGAATTCTTGCCTTGTCTTTTACAGGGACACTTTCCACTTTTGTGGGCATACACTATGATCATTACTGCTTTGCTGTGAAGTAAGTAAAGAGAATGTTTGTTTACTCACAAGGGAGCTGCTAATTATCCCCTTGGAAGCCACCAAAGCTGTCAATGACTTGCCCTAGCAGCCCCGTGTCATGGTGGTAGGAATTAACATGAGAGTTACCCAGGGTCCCAAATGAAAATGTGGTCACCTCGGGGATCTGCTGGCCAGCTGTATTTGGCCAAGGAAGTAGCGATCTGAATCAGCAAGTATATTGTCTTTTAATATGCTTATGGTACTATAGTCTAGTAATATATGCGTAAGCTTAGAAGTACCCTCTAACTCTTTAAACAACCTAATGGATCGTCTGACAGTTGGAAAGGTTTTCTGTGTGATTGAATATTAAAGTGAATGTGTTAATTTGAGCCTATGTTATTATGCCATCCTATTTGCACTGTTTTCTATCATTTTGATTAATGCCTAGATTGTGACTAACACATAGAATGAATGAGGGATAATATGCATAAAACTGCAGTCTATGGATGTTCTTACCATTCTAGTTTGTGCATCTACTGAAACAAAATAAGTAAAAATGGAGAGAGGGAAAAATGATTCTTTTGGCTTTCAGTCTTATAAAATTTATAAGATTATGAAATATTGATTTTCTCTATAACTTCTACAAGATAGGAATGAAGTAGGTTTTATTTAGTTACATATCACGATAGCAAAAAAGCAATTTACATATATTTTAGTCAAAAACAGAGGAAAAATTCAGAATGTTCTTAGTATCTAGAAACATTTCCTGATTGAGCAGATTCTGAAGAATGAGGGTGTTCCAATTCAGTGAGTTTATAATTGTGGTTTGGATTACATGCAGGCCATTAATTTCTCCAGGACTCTTTGAAATACATTTGTAGCTTGTCATAACATTTCCACAGAAGTGATTTTCATTTGCTTTATCTAGATTGTTTCACATTAAGTGGCATTTCACAGAAGTTGAATACTTTTTTACTTCTTCTGTTTGCAAATACGGGTCATATCAAATAATAAAAAATAAATATTACAAGAATTCAACAATTTAAAAACATGTAATACCCCCTAAGGATACAATCACTAGGATAATTTTATATGTATTAGGTTGTACTGCAGAGAGAATTTTTAAAGAACACCACACTTCTACTATATCAAATTCTTGTGAAAATGGAAGAGACTTAAGTGGATTTTCTGTTTTTCTAAAACAGGCTGCTTAAGATAGTTACCCTGAGAAGAGTTCAGAATATCGTACTGTTTCTCCTCTGAAAATCTAACTTCAGGAAATTCTAGAGAAAAGCAGGATGGTATCCTAAATCTCATCAGAATCATACATGAAATATCATTCAAATAAATCTCCCAGAGGAAAGAGGTGCCTCTTAAAATGACAAAACAGATGACTGTAAATGAGAACTGCAGTTCTAGACAACTGGTTTGAAGGTGCTTGAATATTGCATTACCAGCACACTGCGTTGCTCTGTACAGTGGCAGTAGAACAGACGCTCAAATTTTGTCACATTATCCCTGACTCTCCTGCATGTCTTTTTCCAGTAGCTGCTATGATAAGCTCTTTCAGAGGAAAGTAAAAAATCCTCCACAATGCATGTGAATCAACATTCTTGTGAGATATGACAACTTTTAATAGAGACATTTTTCTGAATATATGAACTGTGGTTTCCCTGTTTGTATGAGGGGAATGTGTCAATTACATTTGAAGGCAAGATAATGTTTGCCATTAAGTGCAGCCACCTTAATCTCATAATTAGTTTTAAATATAAATGTAGTTCAGAAAACTACTTTTTATTATTTGAACTTTTTTTTTCTCACCTGAAAATTACTTTTCACAAAAGCACTCAAAATGGCCTTCTCTTGGTGTAATGGAAGATTTGGAGTAAGAAAAATTTCATCTCCATAGCTCAGGTTGCCAGCCTTGTCAGAAGTTCCTATTGACAGCAGTCTACTACAAAAAAATGGAGCATAAAGGAGCAATTCTAGGACTCTTTTTAGATTTCTTTTCTTTTTAATCTAGGACCTATCTTCTGTCATGATATTGTGCTGTGAATGGCTTATCATTGTTAAATTTATTCCTATTTTCTAAGCAGAGGTGACTGCTCTTTGAAAATACTCATTTGCTTTTTTCTGTGTCATTATCTCTTCTTTTGGTTTTCGCTGAACACAAGAACTGGTACTTTAAAAAAGTTGTTGATTAATCTAATTCCATTTAATGAGATAAATACATAGCATGAAAAACAGAAGAAGGAGAGGTCTTTGATCTTTTCAAGTTAGACTAAATGATAATGGAAATTTCTCACTATAGGTAAGAAGGTTGTTTCAGCCTCTTAAGTCTCTAATGCTGTCAGTTACTCAACGGCACCTCTTAAGCTTTTAAGTTCAATTTAATTAAAATATATATTATAACAATTGACTTCCATTATTTCAGCACCAGAGAATTCTATCATGCTGTCATTACCTTATGTAAATGGGTTTGTTTTACATAACGTGCAGTAATTATAGAGCAGTCCATTAAAAACATATCTTTCTGAATTAGTGATAGATAAAATGGTAGAGGTTTTAAAAATATTCCAATTCAACTTTTCTATAATTGAGTTTTTTCCAGGTGGAAAGCCTATTAATTCTATTAATTTTTTATGTTTGGTTTTGTTAGGTTTCTTTTTTTTTTAGGAAAACATATGAGAGCTATTAATGAAATAGTATCATTTATTTCAATAGCATTCTTTCCTCGAAAGCAGGAATTTCAAAATTAAGGTCAGTATGAAAAAAACTCTGAAGCAAACGTTTTGCCCTCAGAAATTTTTAATAGACCTTAATACATTTTTAATTACTAAGTGTCATGCAATGGATTTTTTTCTTTTCTATTCTACATAACAGATATTTATTTGGGTTTAGCCTTCCTTGAAAATACTTTTTTTTCCAAAAATATTTCACTTATATCTTCTTCACTTTCAGCTTTGTGATTTTCTATAATTCCCATGGAAAATTTGACAATAGGTTGTCTGTCAATCTGCTTCTGCCATTGTTTATGGATACAACTGCTGATCATTTTAATGTCGCAATTTCTTCAGGGATATACAGATTCTTTGAGGAACACTTCTCCCGAATCCACCGTTTGCCTGGATTGTAAGTTATTTGCCTAAGAAACAATATCCTTGTTTGGTTCTTTTACACTGCCTGACATAACAGAGTCCTTATTTTTTGAAAGTGTCGTACAGATTGGCAGTAACATTAAAAATAGTATGAAGATAATATTTTTGTGTCTGGATTTTTATTTTCTTTTATTCATAACCGTTTTGACTGCAGATTCAGAGACTGTGCCATGATGGTACATATTCACAAAAAAATTATATTCATAATAAAATGTGTCTATGACACACTATGTTTTCCTGTACATTAGTCTTGTGTAGGTATTTATTTTTCAATGCATTTCAGTGAAATACATTATATTGATTGATGAGTTTTAAAACTTATATTCAATAAGTTTAAAAAAATTATCTTGTTCAGTATTCAAATTAGTAAAATTACTAAAAATGAAGATGACACTGAAAATTTAAAAAAATGTTTGACAATAAACTTCTATGTTCTATTTTCTCATATTTTTCCATTATTATACTGAAAGGTACTGCCTTTTGTACCTGGTTCAATGGTATTCTTGGCAAGAAAAAAAAAGAAAACTTATTCAGTTACTTTTCTGAGTTTCACAGAATGTTCCCACAAGTCACTCACTTTAATGCTGAGTAGGGAGCTTGAGAAGCACTTTCCAAAGTTTGACTAAATGAGTCCTTGATGTCAGGACTGATGAATATCCTTATGTAATTAAGCAGCTGTAGAAACACAAGAGAGAACACTGACTGAGCTAAGTTGAGGACAGTATCCAATCTTTGAGGTGAATTATCCTTCAGATGAGTATCTGGTTTTTTTGTCTGCCATGCACTGTGTGTAAGGTTCCTTTAAAAGACCTGCAGCTGCACAGCAGGAAAATGCAGGCTGCTTTCTTGCTTTGTCCTGACAGAGAGCCTCTGGAGGCAGGGACAGGTTGCTCTTCAATTGGAAGTGACTAAGAAAGCCAGGAAAAGGGCAAGTGAAGGAGTGAGATAATCTTCTGGAGAATGGTTTGGGACAGGGAGATTGAGCCAGACACAAAGGGCAGCAAAGGCTGTAACACAAACAGGTATTTAAGAGTCTTCTGAGAATAGGAAATGGGCAGTCAGGTCTGCTATGTAATGTAAAAGAAAAAAACCGAAACAACCAAAACCTTTTATTAGGGATCTACTTGGGACTGTGTGGAACATCAGGCATGTGCTTTGCAATCCCAAGCACTGCACACCACAACTACTTTTTAAACACTGCTGCTTTCTTGGGAATCAAGTAGCTGCAGTTTGCCAGACATCCCAGAAATCATTTAACATCAGCCTAACACTAAAGCACACAAACGTCTGGATTGCTGCAGCTCAGAAGAATACTGAAAATTGCTTATCTGAGTATAAAAACTGTGGGAATTAATGGTAACACAGGGGCTAGGATTTTGCTTTCAAACTTCTAGTCCATTACATTTTACCCAGCAGAATTGAGTTGTCTTTATTCTTTTTGTTTTAATGATGATGAAATATACCTTTAGAGAATAAAACCCCCTTTCTATTCTTAAAAAGCTTAATGTAAGGTGAAGATGAAGGAAGATTTACCTCAAAACTCTAGTGAAGCTAGAGAGCTCTAGGCTCCAGCACAGAGAGAACTTGAATACCACTTGTTTGAAACCAACCTAAATGAGCTTTCCCTTGTAACAATCTCTGTTTGCCAGTGGTTGGCACCCACAAACAATATCCACAGCTCACATATTTATTAATTCATTAATTTTCTTTATTTTTAAAGATTAAGGAAGAAATCTATTATAACAGGCCTTCATTGTAACTATTGACTTTCCTGCTGTTGACAACACTGATATTTATAGAATTTTAGGAGACATAAATGAGTACTGGGATATCTTGAAGTGGAGTTGAGAATGTTGCTGTGTCATTCCTATCAGCTCTAGGGGGAAATACAATTAAATCTGCTTCTCTGCTTTAAAAAATCTTAGCAAGTACATTTAAAAACCTGCCTTCTACTATTCCATACTCATTTTGCTAAAATGGAATATACCCAGAGAATTTTCAAGTTGTTCCCAGAGCTCTTTGGTGGGAGCGGTCTACTTCCCATTAGACCTAATAGTGACTGTGTGCCTGTGCTGCAGTCCCACATTGGTCTCTCTCTTTCACTTTCCTACCTTCTTTTCTCTCTGTAGGCATTAAAGTAATTCTAGCTTCCTTACACGGCCCTTATGACTTTTTACCAGTCTCACCTATGACAAGCATATGATCTTGTGGTGAAATACCTTCTTTGATATGTGAGGTAGGGCAAACAGGGCAATAAAGAGTGCAAAGTGACAGCTTTTCTTGTCCTGTTCTCAGCTTTTATTTCAAAGGGAATATAAATCACTCTTTCACACAGAGATAACAAAAAACATTGATTATTTCAGCAGCTCAGGCTGTCATCCAAAAGACACAGCTACAATAACCTGGATCCCAAAGTATCTTAATTTTAAAATATGCCACTATATAGATAGTCCCTGTAACCACCTATTTCTGGAAATCATTGTGCTTCAATCATTGTTATAAAAATACTTAACTACTAAGTCAATTTAAACTCAAATCACAAATTAAAGTCTTTGACTCGCTTAGTGGAACATACACTTCTACCAAAATAGCCAACATTTTCAGCCTGTGAGCAAGTTAGAAACAAACAGAGACACTCATAGGCGTGTCTCCCAAAGCACGCTCCTTTCACCACTGCCTGAGATGCAATGTT
Source organism: Ploceus nigricollis (assembly GCA_013399945.1). Lineage (NCBI taxonomy): Eukaryota > Metazoa > Chordata > Aves > Passeriformes > Ploceidae > Ploceus > Ploceus nigricollis. The sequence goes on from VXBC01010917.1 coordinate 193,026, forward strand.
GCCCTCTCCCTGCATGTTCAAGGAGAACATGATCCATCCTTATAGTTTTCAAACCTCTTCAGTTTATGGATCCAATACTATTTCCTGTCTAGATGAAGATCCTGGATTAGAAATTTTAAGCCTGATGGCACACTTGGGTTCTTCTTCTTATCTTTCAATACTTAACAATAGTCCCGTGTTGCAATACTAGGAAATGAGCCAGGCCAGTGACTGATCCTTGGTATCGGACCTCAGTAACCAACATGAAATGTTACTTGTTTCTGCCAACTAGCATTTTTCCAAATAATATCTGGCCAGGATTTGGGGTCCAGTGCATCCCAGGAACTGTCCTTAACAAGCAGTTCGCAGGTAGTGTCCTTGTTCTGGAGATTAAGAGACTTTATGAACATAAATACATTCCCCTCTGTGCCAGTTGGCCTCAGTAGTCAGAAATTTTCCCAGACATATTTAAGCTACTTGCATGGGTTAAAAATTTGAAGGCCTTATATTGTAATCATTTATTGTAGTATAGCCAATTTGTTGACTAATTTTTCCTTTCTTTCTTTTTCCTGCTCATGGTTGTACGAGACAAAATTTTTAGATGTTTTAGTCTTTGATTTCATACTATGGTAATTTTGATTTCTGTTTTCATTTCATTGTAATTTCAGTGAATTCAAAAGTTGAAAACATCAATCTATTCAGACCCATATATGTCATAACCTAATATGAGGAAATATGAGGCTTGTCAGAACATAAAATAAATAATTTTATTTTGAATATATGAATTTATAACTTTAAATATTTATTAGACATCCATCTTAAGAAACGGTCAAAAATTATTTGCACATATTTTGCTCTCAAAAAGCAAGAGGTTTTTTAGAGAGAGCTGCATTCATTTTCCTCAGGCTTCATGAAAAAAATCTTGCCCTTGTTATACAGTAGCAACTATCAGGAATGTTCTAAATTGTGTTGATTTGATTAAAGAGGGCATTTCTGAGCCTGTCTACAGCAAGAACTACACTTGTTAGAAGAGCAGAACAAATGCCTATTTCCAAGTGCAGCCTATTTCAACTCTTCTTTAAATAGCAAAAAGTAGAAAGTATATTTCAATATTTCCTAACTTAAATGTTCCCTGCATATGAACCTCAACTCATTTCATCAGTAAGCAAAATGAACAGTAGTGCATATCTGATTAAAGAATGGTTAGGGTTCACCCTCTATCTTGGGATTTTATATCTTTTTAATATGTATGGAGGAGACCTATATTACCTGCAGACCTGAAGTCTACTGAAGTAGTCAAAATATCTGATAAAATTTCAGAATTCTAATTTAAAATCTTGTGCTGATATAAATGATATATTTATTTTGTTTTCTCATTAAAAGAACAGCTCAACTAGATGCTCCTGAATTACTTGTGGGATTACTTGTATTGATTTCAAAGATATTTCTGAACCCCTTTGATGTCTAGCTAAATCTAGAGTACATCAAACAAAAACTTAACTAGTAAGGCTCTCATACTGGTGGGTGTAGAAGAGACATGGGACAAGAACAAAAGTATGTGTAAGTCAGACACTCAATTTATCTTCTGGATGAAAATGGTATTGAATTTCTATATGTTTCCAGCATATACCTTATACTAGAAGAGTTTTCTTTTTCTATGGAATTACAGTTGAATAACAGAACTCAAGATATTGTACTAAGAACTACTAATTTGTAATATTTAGGAAAAATAATAATGTCTTATTACTGAAACACCCAAGATAAACAATATTTTTACTATTAAAGACTCTCATCATAATTACTATTACATTTCTGACATAAGAATAAATGGACCAAGAATTTTTCAACATAATAGCATGTCTTGTTCTTAAAAAATTAAAATATGGTTATGTTACAGAATGAAGGAATAATTTTTTCTTCTCAAAAATATTTCTAAAATGGAATTTCTGATAAAGAAGGTTAGATATTTCCATCTCAAATAGCCAACTTTGTAATTGGATTTTTATTTATGTGACCACTATCTATGTGTCAAAATTCAATTTCCTGTTCTGTGGGAAGATGATCACAACTTTGAGGTTCAGATTATTCCAAGGCAAACCTTGCTTAGTCTGTTTTAGGGCTCTTTTTCACTTCAACATCTCTGAGCAGAGACTCCAATTTCCAATTTGTGCTGAATGTAACTTCCATACTATGGACTACAAATAAATGCAGAGTGATAAAAGTTTCCTGTAATGCATAGATTATGCCACCCTAGAATAGTCCATTGGTTCTGACCTATAAAATTAATCTAGAATAAAAGAAAAGCAGAATTTGAAGAGTTATGCTTTGAACTTCCTCACATATTGATTGATTACATTGTTTATCTAACAGTTGATCCCTTTCTAACATATTATTATGGGATTAATTTTTATATTAAAGAATATTTCATTTTGCATATTCTCATGAACATTATCTATAAGTTATGGTGCAATTCTCAAAGAAAGGAAGAGAAGAAAGAAATAAGGCAAATAGATGATCAGCATTCTGTTTGACTGAAAATCACTTTGAAATACAAGGATTTGTACTTTTTGCATAGGAATTTTTGTTGACATAACACGAGCATAAAATATTGAGTGTTTTAGGATCTGCTCCAAAAACTTTCCTCAGTGAATGTTCAGTGCACTAACAGTTCTTTCTCTGGAAGAAAAATACTTAGAATAAAAAAAATTTAAAAAAACCCCAAAGGGAGCAAAAGGAAAAAGAGGAAAAGTAGGCAGAGAAAGAAAAAGAAAGAGGAAGGAGGAAAGAGAAAGAGAAAGAAAGAAAGAAAGAAAGAAAGAAAGAAAGAAAGAAAGAAAGAAAGAAAGAAAGAAAGAAAAGAAAGAAAGAAAGAAAGAAAGAAAGAAAGAAAGAAAGAAAGAAAGAAAGAAAGAAAGAAAGAAAGAAAGAAAGAAAGGGTTTAGTTTATTTAAGTACTTCCTTTGAGGCAACCATAGACTTTACCAGAGTAGGATATTTTCTGATTGATGATATCTCTAAAATAGCAATTCGGACTAGTCTTCTTACATTTATTTCCCATTTTCTATAAGGTATTTCTGGTCTGTTCAGAAATTTGTCTTTGCAAGTATCCTGTAAAACATAATTAAGGTACCCTATCTTGTCTTGGCCCAGTATGGAGTTTCTTATAAATGGAGAAATAAAACATGAAATGTATCTTCATAACCATCTGAAACTGGTTGCTGTGGACTGCATTCTATGTAGAAGCTGCAAAGAGAGGTAAGAGAGGGAGCTTCCCTCATTCACTCAGTCAGTCTGAAAAGAATGATCAAAAAAAGATGAAAATATTTTATAAATTAATCAAGTTTCTGTTTCCTGAACTTTGCAGCACAGGGAACTTTACTGTTTCACACACACAATGATCAAAGAAAACCTCACTGCATCCCTTTTTCTATCCTGGCACTGAGTGTCAGGGCAAGCCAGCCATGAAATAGGTAGCAAGTTATAATATTCCTGGAGGGACTGATCTCTACAACCCTCTTCAAGGCTCCAAAAGGAATTTTTGAAGGACTGCCTGCCACTGGACTCCAGCTAAAAATCTCTTTTCTGTACCTGATAGCAAAGAAGTTACACTCCTACCTTCAATAAAATTGTTTCTTGCTTTTTCTCCTGACCAAATGCCTAAACAGACTAGATACTGATCTTATCTTCTGGTATATCAATAAATATAGAATATGCATTTTCAGGATATAATTATGAATATGGATAGACAGACAAGCAGGCAGATAAATTCAGGCCCAGGAGAGACAAAGAACTGAAAGTTGAAACAACCTAGAGAAGATCAGGAAGTTCAAGGAATTAAGGGGAAAAATTGAAGAAATCACAGAATCACAGCATCAATGAGGTTGGAAATGATCTCTGAGATCATCAAGTCTAACTGATTTTTGAACACCACCTTGTCAAACGGGCCATGGCACTCAGTGACACATGCAGTCCTTCCTTAAACACCTCCAGGGATGGTGACTCTACTACCTCCCTGGGCAGGCCATTCCAATGCCCGATCAGCTTGTCTGTGAAGAAATTCTTCCTAATGTCTAACCTAAATGTCCCCTAGGGCAGCTTAGGACTGTGTCCTCTTGTCTGTCACTGGTTTTCTGGGAGAATTGACCGACCTCTACCTCGCTATCACTGCCTTTCTGGAATCCATAGAGAGCAATAAGGTCTACCCTCAATTTTCTCTTCTCCTGGCTAAATACCCCCAGCTCCCTCAGCCGCTTCTAGAAGACTTGTGTTACAGACCCTTCATCAACTTTCTTGCCCTTCTCTGGAGATAGAGATGGATGAAGAAAAATGAAAATTAAATTTACAAAATTTACAATGAAAAGGAAAAGAAAGTGTTACTTCTAAAGATTTCAACCCCAAGGACACCAGTAACTTTGTTAATCTCTCCCATTTATTTTTGTAGAGAAATATTTCCACATTCTCTTCTAGGTTTAACTTAAGGAACGGAATCTAAAGAAATATGTATATTTGATATACTACTTCTCCCAGAGTCCTGACAATATTGGCTGATGCAGTTGTCAAGCCACTCTCCTCAATGTTTGAAAGTCATCACAGTCAGGTCAAGTCCCAGACGACTGGACAAAATGGAAATAACACATCCCATTTTTATTAAAAAAAAACGGAAAGGAGTATTCTGGGAATTATCAACTTGTCAGCCTCACCACTGTGCCTGGGACAATTGTGAAACAGATCCTGCTGGAAGCTTTGCTAAGGCACATAGATAACAGGGAGGTAATTTATGACAGCCAGAATGGCTTCACCAAGGGCAAATTCTGTGTCAACAGCTTAGTGGCCTTCTCTGGTGGAGTGACTGCACCAGTGGGCAAGTGAAATGTCCATCTTCTGTATAAATATTCAAAATAAACATTTAACAGGGAATAATGGCAATGTTTAGGTTTACTGTCCTCATGCTGGAAACAGGAACAAATTCTGTGGTGTATCATGTTGGCTCAGTTCTTTCATTAGAAAGAACATATGTCTGACCCTGGTATTATTACTTTTTCTTTCAAGTTTTTTTTTTTTTTCTGAATGACAGCATTTAACATCAAAGGAAAACAAGCGTCCCCTCTTGCTGTACACAAATGCAACAGCTCTTGTCAGTACTAGGTCATCTGCAAGCTCACTGTTTCTCCTGCTGTTGATGCTAAATAAGTGCAAGGGCTCTGAGATAGATTGGTGATATTGCTGCTAGCAATTGCAATCAAACCCTCCTGGGTGCAAATTTATGGCAGTACCTCCTGGTCTTCCTGGAAAACAGTTGCAAATGTTTTCACCTTGACCAAACAAGTCAAACTCATCATCTCAGTGTGTTTCTTGCTCATGGAGTGTACTGTCTAACTACCAGGAGTGGGAATTGTCTCCATTTCAGACCTTTCTTTTTTTATCAGCTTTCACATCTGCCACTTCTTTTGTATCATATGCCAAATATGACATAAGAATGAGGGTAAAGGGCCTAGGGCAATTTCATCTAACAAAGTTTCTTGCACTCTCTGATGAAAAAGAAAAGAAGTAAAGCAAAAAGTCAACTTTCAAACTGTGCATATTCTTTTACTATATAATTTTAATGACCAGGATAGAAATGGAAATCACAAGATGGAGACAAAAGTGTGGTGGATAAGGTATAAATTGGTGTCAGCTATAAAATTTGTAATGAATCACTGCATTTGATTCTAGTACTAGCTGTTGTCATTTATGCACATAACTAATCCCTAGATTATATCAAGACTTTTATGAAATATTAAAGCTAAAAAGGTATCAACTAAAAGTCAAAAGAAAGTATCCCTGCTCCCAAAAGAACTACAGCAAATAATTTCAGCCAGAGGCCCATGATCACAAAATTTAGTACTGTGTACGTGGCAATAACCTTAATATTAGAGGATGTTTAAAACCAAGGTAGGGAGCTAGAGCTGTAGGAAAAAAATTCTCAAAGGAGAAAGGGCTACTGAATAGAACCAAGCAGTTATTTATCTAATATGTATATCAGTTTCTCATTTTCTTCTTCTGTTTGACAAGAAAACAAAATCAAGATACCTCAGTTATGCCCTATTTTTTTTTCAAAATGCTCTTCAGAGTTTTTAAGAAAGGAAAGGAAAGTTTAAATATTAACATTTATTTAGCTCTTATCATTCAAGTTAAGAAGATTAAAAGGTGAAAGGAACATGTTTATTACATCCTGTAACAGTGTCACCGAAAACTTAAAAAAAAGTAAGAATTTGGCATACTGCGGGGTTTTCCCAGATATTTATGTAAAAAGACACTCACCCTCCCTGTCTTCCAAATCATCTAAACTTGAAGAATAGCCAAGAGATAAATTACAGTAATGCTGAATCATATTTTAAACCTCTGCATCTATGGTTCTTGTTTATCTCAAACTCAGGACAGGGACTACTTTAGAACTTAACAACTCACCGAATGAAAGTTCCTGTTTTCTTGTCTTTTTTTTTGAGACTGTACTCCAAAACACTGAATTCAGTGTTTTTCTGGGGTTGTAGGAAAACTGGAAGCCAACTCATACTGACTTTCAGTGGTATCGGGGTATGCAGCTCCCAGCAGGGCTTACGAAATGTCATTCCTAATTGATACTGAAAGAAGCTTACATTATTCCACATTAAAATTGAGGTTATTTCATAGGATTGTCATAGAAAATTATTTTAATTACACAGTGATGCATGTTAATTTTTCCATATCACCACCCAATAAATTCTGCAATTAACCCATATCATTGCTCGAATACCATGTGCTTTGGGGAAATCTTTTCAATTAGAAACTCAACACCAGGAGTAGAGAATTGGAAGGGATGCCTAAAACTGGATTTACTTTGCTTGTTTTCCCTTAAGGTTAAAATAGGCTTTTGAAAAAAATAATTTTTTCTTTACATCTTTTCTTATGGGGTTTTTTCTCTCCTTCCAATGGAATTAATGAATTGCACAGGATGCACAGGAATCAAAGAATATTTGTGCATCAGTAAAAATGAGAGATATAATTTAGAATAGTCATAAATGAGAGGTAACTAATTTAACCATCATCATAAATTGAACAAATAATTTTTTTTCTGGTCCATTTAATTCTTTAATTCTAATTACAAGGACCTCAAAGTGAATTTTTCACTAGAATTTTCACTAGAAAAAAAAACCAAACCACACCAAAGCAAACAAAACAAACACCAAAAAATCCCCGATGACAATGACAACTACCAAACAATATTTAATCTCTAAAATGTATGTTAATTTCCATTTGTAAACAACCACAGTTAAACACAAGGTGCTTATCATAACTAGGCTGTCAACTGAACTTTCTCTCTAGAGAGAGAAATAGGATACAATTTCTATTCTAAAGAGCTCAGCACATGAAAGGACAGATTAGGTGTTTGTGACTTTAGTTCAATTTGGTGTGGTTTTGTTCCGGGATTTTTGTTTGTCTTTGTGGGGTTTTTTTTGTTTGTTTTTGTTTTTTGTTTTTTGTTTTTTTTTAAATTTTGATTTGATTTTTCTTTTTTATTCATTGTTTACCCATGTTTTGCTTTTACAGCTGTTTTTACAGTTTTATTGGCACTGACCCAGAAACTATTGTTCAAAGTCTGCATTTTGCATTAGTGTGTTTCCTCACCCTAGCCTGGGTTTGGTTTTCTACAAAATTAGAATTGAGGTTCTCAATATGCTTTTACAGTCTTGGTACACTTTTTCCTTTCACATTCCATTTTCATGTTCTCATGCTGAAGGATAGGAGGAGATGTCATTGGTTGCAAAGGGCTAAAACGTATGCCGTAGGTTTGGACAGCTTGGCTCCAGAAATTCTGTAAGGTGGCTCTAGAGTGCTTGTGGCAGCTTCATTCAGGTACACTGCTAGAACAGCAGCCAGTGGGAGCCTTTACACTCTGGGTACAAGGGCAAAAGAGCTGTGTAGAATTTTATAATGGTCCTTTGCAATACTCCTGTACTATGACTGTTCCTGATATAGGGAATTCCCAGTACACAATACATTGGCAGTAAAATAATCTTCATTACTCTTCAATGCACTTATATTAGTGGCTATTAAAAGTTTAATTAGACTTTAGAGAAGACTATTCAGCCCATTAAAATAATAAATGAATTCTGGCATTAAACAAACTTGGACAATAATCATTAGTTTTATGAAACAGAAATATATTTCTTTTGCCAAATGATATGACAGTCTCTGGGGAAAAGGCTCATGATCTAGTTTGTCTTGGATACAGGATTTCTCATTAGTCAGGAAATGATGTCAAGTTTTTGGGAAAAGCTCCTAAGACTCGAGATTGGCTCTAGTTTCCTTTCACGTTTGTGTAGCTCCAATATGGAAGAGTGAACTGTTTGTAGAATACTGTTGACTTTTTGTGGTAGTCTGTTATTTTACAGTTTGTTCATCTGTAGTATGTTTTGAATATTCCTTGTTATAAGTTTGTAATGGTTTGTTCTAGGTACCCCATTTGGCTTCCCTAATGGTTCAGTCCTGAGTTGTTTACCACAGTTTTTCCCGCCGAAGTGTATGTCAATCCACTTGTCAGTCTTCTTGTACCTCCCTTGTTCCCTTATCTTACCCCTGTCTGTCAAAGATAGCACAGCCCTTTAGTTCTGGAATGTTCCCTGTCCTTCATCCCTTCCTTGAAGCAAGATTGGATTGTAAGGCTTTTTCCCCCCACGATTAACCTCCACTGGATAGTCTCTACCCTGCTCTCCTCCCCGTATGCCCCCTTATAGGTTAAAAGTTGTGTCCTGCCCTTATTCCCTCCCCCCCTTAAAAGCAGTTTTCTTACCCTCAGCTATTGTCACTTGCTCTGACTCCCTTCGGGAATAAAAGTGATTGGAGATTCAGACAAGTGTCCTTCCCTCATTCCTCTGCCTCGGTTTCCTCGTGCTCTGTGCCTCTGCTGTGCTACGCACGCCGCAGCAATCACCGCCATCCATGACAGTCCCGGCAGAGACTTGGAGGCGGCCGCTCGCGTTTGCCCTCCGGCCACAGCGGGTCAGCTCACCGGTGAACCTCCAGCCCATGGCCGCTGTGAGCCAGACACAACTTTTTGAGATTCTGTGAGAAAAATTAAAGCATCTGCCCTCACTGTTCACAGAGCAAGGTGTCTATTTCAGAACAGGACATGTCTCGATGACAAGAGTTGTATGAGTTTGAAGTTATGAACTTCGCAATACCAAGGGCTCAGGTACCTACAGTGTGTGGACGTTTTAGCTAAAATTTAATTTATAAAAAAGTATTCTGTTTTCTGTATAGGTTGTGCTGGTCCTTGTATGTCAATTTGTATCATGTACATTTTTATATCTCTGGCTCCAGAGACACTTCACAAAGAAATAAATCTGAAGGAAGAATATGTGATATTAAGTCTAGTTTGAGAAGCATTCTAGCAATAGGAAGTCAAAGTCTTTATTGAGGTACTGTTAATAGATTTAGGTATATTATGAAGACACAAATTGCCACACAATGTCACCTCCATGTTACTTGTGAGGGTGGGATTCTAATTTTTAACAAAATTGTCATAGGTTAAGAAACTACAAATGCCAACCCATATAAATGGTTAATATCAGCTGGGGATAATTTCCATTTGTTTAGCAAATTTAAGAATAGTAAAAAAAAAACCCCTAAACTCTAGAAAATGTTTTATAATGTACTTGAAAATATTGCAAATAATTATCTCTTTACTAACAATATCAAGAATGTCACTATAATTTTTTTTTCCTGGTAAATGAAAAATAGATGTCAATGCATATTTTTGTTCAGTACAGACTTTAATTGCTTTGTTTTCTTGTTATTTGCATTGCTATGCAAAATCCAATGACCTTTATGTTACATTAGAATATCAGAAAAAAATGGAGAGACATTTCTGTCTTGAGATGAAAAATGCTATTTGTTTTTCATGTTCCAGTCCGCTGTTGGGACTTAAATCCCACATGGATGCATTTTAAACTCAGATCCCAAGAGAAAATATGCTTATTTCTTCTCTCTCTATAGGGATGCAGATGAGTCAGAAAAATCAGTATTCATGATCATGCATAAAAAGATCCTTGAGGTTTTTAGTCCTCCATTTTTGCCCCTTGAAATTTTAGACAAACACATACTGATTCATTTTTCCAGCACTTTCTTAGGAACTTATTTCATGTTTAAATGACCTTGTATTTATTCTCCTTTTTATTTTACATTTTGTAATAAAATTTTGATCTATTAATTGGTATGCTAGCAGGAAGAAGAAGAGAGTTTTTTTTTTTTCTTTTTTAAATTTTAATTACTATTGTAAACTGATTATGGAGAGGAGCTTTTCTATAGACCAGACTTTCGTCATTAATAAAGAGTAGGCTGTTGTCTAGCCCAGTGTTGAGTTTTGGAATATGGACAGTGGCAAAAAACTGCATTGAGAAATCACTAAGGAGTTTAATATGTACTTGTGTTCCAATGTAAAAATCCTGGTTTCTGTTAAACATCAGGTGCTTAAAAAACCCTTTTATGCTGAAGTTATTATCAGTGAGTTTAGCTTACATATCTATTTTTTTCTAGCCTTTCCCAGTACACAGCTACATTCTCCCCTGCAGTATGTAGGAAGCTATCTGAATTAATGCTTCTGCAGTTTAGAAAACCTCTTGTGCTACATAATTTTGCTGGATGAAAAAAAATGGAATTAGATCTCTTTTGGCAGCCTCAGTGCAACCACTCACATATGAGCTGTCCTGCTGTTCCCTCTCTGAAAAGCCATTGTGTCTCTATCATTGTAGACTTCAGTCTTGGCAAAACTGCATTGCCACAGTGTGATTTCCATGGGCTTTATTTTAAACAGAATTATTTATGCTATTCTTACAGAATCTAAATCATCATGAGAGCCTCCAGAGTGAAGGTTAATTCTGTTGCCAGCAGCTGTAGCTTCGCCCTCCGAAGCTGAATCTGGCGGTTGCAGCAATTACTGGCCATTCCTGTTCCGATAAATTTGTGTTTTCTCTTTGATCAAATATGTCAAGCTTTTAATTCTGCATAATCATTGATCGCATGAAGTGCCAGACCATCTTGTTTTATCATCATTCACATCTGCTGCTATTTTCCACTCACACAGGTAAAATGCATTGACCTAGAACGTGCTGTTTTAACCTCAGCATCCTTATTGTGAATGAATACCAAATGTGTCTGAAATACTATTCCCAAACACTTGTAATTTCAAGAGATGGCATACTAGATGAAATAATTGAAAATAAAAAAAAATAACTAAAGTAACTGTCCCAAAAGTAAAGTGTCAGAAACTAAAATAAGATGGAGAATTTGTATCATAGGGAGGAACACAAGGCCTTTGATCTTTAAGAATCCTGTGGGTCATGCACGTAAATTTATGTTACACACTAGACATCTTTTGGAATAACTGGAGCATATTACTCTAACGATAAGTAAAAAGTAATAGGTCAAACTGCAAGTATCTTTTTTTTTTTAGTTTGTGCAAAATTTGGGCAGAAAGTAAAAATTTTAAAAATAATGCATGATCATAATAACAGACTATTTAAAATGCCCAGTACCTCACATTTCTGCTACTTATGATGTTTTGATTTCTATATTATGTATTTTCAGCTCAAATTTCTAAACAAGAAACCAGTTTGTGTGCAAATTGACCTTTTCATTTTGAAAAATGCCTAAATGGGACTATTTCAGAACTGTTTACTTTTTCTCCTCTCTCCACAGTGAATAATTTAATGTAACAAGAACATTTCCTCTAAAGTTTGTTTCATTAGAACTGTCTTTTCTGATTCTTTCCAGAAATTCTATAGTTCATCAAATATTATAGCCAGGTAACATCACAAAATGCTCTGATAAAATGGAGGCATTTACTACCCATTATCTCCTTACATACATCAGTTTTAAGCATTTACTACTTCAGAAAATAAGAAGCTCCAAGAACAGGAACATGCTTCCTCTGCTTAGTTAAATCCTATATTTTTACAGACGTGAACATTTTCTATTCTTAATATGCCACAGTATGCTTTCAGTTCTTTAAGCCAAAAGTGCTAAAACAAGGCCAGGTTTTATGGAGGGGGTTATATTTGCTCTGAATTGTATCAATTCAATTTTTGCATTATACACTCTCAGAATTTTGCACCTTGAAACCATAACTTAGAAACACAATTTTTAGACGTGAAGCAGCAAAATGTCATGAGACTCTACATGTCATATTTTCACACAAGAGAGGAAAATTGCTAAGCTCAACACTAGACAGGGTGGTATATATCTTTTGACCACATCCAGTAATGTATACTTCATTTTATAGTAACTTCTAAGACTGTTGTACAAATTTAGCTGTAGACTTGCTCTTTAACAGGCACTATTTACTGTACATGACAAGTTTAGAAGTTCAGCCATTTTTCAGAAGTCTGAGTGATAAAACATGGTAATATTTTTGAGATGGAAGTTAGTACTGCAAAAGTTCTAATACAAAAAGGAGTTTTTTTTCAATGGCAAAACCAGAAATGACTAGGAAATACATTTATGACTGGATAGAAATTAACAAAGAACATTTCCAAAGAGGTGGTAATAAGAAAATGTTAGTAGATTTGAAAGTATTCAAAACAGTGTTCTTTGTTGGTTTTGTTATGGGGTTTCTTTTGTTTGTTTGCTTCTTTGTTTGATTTATTTTGGCTTGCTTTTTTTTCTGCTTTGATCAATCCCTCATTCACACTCACACTTGTTCTTATACACTCCAGTAGAATAAGGATATTTGAGTTCCCTCCTTCTGGTTAAGCTGCACAGAAGGAGCAATTCTGATAAAAGTAGCAGTGCAAAGCAGAAAAGATACAGCATTGACAGTACAGATACCTATTTTTCTCACTTAGATTAAAATTTTTCATCTCTATTAGTAATGACCCTTCTTTTGGTCTGAATTACTTTTGGTAAACCCCTACGTTTCAGAATTTAATTATTAGGTAATGCAAGGAATGATATTTCGCCATTCCAAATTGTCATCATTTTTGGGAAGCATCTCATCATTTTGCTTGCTTGCTTGCAGGAGCTATCTAGCTTTTTACCATTTCACTGTCTGCTGTAAATACTTTTCAAAACATTTTGTATTCTCCCGTACTCTCAGTAGGGGCCATAACTAGACTTTGAAAATCCATGTAAGTACCGTACTGTGGCTATGCACTTTTCACAATGTAGCAATAGTGTGCTAGCACATGACTGTTCAAAACACAATGTATATATATTTTTATAAGGATAGCTAACATAATCCCTTGGTTTCCTCTGTGGGATTATGGACATCCAGAGAGTAAACAGTTATGTCACAGGAGTTTGACAGGAATTCAACAGAAGTCTGACAGAAATCCTTTTTACATACATTGGAGATGAACAGACATACACAGGTATCATTCAGTTCATCTTAGGGTAGACAGAAAGAAATGCCAGAGAATGCCAGAGAAATCATATCCTATGAGTACACCTCCATTCACTTAAAAATGGAACATACAAGAGTGTAGCTCAGTATAGATGTCCAGATTGTAGACACCAACATTGGCCAAGACGATTTCCACCCTTACTGTGTTTCTCGTTTTAGTACATAACTGGAGGCATCCTAGGGCAGGCCAATCTTAGAATTTAAGGCCATATATAAAACTTTCATTATCAGATATAAAAAGTAGTGACAGTGTTTTTGTTATAAGAAATTAAAAATAGCAAAATGTGTGTGTTGTAAAGTCTTTGAAAATACATAAATATTGTTCAGTGCTTTGAGGTTTTGTTGATTTTGTTTTTTTGTTTTTTTTTTGATTGCTTGGTTTTAGCGTTAAAAGTAAATCCACAAATTAACAAAAAATTAACTGCATTATTCAGGTTTATCAAATGATTTCCATTATACCTCTAATGGAAGATAAAAAAAATACTTAATGTCTAATTAATGCTTTTTCTGACAAAATTTGTTAAATTGAAAATCATACATCTCATGACTTTTTTAAAAACTAACACTGACATTTTTGTTGCCTCTGTATTCTAGAACTAAGTCTGTATTTTTATTTAAGAATGAGATGATGACATTTATTATGGAGTATGCTAAAATTAGTTTAATAAACACCTATTTTCTTTTAAAAACAACTGCCACCTTTTATCTAAACATAAACTCTCAGTGAAATAACTGTTTTAGCTACAAAGTTGTTTTTCGGTGAATTTAAGCTCTTCGTAAATTATAAACTATAACATTTACCTCAGTGCACTACTAACAAAACCACATATAAAACTGCAACGAACTTCATTAAGAAGATGCTTAGAGTTATTTTTACTAGCTTTCATTAGCTTTAACAGTACATGACATACATGCATATAAACATCTTGTGCACTCGGTTATTTGTTCAGCACTAAGATGAATCACAGAGAAATATGACAATTATAGCAATATCTTCTCAATTCATATATTAAAAAAATGCAAACAGACAAGCCTTTTTTTTTCATTCTTAATTCAAAGACCTTTTTAAACAAAGAATGAAACTTCATCTACAGCAAAACATGACGTTTCCTCCTAAACTTGTCTCAAAACCAAGACAGTGTAGCATATGCAAGAGCCAGAGACGGTCTAGGGTATGTTATCCTGTTGCCATATCACTTCTGCTGAGGTGAGATTGTCACCACGAAATTAAAACAGGGCTATTTACCCACAAAGATTTAGAGGATTTACCCACCGATTTATTTTAAGAAATGGATCTGCATATCAGGAGTTCACATACGCTCTCGCGTGCAGCCTGAGGGTTCAGTTGTACTGCACTGCTTGTCTATGAGCGAGGCACATCGTGCAAAGCAAAGCTGGAAGTGAGCCGTACAGCTAATTTCTCATGTGTGCCCAAATACAGCTTTCCTGAGGGGTAAATTTCTTACCTTCAAAGGAGGAAATGATTGTACTTCTGATCACTGCAGATGTGCTCTCAGAAAGTTTGGATACCATAAACTCAGACCAAACTCAACTGTGCCCTGTATGCAGTGCACTGAATCAGAGGGTGGAGGGAAATTTTCCTTCTAGCATTAACACTCAAAAAATCCAAGATCCTCACAAGGAAAATATTTTTAGAACTGCTTCCTAAAACATGTGGACTGCAAGCAGAGCCCAAGAGAGGAGCTGATGTGCAGACTACACCAATCTGTCACCAGCAGAGGCCAGCAGCACCAAACTACTGCCCTGTCCGGGAAAAGAGCTGTGGCTCCTGTAGGTAACTCTTGGAGGGAGCTGTAGCCAAAATGAGACTTGCAGGGCAGTGAGGTAACCACGGAGGGGGATTAGCAGTTACAAAGGCACCACACAAGCGAAGGGACAGTGCACATGTACAAGAAGAAAAGACTTTGAAGGAAGATACCAAAGTTTCACAAGCACTTGGCTGCCACTTTGCAAGAAACACTAATATTTTAATGGATAGGTGTAGGGCAATCAGCAGAAAAGGCTTTGACTACTTCACTTGAAACCATTGCAGCTTCCCTGTCAGAATTTTTAGCAGTAAACCATAATGCACAACATTATGATATGCGATGTAACACTTGCTGAAGGCATTACTGTTCACAAGAGCTGATATTGTAGAGGTAAGGGACACATAAATAAACTACCTGCTACCACCTTAGGGAAAACTACAAGTTCTTTGTAACCATCAAGTCTTACAAATAAGATTTATATACTGTTTAACAAAAAATATTTTTCTGAGCAAAGGGAAGACCTCCTACATAAGAAAATTAGGATTTGCTCTTAGTCCAAATACAGTTTAACAATCTATTAGTGCGAGATATTTGATTAATCTGGAAAAGCCCTTCATGGGTAATATCAAACATTCTTATTCACACTTCCTAATTAAAATCTTAATGAAAGATGAATAAAGTTAAGGCTACCAGGGGGATTTTCTGCCATGCCAGGATATTAAATACCAATGGAATAAATTTTTTTGCTAAATGAAACTGAAAGTGGACAAGCTTTTGCAACAGATAACTTCTTCCTCCTTGCCAAAACTTCATATACTCATAAAAACCATGCATTTATTTTTTAAAGATTGTTGAGTATGGGGCACCATATTTGTCTGATTCTGATCCTTTACTTTGTGACAAGAACATCATACTTTCTTAATACTGTTGTTGATGAACTAGCACGGAGAAACAGGTAGAATGGGACTTAAAATTAAGTAACAGATAAAGGAAGTGAATGTGTTCTTTAATCTTTCAGGTGGTCATATCAATTATGCTTCTGATATAGATATTTTTTGATATGCATTATGGATAACATTGGTATTATAATTGTCGGGAAATATTCCACTGTAAGATAAAGAAAGCAATAGAGCAGCACTTTTTCTGATTCTGTTGAAAGTAGCCCTTCTTCTTCAACTCGATCTAAATAGGAATAATCTAGAAAGAGTTCAAGCTCTCTGGGAAAAGGAAAAACAAAAGTTGTTATTATTGATGCCACTGTGGTGTGGGTATTTTTTTTTAACATTGCAAATAGAATCTTGCAATTTGCAATTTGCATGTGTTTTAACCTATCTCTGACTTTACACTGAAGGATAACTCTAGACTTCAAAATTATAAGTGGATATTTGTTCTTTCAAGCCTTTGAATGTGATACTGGAAACACCATTTCCTATTTATGAAATCTATTTTTTATGAGATCTTTTTTCAGTGTGTGTTTAGCTATAGACGGTTCCATACTTCTTTGCCATGTTAAGAAGAAACCAAAACAAAACAAAACCAGAAAAAGCAACAAAAGGGGGGAAAAAACAAGCAAAAAAAACCCCCAGGACAGTTAAACCATTTAAAAACAGTTGTAAAGTTCCTGGTGAATGGAGAAGGATGTGTGAGGACCAATCTAGATTTCCACTGGGGTGACAAAAACTGTATCAAATATTGAGAAGACAATTCACAAAGAACTACTAAAGACACTGCATGAAAATGCACCTCAAAGGCCAGGTAAAACCTTGTTTGAGTGCTGCTCTTCTTTCAATGTATGTATTGGGATCTATCTTGTAATTGTAAAATTTTCCACACCTTACCACATAGTTTTATAGTTATCTGATGAAAGATTTAATGGATAAGTCTATTGTTTGTCTATGCTATAACTTTCAAAATGTGATCAGAAAGCCTTTGTTCCATCAAAGAAGATGAAATGATAAAACTAATATCCCAGTGGTAAAATTGACTAGTAAAACTACACAGAGCTTATCTGATTGAAGAAAATTTCTCATTTTCAGTTCAGTAGAGAACTGACTCTAAACTGATGGAATTCAAATTTCCTTATGCCTCTTATACACTGAACAGAAGATAATCCCATCTTTGTAGAGGAAAATGCTTAAATCCTACTCTTTTCCATGACCATGAAGGTGGAGTTACCTATTCCCAGTCATTCAGTCATCAGAACTGCCCAGAATTTTATTTCACATTTCCTTTGTTACAAAAGGGAACCATCTAGGGAGTCCCTAGCTTCTGCTACAGCTTGCTGAGTAGTTGTCACTGTGCTCCAGATGCAGAAGTGTGGTTAAGAGACAAGAAGCTCTAGGAAAAGTCAGTTTTCAATTTTTTGGATGCAAGCTAAAGAATCATCTCCCTACAATTAGATAAAAATATCCTGATTGCAATTCCATATAATTATTGTGTGAAAAATATTAAGCTGCGCTAGAAACCATAGAGACAACAGGCACATATTCTGACCTTTTGATATATAGTCACAATGCTAACCCACTATCTCACTTCTAACAGGGGCAAATCCATTAGTTGGAAATAGGAAGTTACATTAAAGAGGGTTGAAAATTTCATGGAAGCAATATTTATATCACAAAAATACATAAAATAAATTTAGTGGAGCAATAACAACACCCTTCAACACTAGAACTATTTGAGGACTTCTAGGGCCAAAGAAGTATCTTACTCCAGTAAAATTGAATTATATGTAATGTAATAAAAACATTCTTTAAATACAGATATTACTCTTAATTTCAAGATATGTTCACTAGCATGTATTTTTTTTCCAAATAATTAAAACTGCTTCTTAAGATGTTCTGTAATAAGTAGTGACACACTAGTGCTGCACAGTTAAAATAGATTATTTTAAAATTGAATCTAAATGTACTGTAATTCACATTCATTAAAAGAGTAGACATTTTTTAAGTCTAAGTTAAACTATTCTATAAAAATCAATTCACTGTATAACAGTAACATATTACAGACCTGCAGTTAAAATTCAGTCATTTAAATGGGAGAAACTCTAATCCAGCAGTAATAATTCTGTTGACAAAACAACATTTATTCAAATTTAAGAAAATAAAATACCCATATCTGTGAGACAGTCCAGAGTACCTTTAGACTCAGTAATTGTTTATTAGCCATGAAAAGACAGATTATTTTATAGACAGCAAATTTGAAACATACATTGTGAATTGGAGAAAAAAATTGCTTGGAGAAACACTTTTAACTTCCATCTATAGATTTTGGTCCCAGTATCGGATATTTGACATAAATTTAAAGGTTTTGTGTAAATTTATTAGCTTAATGAAAAGTATCAGATGATGTACAGATATAATTGCATATGAGTTTATAATTACTGTTATACTTTTACTGAAAACATAAGCTAATACATGCTATTTGCAGAGTTTCAGTTTAGGAGTTTTCTTCAGGTATGTTTGATTGATGGAGAGGAGTTGCAGAAATGATTTTTTTTTTTTTCCTTTTTAATACTAAACTTTAAGCATCAGAAAACATAATTTACAAAATTGGCAATTTAACATATTACTTAAACATTAACATAAAGTAACTGAAATCCGCCTTTTATTAAGAGTAACACCATCTTCCATTGTGGAGCTTGCATGCAGTTTCATATATCAATGTGAAACCAGATATTTCCCATTCCAAATGTGGTGAATATGATCATAATTTTGACTTTAACTGGCTTATCTCTTCCTTCTAAAAAAATTCAAAATGTATTGTTTGAACTTTATTAAACATTACTAAGTCTGTTCCTACAACATTAAACTTTTTCAGTTCTCATGCACAAAATAAAAAGAAAGACAGAAAGAGAAAGAAAGAAAGAAAGAAAGAAAGAAAGAAAGAAAGAAAGAAAGAAAGAAAGAAAGAAAAAAAAAAAGAGGCAGTGGCACTGAAATCTGACACACTTCAATTATTTTATCTGAACCAGATTAACTGCAGTGATGATTGAACTTCATACATTGACAAAGTTGTAGAAGTCAACAATGTCAAGGCATTTAGTAGTTTTAGTTTTCAAGACTGTGCATCAACAAATTAGGCTGCATAAGGCAGCAGAAATGTCCCAGCATTTGTTACATATGATGGATTTTTCTATTTTAAGTGTGTACTACATAAAGTTGCTTCAGCGTCAAGTCCTTTTTGGACAAATGACATCTGTAATCCTCAGTAGCCATTCCCAAGTTCAGTTTCTCTGGATGTTACTGCACGTCAAAAGATTCCCGATACTTAGCTCATTCTGCAGTGGCACAACATTGAAAGACTGAAATCAGACTTTGCCAAATGTTGTTTCAGGCAGGCAGTTGAGTTTCTTAGGACCATTACTTGTCAGAAGAAACTTAAATTGTTACCAGGGCCACATTCCACCACAGATAAGAATCATTACATTCTCTTACACTTTTAGATTCTAGTGGAGTTATTTCCTACCTACATTTTAATATGTTAAGCTGTTGAGATAATTTTTCCAGGAAAACACCAACGTGCCTTTGGGTAGATAAGAGACAAACAAGGTTCAGCCTGATTAAAGACTTCACTATGAACAGACAAGCACTTACAGTTTGATTCCATGCTGCCTGCCATTATGACAATGGTTGACAAGAAAGCAGTTTGCTTCACACCTACTCAAACTCATGAAGACAAACCAAGAAGAACATTTATGTCAAGAACACTTAAATAGAAGCAGCCAACAAATTGTATCCCACTTGTGAAAAAGAATCAATGTATTGCTTAAGGGCTTTGGGAACCAAAGAAACCATCATTGGGTATATAGATTCTAATTATCAGAACAATCAGATCAAAGCTCCTTGATGACACTTAGCAATAAAAGGATTCAGATAAACAGGAATGAAAATTGCCTGATGATCAGTAAGAATGCCTCCATTAATGTGTGACATAGAGTATAGAACAGAAACTGAAATTGTGATGGCTGGCTGCTTATCTCATCTGCCGTTATCTCTACCAGATGCCCAGATAAATGATGATAGAGAGTACTTGCACAGTTACTTGCACAGTGCAGGATGGCAGTTTAGAACTACAATTTAACACATCTCATTCATCTGGAAGTTATGTGTTTTCCTGATAACAAAGTGGCCCAACAATCTCAAATATTTTCATTTATTTCTACAACAGCATTATATTCTAGAATAGAATTTTTATATTCCTTTTATATTCTATTCTATTTTATTCTATCAAATTAACTTTTCTTACAAAATATTCATGACAGGCTTGGTTGCTGTTTATTTTTCAATGGATACAGTTGTTTCATGGAAAGCATCAACACTTATTGGGACAAAACTGTAACTATGAAAACTCTGCCAGTGTCCAGAGTTACATGTTGAAGTTAAAGCCATCTAAGTTTGAAGCCAGTCTTATGCAAAAAATGCATGAATTTATATACCGTAATTACCAACTCTTTCTCAATTGTAGACACGATTTTTTTTTCTTTTGTTGGAACTTAAGGTCACAACTGATGTATCTGCTATCCTACTGCCTTGGTAGATTATCTGAAATTTATTAGCTCAATTTGAGTCACATATACTGTTAAAATTATGATATTTTCAACATGCAATACATGATCGCATTTTTTTCAGAAGCTTGTCAAAATCTTATATTTTCAGAAGTAGAGGTTTTAAATACAGGCAGTGAAGAACATTCTGCCTTCAAGACAACAAAGAGGTTGAATGCTTGAATAAAACTTTGAAAAAGATTGCTAACCTGGGAGGAAAATGTTGAAAATTCTTCTCTACAGACTTTCTACAGAGTTACAAGGTTACATGTCTTCCAGCAATTCAAAGAACACCTGCTGATTTACTGCATGGATGGAGAATGCATACAAAGCAAAATGTTAAATGTTAATGAATTACCATTGTTTCATCCTGAAAGATCATATTCATTACAAGACAAAGCCAAAAATAAACAGTGAATATTTGAAATATACACAGACTGGCATCAAATACCTTAAAATACACATTTGTGAAACTATGAAACTGAGAGGGACTGTGGAAATAAGGTTTCACAGGGTATTTCTTTGCATTTGTTTGGATTGCTCCTTGTTTCATTCCTCAGCAATAGGAAAGAAGGACAGGACAGCACTAAATTTTTCTCCCTCCTCCTGGTTCAGATCCCCAAAAATGTTTTTGCTTTTCACTATCAAATGGATTCATGTCACAGCTGTTGTCCTACAAACCATACTCTTCATACTGTACCATGAAATAAAAAAGTTTATTTTTGAAATCCATCAGAAGAACCTTTTTATGTGCTTCCAGCACTCTAAGTACTCTGTGGCCGCATTTGATCAGCAGGTAGTGGGAACAACAATTCACTTGGAGCAGATCACAAAAAAGTGAATATCTTTGTTCAATCACCTAGGGAAATTATTATACCTCTGCAGTCAGCCTTGTTGAGGCCATACCTCAAGTCCTGTGTTCAGTTCTGGGCCCCTCACTTCAAGAAAGACATTGATGGGCTGGACCATATCCAGAGAAGGACAATGATGTTGGTGAATTGTTGAAAGAGTAAGTTCTGTGAGGGGCAGCTGAGGGAGCTGAGGGTGTTTAGACTGGAGAAAAGGAGGCCTTATGCTCTCTACAACTCCCTGAAAAGAGGCTGTAGCCAGGTGGGGTTGGCTTCTTCTCCCAGGCAACCAGTGACAGGACAAGAGGAAATGGCCTCCAGCATGCCAGGGGAGGTTCAGGTTAGACATCAGGAAGAATTTCTTCACTGGAAGAGTTGTCAAGTATTGATATGGACTGCCTAGGGAGGTGGTAGAGTCACCATGACTGTCAGTATTCAGCCAGACACGGCACCTAGTGCTTGGTTTAGTTGACATGGTGGTGTTCAGTCAAAAGATGATTCTATGAAGGATAGGACTAGATCCTGCCTCTCAGTGTACCTAACATAAAAGGATGTAATATCCATGTTCTACCTTGTATGCAAAATTGCTCATCTCTTACTTTACAGAGACAGTACAATGCTTTTACTTGCCAGCTGTGTTTTGGTAGGTTGCTTTCTGCTATTCAGTGCAGAACATGGAGTGTGACAGGAACCTGACTCTAATCAGTATTCTCCTAGAAAAATATAAGAGAGAGAAATATAAGAGACAGAGAAAATGGAGATTAGGCATGTATATCCTGAAAAAGAGTTGGTAGTCATTCCTGATGTTAATCTTAAACCACAGGTCATTGCATTACTCGGCCTTATTAGCTGTCTAGCTGTTTACTGACTGTATAACTACTGAGTATTAGAATGAGACAAATTCTATTTTCTGTACAGTAAGTTTGTGCAAAAAACATGTAGAGTTGTTGCATTGGTACTTCTGAGTAGAGGATGTCACTCAGTTGTTATTAGCTGAAAATTGAAGCAGAAGACTTTAAATGGGATATGGATCACTACTTGTGACTGGTTTTCACATGATTTGCAATTGAAAGTCATCTATACTAATGTAATAGACTTACTATAACATATACTTGAGTTTTCAATTTAGATATGCAATGTTTACATAGAAAAGTCGTCTGCACCAGAAAGACTAGACATGGCTCTTAGCTTACGTGTTTGGAAACCTTTTAGCATGGCTGCAGTAGACTATAGATGCATCTTATCTCAGAGTTCCCATTGGACAGCTGCTGCCTAAAATCACTGTGGTGCACTGTCAGCAGGTGTTAGCAGCCAAAATCCGCTCAGATTCCAAACAAACTGAACATGCTCCTGTTCCCTGAGACACAGAGGGAGTTGTTCCTGCCATTCTAGCTGTCTCCTTCCATGCATTGTGCACTGACTATGATCAGGCCTTAAAGGGGAAATCACAGGACAGTCTCCTTGTTTAATTGCAGCTGTAGTTATTAACCTACACTTCTTCTTAGACAGAGGTGAAAGGAAAGGAGCCTTCCTATCTGGAATTCAAAACTGTTAAAAAAGAGAAAAGAGAAGAGAACAGAATTTGAAAAGGAATTTATTTGGAAGATGATTTGGAGGCGTAGTGCAGGGTGGGATCATAGGTTGTTAAGATTTTACAGTGGGCAAATGTGACTGCAAGAATATTTGCCTTTAGGATTAAGGAGATTTTTAATGCAAAAAGGCTGAAAAGCTTTAGTGCTTCAAATTGTGCCAGATCAACTCATTTTTCTAATACAAGATTGTACAAATTACAAGTTTGTGGCGGTTTCAGTTAGACAGTGGTCAAGACAAATTTTATATCGAAGAGAGTAACACATCTTACCTTTCTTACAACCCACCTATAAGATAGAGGGAAAGGAGTAATGACTAAATGGAAAAGAACTGGAAATATTTATCCTTCCTTTTGTTCAGCAGGGTCAAAATCAGAATATCAACAAGATTTATGGTACTTCTGAAATAAATAAATAACATTTTGTCAAGTATAATCAGAATAATTGAAACCTAAAGCTTGTTAATCTACAGTGGTTTTCATCTTCAAAGCACTACGAACACAACAATTTCCTAACTGTTTCCCAAAGCATGGAGTGTGCCCCATGAGAGGAATGATGGAATAGAGGCAGCAGGCAGAGAATGACCTCCAAATTGCTCTCTAGAGTCTCAGCTATCATTAGTCACAACAGAGTGTAGGTAACATTTTCAAAAATATCTCTGTGATTTAGGAGCTGCCAGGCTGGTAGATGAAATCTGGCAAAATTTTTCCAGTATCTGAAGATGGCAACACCCCACAGTGATCTGTCTTCTTCCTCAGTTCAGAGTTAATTCCTCTAAAACAACCTCCGATGTTTGCTTCTGCACACATGAATCAAAATCCCATATTTTCTAAAACTTTTCAGACACAGGAATATATAGATGTGTGTCCTCAAGGCACGGGTGTACATTGGGTGACTAAGTCTTGTTACCTCCCGTCACTCAGTCCCAAGTTTTCAAAGGTGTTTTGGTGTCTACCTTTGGGGAAAGAAAAAGAAAAGGGACTAGACTTAGGAACCTGAAGGAAATTACTGATTTCCAGAAGCTGACATTCAGTATTTTCAAACTTTTCAAGCTTATGAATTAGAATCTCAGAAAACTGTTTCAAAGATTTCCCTAAATAAATATGCTTTCTAGGAAACTAGGACGTACTAAGTAAATCTTTTTAGCATGAACCAGAATCTCAGAGCCTATATTGTTGCACAGTCCAAAATTATAAATTGTCCTAAAACCTACCAGAAACATTAGGATTTGAAAACTCTCTGGCTTTCTGATTCTTACAGTCTGAAAAGCAAGTATGAGGGCTTGTCCTTCTGCACCTGCCAAGGAGATGGGGTAATTCAGTGGCCATGTGATTAAAAATGGGAACAGTTTTAGGAATGGGAACTAGAGTAATATTTCATTTATGTTCCCTGCATTACTCATTATACTTTCTTCCAAAGGAAGTCAAGGCCAGGTCTAAGAGGAGAGGGCTATCAGCTCAAACCTTCCAAGCCTGAAGGAGAGGACATCTCAACTTTCCTGACACAGCACTGTCCCTGGTGAGAGTTCAATGAGGGAAGTATAGCTTAGGTTCCTCTCAGGGCTTAGATGACATTTAAGAAACAGATCAAAACCAATATACTCCTATGGTGTTTGTGTCCTTTTTTTTTCACAGTGTGCAATTTTAGATGTCTCTGAAATGTTGATACCACCATGTTGATACCATGATATCACCAAAGAAGTGGAGTCTTACACAGTGTTAGACTTCTGTGCCTATTCTTGTCTTCAGTTCCTTTTAAATGTTTAATCTCTGCTAAAGTATTTAACATTATGGTCATTAGGAAAGCATTTAAAAATGTCGTGACATTGTTTTTTCTCTCTATGTTTGCAAAAATGAAGTAACTACCACTTAGAAGACATTTTAATTTAGAAGACAGAAACAAGACATGATGTAGACCTGGAGGTTTGCTGAATTGAATCAAGGGGGCATGATTTTCCTGATAAAAAGCACTTTTTCAGAAGTTTTCTTATTAAAGTTTGAGCTCCTGATATGGTTCTGACTGCAGTGATGCTTTCTTGCAAACACATTTTGAAACATGAGTGAAAAACCTCTAAGGATACACCATAAAAATCAACCCAAAGATTACATTATTACATGAAGCTTTTGTTTCAGCTCTGTGTGTGTTACAAATACCTTATGGCAAAACAGAGAAGTTATGAAACTGTGTATAAGTGATAATCTCAGCTGCTCAGAAATTGAAACAAGATTTTTTTTAAAGTGTTGACTGGATTAAAATACTTGCGAATTTATTAACTCTTAAGCTCTATTTATTACATATTTAGTATTTGTTTTCTGAGTTTTGAGTATGTAGTATATAAACATTATTTTCTCTAAAACTCAATACCAATAAAAATATTTTTTTATTTTGAAATTAAAAACTGAGAGTCTCTTGAAATGTAATAATGCTGAAATCCACCACTTTATGAAAACCACCAAATACTATAACAATAAATTTATCAGCATAGGCAACACTGTTCTTGCATGATGAATTTGCTGCTCATAAAGTTCATTTTATAGAAGTAAATAATGTAGCTTAAATTACAAAAGCAGTTAATCATTTTATATACACTCACTTTATTGATTCAAGCGTTTCACAGTAATTTTCTCCTTTAGAACACCTCTCAAATTTCTTTACCATTATCTGAGAGATCATTTTGGGCTTGTTTAGCTTTAAATATCTACTTTTACACATTTCTTTTTTTCTCTTTCCTCTTAAAACTTTAATAGCTTCTGGTATTCAACAGCTTAGTGGTAGGAAAGAACAGAAAGTACCTATGCATGTAGGAATTTTTAATCCTTTCCTGAAGATGAATATACAAATACATTCTGGAAGCAAGTAATGGACATTTTAACTTCTTGATATATATTATAATTCAAGAGTATCTGGATGTGACACTGGGCATTAATTCACTTCAGGAATGTCTAAATATCCTTAAAACACTGAAAACAGCTGTCCTATCAACACACAGATGCAGGCAAGGTAGATATGAAGAACTGGGAATGAGACGTAAATCCATGCAATATTCTGCAGGAAGGCAGAAAAAATTCAAACCTTACCCTTGGGGCATCTGCTTGTGTTTTATATGCAGCTTGTCAGCAAGGCTTAATAGCTCAAGATCATGCTAAGTTGGCAATGTGTCTTCTGATTTGGAAATTATCCCATCCTTCAGGCTTAGAATACATCCAGAGCACACTAATTTCCACCTGGAAGTAACTGTGCAGCTGTACCTTGCAGCTGAGATATGGGATACTAGGGCAGAAGGGAGATAGTGCATTCCCTGGTTTGGCAGGAGCAGCTGTTTGGCTCAGAGCAGTTGCCAGAAATCTAAAAGTTACTGTCAGTTTTCTCTCTGATTCTGTGTATCCTGTGGGGTTTTGACTGCTCAGGAAAATAATATTCCCTTTAGTCTTTCTGTTCTTTGGTTTTACTACATTCATAGATTCACAGAAAGGACCTTTTTTTCCTGGGGCTGTTGTGGCCATCGCATAGCCTGTAAGTATGTCTCCAAAACTGATGTTAATCCCTGAAGCCTTTTAGCAGTGTCATAGAACCAGCCTGGTGTATCAGGCTTGACTGAACCAGGGCTTTTCAATTTACAGTGAAAAGAAGTGGAAAAAAAAGAATGGGTTATCAAGTGAATTCTATGTATTCTAAACAACAACCAAAACAAACTCACAATTTAAATAAAACAAAATAAAAAAAACAAAGCAGGACTAGGGTAAGCCAATCAGAAAATAAAAATGTATAAAAAAATCCAGAATGCAAACTATTCCATAAAAAAAAAAGTGGTCTGAAATCTTGGCAAAAAGCTCTAATAATGTGCCTTTGAAATAGTCAGATGCTACAGGAGTCCATATTGGAAATATTTTAGGACAGACAGTCAGGCTGTCTGGGTGGTGAGTGCATTAGTCAGCCTTAATAACCCCAACCAGCCTCACCTGAGGCCTCCACCCACAGCCATGGGCCAGGAGCTGTATTTAAGCTCTGCCCTGGGCACTTTCTCTCTCCCTAAGCTGTGGTGCTCTGTCTTGCTTGGCTGTGCCTGGCTACAGGAACCTTGGAACTGGCATTTGAACTGTGGCTGGCTTGACCTTCGTTCTGCCTGGTAGGTCCAATGCTCGTGATCCTGATTGTGACCTGTGGACTGACCTCAGTCTTGTCTCATCACTGTGGTACTGTCCTATGACCTGGGCTTTGGGCTGAGTCACCATCTCAGGTGTTGTCCTGGCTGGGTACTGTGAGATGAGGCTCTGGCTTC
Source organism: Ploceus nigricollis (assembly GCA_013399945.1). Lineage (NCBI taxonomy): Eukaryota > Metazoa > Chordata > Aves > Passeriformes > Ploceidae > Ploceus > Ploceus nigricollis. The sequence continues at coordinate 220,452 of VXBC01010917.1, forward strand.
TGTCCCTCCTGGCTATGCTATTCCCCCTTGGCTTTGCAGCCCTTAGGGAGAAGCTGGTCCTTGCTGTTCCCTGAGAGGATAGATGTCCAAGTACTAGATGGTCTCTCACAGACTTTGTCTTACTTTCTTTCTTATAGTGACTTTTTAGTTTTTATACAATAATTAACTGCTGTAAGTTAGGTAAATAAGAGGTGTTTTTAGCAAAATGGAAGGCTGAGTGCCTGAGATTTAGATCTCTAGTAGTAGGAGTGAAAGTTATGTTTGTAAAGTGCTATAGAACCATGCCAGAACTGAGCCCAGTCTTCTGCTGTTTCCCTGCAGGAAGCATTTCTGGTATGTAATATAAGTATTTCATGTGTACTCTTTACTTCAGCCAAATTGAGATGATGAAGCAAAAAGCATGCAGAGTTTGAGCTGCTTCTTAGTTATTTGTCAGCAGACATTCTTGAAGTAAAATGAAAGCTAAAATACCTAAATCTGTATGAGTCGTATGACTGATGCCAAAGGAATGTGCTAAAAATGCTTCTAGGTATTGTGAAGCAGGAAAAATAGCTATTTGCCTGGGGGAGGCTCCATGGATTACTTCTGTATATACTAGAAAAGCTAGAAGACACTTGAATTCCTGATTTGAGTCCTATCATAGCACAGGAAAACCTTGGTAACTCTCAGAGGATTTAAAGGGTTTTAATAGCTTAGTTTTTTGGTTGTGGTAGTTTTGCTTTGTTTGGGGTTTTTCTTTGGGAGAGAACTTGGGGGATTTTTTGCTATTGTTTTTTTGAGTTTGCTTTTTTGTTGTTTTTTTTGTTTTTTTTTTTTTTGGTTTTTGAGATCTTAGAGTAATAATGCTGTAGAATAGACTGATACCACTGTGTTCCCATACACAACTTGGTATGGAAGAGAGTAAGAACCCCACACTGGTAGCTGTCTGCTCTACCTCAAAGAACTGGATTTCAGTTTTGCAGCTTCATTCAGGTGTGCTCTCTAATGCATGAACTTGAAGAAATCCCTTTTGCTTCTTTTTACCTTTGTTCTTTGCTCATTTTTGTAACAGAAAAGTCTGTTTCCGTTTGGGACAGCAAAGCTTTGCTGCCAATTTTGATACCGATGGTTATGAAATTAGAGAAGAGTGAAATGCACTCTTTCTTGAAGTTGATGTCTAACTTCTACTGAGTGCAAGAATTTATCCTTTCATAAGCATTTCCTAAGAATTAACTTAAGAGAATCCAAAAGATGTAAAAGAGTTGGGAACTTATTCTCTTGTTACATCTTTTCATGCTTTGCATAGGATCCTTTGCCTCCTGGCTGTCTGAGCCAAGGAGAACAGTAAGGAAAAAAAAAAAAGGGGTTTGGGGCTCTGCAGTGACTGAGAAACTAAAGAACTCCAAGGAAAACTGAAAAAAAAACCCCAGAACTGAAAATATTTTCCATGTTTTTCTGTTTCATTCAGGATTTCTAAGACCTAGCCCATTGCCCTAGTGGCCTGGATTGTGATTTCTGAAATCTAAGGGCTGAAAAAATTGTTATGAGTAATCTTTTTGTGCTTTGGGTTCTGTTCTGTAAAAATATGGATTTTAATTTTAAAAAATAATTGATAGAAAATATAGAAGTTGTTTTTCTTCAGCTGCATAGAAGGGTTCTGCCATTTTACAATGTGAAGATGGAGAGATTAAACTGCCTTTGGAAGGGCAGACTGTAGATAAACTCTAAAAGTTTAATCAGAGTTTTGCTAAATATTTATACTTAGAGTTTTGAAGTATCTATAATATAAACATATTTTTAAAAACTACTGATATTTGCATATAATAGCTTTTTAAGCTTTGTCATAAAAGAAGCATATAATTTTTGCCCCTATAGAAAATAGCTCATAAAAGCTCTAACACAATATGTATGCCTGAAGCTCTGGTATAAGCCTAGAAAGCCAGGGGTGCTGTATTTCCAGTAAATACTGCCAGACCCTTGACTGAAGGGATGCAAGACACATCTCCTCTAATACTCTTTATTTTGTCACAGGAAAGAATAAACAAATTCAGAGGCCAGAAAAATTTACTAAATCAGGATATTTTTCTTAAACATTTCATATTTCCAGCTCTCTTTGCCCCATGAGCCAGTATTAAATGGTAGCTGTAGTGTTGACAGGCATTTTTATGATTGCGTAAGACACAGCCTTTAATTTAGAGTATAATAATGTAATAGTGTCTGTAATTGACATAATATTCCATCTATAATGGATATCTATCATAACTATTGTTTCAATGTCTTGTTTTACTGCAAGATACAGTAATATATAGTGATGTAATTTTTGAAATATTAAATCAGGAATGTAGATTATGAGTACTTCAGTTATCCACTTAGATATACACTTAAATCTCAACAGTTTCAGTGAGTGACTGCTCAGTGGGTGACTAAGAACATCTAAAAGGAGAATATCATTGCTACACATCAGACTGCTGTTTAATTTTAATGTCCTTTTGCAGGAATTTATAAACATTTTACTTAAGATAGAAGACACTATTTTCCTCTCATCAGGAGTTTTTTTTCTTTTTTATCTTAAAAACCTATCAATACAACGTTACCTGGAAATACATTTTCTCTCCTACTACCAGAAAAATGAAGTCTAAAAATATGGGTTTAGTTTAACATATAAGGTATGAGGCAAAATATCAGTTGCAAATAGCAGCCTGAAAAATGTCTGTTGACAGCAGTATGATTTGATTCCTAGAAATGCTACTTTGAAACATTTTCATTGCAGGAATGTTATAACTTATGTCCAGTTTTGCTATGCTTGAAGCAGAAATATGTTTCTGTTAGCATTCCTGGAATCTGAGTTTTGTGGCATAATGGTAGCAGTTCTTTTTATGACCAAAAGATATCACATTCCATATGTGAAGTTAATTTGATATTCCTATTAATATTTTCATCTTAATAGTCTTAATCAGGAATAGCCTCATCAGAAAAAAAAAAAAACAAAAAAAGGCAGCCAACACATAAACAATTAATTATCCCCAAGTACTTGTGGTCTGAGATAAAGACAGTGAAGTAGGTGAAAGTTTGGGGATGCAAGTGATGCAAAGGCAATCACAGCCTTTGCCAACTGAGATGGTGACTGAGCAGTAATCATTTTGAAAAACAAAAGTCCCCCCGCTTCGTCCTATAACTAAGGTTTTAATGCTGATCATGTTACGTGATATGGAATATCCCTTTAGCTCATTTTAGTCATCTCTCTTGGCACTGCCCCTCAATTTCTGGCCCACCTGCAGCCTAATTCTGGGAGGCCACAGTAAGGGAAAAAATGCCTTGATGCTGTGCAAGCACTGTTCAGTAACAACTGAAACACTGTTATGTTATCAACACTGGTTTAGCTATAAATCCAAAATACAGCACCAGATGGGCTGTTATGAAGAAAGCTAGCAGCTTTCCACGCAGACACAGTAAAACTTGTAATGGTGGAAATCACTTTAACTGGGCTGTAATTGTGATTGGCAGTTGAGCAGAGGAAAAGATGGAAAAAATATTTATTTCTTGCTACACTGCGTTTTCACAAGGTGCTACAGAGTTCTGCTAGAACAACTTGAATATATTCAACTTTTATCTGTTTTTTTTCCTACATTATTTCTGATTTCTTAGGAAGATTTTACTTTGTGAGGATCTTTTAGTGAACATAGGAAAAATGTAACATAATAAAACAAATAGTCCCCAGTCTTTCAAAAAAAGTTCACTTTGAATTTAGAAGAGTTAAGATGGAATTCAGGAGGGAAAAAAATAATGAATCCCATGAAATGTTGTATTATTTGAGTGTATGAAAACAAAGTAGTTGGAGAATCAACGTAATTGTCATACCTTGGCAGAGTTCTCAGCACTAAAAATATGTATTATCTGCAACCCTTTTTTCTGTAAGTGAAATTACTATCAGGAACCTGATAGCTAGGTCTGAATAAAAGAAATAAAAATTTTGGATCTCATGCTTCAGTGCCAGGTTGTCCTTGAGAAACTGATGAAAAATGTCTGCCAAGAGTTAAATACAAGAAAGAGTTCATCCTCTAATTGACATGAAAACATTATAATAACCAATTATTCTAAGGGGTCAGAAACCTGAAAATAGCCTCACTTGAAAGATGTTTTTAATATCATAGGCTTTATGCATTCTCAACATCAGTTTTTTCAACGAAATGCATCAGTGTCTCACATTTCAAAGAATAAAAACGTATTTTTAAAATTCTCTTTTTAAAACAGAAAATCACAGGTGAAGTTTTAAGATACTTTCAAGAACTGGATAATCAAATAGGAGTTCATCAGAATCAATGCATACAGAAAACTGTTTTGCCAGAAGGACAACACAGACTTTAGGGAGTTTATTGTGATCATAATGATCATTATTGCGACTGATGTAAATCATGTAACGGAGCTCAACTTAGGTCTTGTTGGGTAACTTTAGTGATATCAGTAAGATTATTAGACATAAAATGGTATATAATTGTTGCTTAAATATAGATTGAGTTATAAGTGGAGAATATTGAGTTATAAGTGGAAAAAGGTCACCAAGTGAGTTAATTTGCCCATACATAAATAAACATATCCATTTCTCATTCAAATTACTAATCTCTAATATTAGCCCACACACATCATAAATTCTCATTACTCAACACACTGCTTTAAATTCATATTAACTTTCTGATCTGCAAAACACTAGTAAGATGAAGCATTTGACTTCAACTCACTTGAAATCATTAAGCTGTAAGTTTTATTTCTTTAGTTTTCTCTTTGGCTTTTGTTTCAAAAAACCACGAACTTAAAGGTTAGGTCTTTTCTGGTCTCAGGGTTATATTATGTGATGCCTACCACTCAGAATTGATGTTGAACATGTATTTTTTTGAAGACTACAATTTTTTTGGTGTGTGGATATTTCTCACATTGTTCAAGATCTCCAGGAAATTGAGGCCAGTTAAGATTACCAGTGGACAGACCTATTTATTGAAAAGTGATGACATTTTTATCACCATTGTATAGTTCGTCAGCCCTTCAGGCTTTTACTTGAAGTGTTTTGTTTATACTGATTCTTATTTCACCAATTTTTCCTATTTCTCCTGTGTTTTAACAGTAAAATGACAAAGGTAAATAAAGCAAGAAGATAAATAAAGTTCAAAATCACTGTAAATCACTCTGATTTGAGCATTTTGGTAGGTTGGCACATTAATCACAGAATGAGTAAGACTGGAAGAGACCACAGTGGGTCATCAGGTCCAACCTTCCTGATCAAGCAGGGTCATCCCACAACACATTGCACAGGGTTGTGTCTAGATGGTTCTTGAATATCTCCAGTGAGGGAGGCTCCACAACCTCTCTGGGCAACCTGTTCCAGTGCATAGTCACTTACATGATAAAGAAGTTCTTCCTCATGTTCAGGTGGAACTTCCTGTGCATCATTTTCTGCCTGTTGCCTCTTGTCCAGTTGCTTGGCATCACTGAGAAGAGCCTGGTCCATCCTCTTGACAGGCTTCCTTCAGATATGTGTGAGCATTGATAAGATCCCATCTCAGTCATCTCTTCTCAAATTTGAACAGGCCCAGCTCCCTCAGCCTATACTCAAACAAGAGATGCTCCCATCCCCTAATCACCTTTGTAGCCTTCCACTGGAGCTCCATATGTCTCTTGTACTGGAAAGCCCAAACTGGACACAACACTCCAGGTGCAACCTCATCAGGACTGAATAGAGGAGTAGGACCAAATCCCTCAACTTACTGGCAATGCTCTTCCTAATATACCCCAGGACACTGCTGGCCTTCTTGGCCACAAGAACACACTTCTGGGTCCTGGACAGTTTGTATCCACCAGGACCACCAGGTCCTTCACTGCAGAGCTGCTTTCCAGCAGGCCAGTCCCCAGCCTGTACGGGGATGTGGGGTTATTCTTCTCCAGGTGCAGAAGCCTGCATTTGCCTTTCTTGAATTTCAGAAAGTTCTCCTCTGTCCACCTCTCCAAACTGCCAAGACCCTTCTGAAGGGCTGCAGAGCACTCTGGAGTATCAGCCATGCCTCCCAGGTTTGTATCCTCAGCAAATGTACTGCAGAGACATCTGCTCTTTTGTCCAAGCCATTGATAGATAAGTCAAAAAAGTCTGGATATAGTAATATGTGTACTCCTAGTTACTGAGAAGTTCTTAGGCATTGGACTCCGTCTGAATGATACTGCAGGGGTTTTTGGGAAAAAAGATTATAAACAGCATGGCTGCCATCAGAGAGCTGTATGAGAAAACCCTTAATGAATTTGATTTCTTTGGAGGCACAAGCCTGCAAGGCCTATAAGGACACCCTTTAATTTCATCTGTAATATTGTGGCTATTTTCCAGTGGCTTACATGCATTTATGTGATTTGCATGCCCCTACTCTGTGCACTATCATGTGTATACAATGCTAGCAAACACAAGATTGCAGTGGATACAAGGCTATACTAAATTAATCATAATAACAAATTCACAAATCTGTTACCCTGTCACTTTGGTTGAAAGGTGGTATCTTTCTATGTTATTACTTATGTTGCAATTCCTCCCTTATTTTCTTTTGTATGTCAGTGTTCCTTTATATTTTCCAACATTTCAACGCTCTATGCTGAACATTAGGGTCTTTAGCAAATATGTTCTCTTAATATTGAAATACTTTTCAGTGTCCTTGGCAAATTCAACTGGCTAGCACAGGCATTCTTGTAAAATCCCCGATGCTAGTGATGGTTATGATATTAATTTAGACTAGTGAAAATATGCATGGAAAATCCTGCTTAGGCCTGGCTTTCATTCCAATGTCTCTAAGTCACATCTTCTGTTCTTATATGTACTTCAAAAAAATAAAGTTATTTTCTATGTATATATTATTTAAGAGATCTTACTAAAGATAGTATCATGCTAGCAAATACAAAAAAAATACTATTTTCTTCTACAATTAAGTAGTCCTCACCTCCTTTTTCTAATATAAATCTAATTTTTCTTTGAAAATTAGAAAGGCTTACAGAATGAGACTTCATTTGCCAGTAAATAATTTACTTTCATCCTCAGTATAAAAATACATGAGGCAAAAAATTACAGATTTTTAACTGAATTCAAAATGTGTTCTAGAAGCAAATAATTCTGTCTGGTTTGCTGGGATTTCTTTCAATAAGTCTTTCAACTTAATATGTAGCCTCAAAGCATGAAGAATACAAGGACTTTGTTTCTTTTTACTGAGTTTTTTTGAGTTTTGCAAGCTGTTCTTTCATATATATGGAAAAAGCATCTAAATTTTCACAGAAAACAGAATGAAAAATACTGAAACATTGGGGTACTTAATTGAAAAAAGATTAAACAGCTATGGTATCTCCTTTTCTATATGCATCCTCCCATTGTCCATATACAATAAGCAGAAAAATGATGCTGAAAATAATTGTGCTCACAGTATATTAGGCTGTACTATTGATAAGAGAAGGGGAGATGCAGCAGTGTTTTTAACATAATATAGATCACAAGTACTGTAAATCATGCACACATGGAATACTTCCTGTTAGTTTGCTTTGGTTAGTAAATTTGCATATAGATTCATGTATATATCTCTGTATATATACAGAGAGAATACCTTCAAAAAAAAAGAGATGAAATTACAGTTTATGTTAAACTATAAACTAGTAGACTAAAATTTCTTCTAGTGGAAATAGGGATTAAGGAATTAAAGATGAGCTATTTTCTATAGTTGCAACAACCTTGTTAAACACGCACAAAATAGATTAACCACTAGGAGAAGCAGGTAAAAGATCAGAATGTGATTCTTCAGAAGAATAAGGCTTTCACTTTAATTATCCTTAAAGGTCTAAAATGTACAAAATTTTATCTGCTGTCTGATTCATAGAGTTATTTGGTGTCAGATGGAGAATTATTGCAGGTCCAGTTGGATGTTCTGCTTTTTTTCCCATGTTACTGCTGCTGGAACTTGCGTACATTGGCAAAGCAGCTTATAAATTTAAGAAGGAATATATTGCCTACTTGTATTTAAAGTATATGACATTGTACCAGGAGCTGTGAGAAAAAGCAGTATTGCTGTGACTTGAATGGGTGGGGTAGATCTTAAAGACTGAACTTTAAAGCTGAATACACCTTGATCAGCCTTTTCTACTGCCTCACTTTAGACTGTCTATCCAGAAGGACTTGTTCTGTAAGACCACTGCACTGTGTCTCTCTAAATATTTCCTCAGTATTCATGTCTCTTTGAAAGTCTTCAGCAATTTGGTCAATTGCAAAGGAGCTGTATGGAATCCAGTTAGGATTTTGTTGTTGTTAGTGTTAGAGAGCTATAGAATTCAAAAGGATAGCTAATAAATATATAGAGTTAGTTGTTAAGATTCAATCATTTAAAGCTTGCTTTGTAGGTGCACTTTACTGGGCACTGCTTATGCTTCCTTGGGAAGCAATTGACAAGTTTTTAATACACTTCTCTTTGCTTTCTAAAAGAGTTAATACAAATATCATTTTTATATTGACTCCCATTCACCAACCTGTTATACACTGGTCTCATACAAAAAAAACCAACTAAAATAATCCATAATCTTTATAGTTTCTCTGTGCTTTATTCTTTGCAGCTTCCTTTTCTGACAATAGTGTCTTATAGGCTACTTCTTTTTACTTCATTGTCATTTTTCCCAAGTTAACATATGTATTGCAAACAAAAAACCAAAATAATCAGGACAAAAGGCATATATGTAGAATGTAGTACTTGTAGATCTAGTTCCCTGAATTCCCCCCCGTTTTTTTAGTGGCTGTAATAAGAGACTGTTAGGTCCTCGGTTTAGTTTTAACTAGCATCCTACGCCAGCTTGTTAAAACACTTATCAAAGCCTGGATACTGCAATGCATAGACAACTGCTCAACTATACTTGTCTCTGGGTATGTAAAAAAGGGGTTAGGGCCACAGGCAACTTTATTATTGCATTGCTTCTGGGGTTGCAGCTGGCTCCATATTACTGCCCTTCTCACATTCATTTTGGCTAATCTAGAGGCACATTCTCATTCCTATTATAAACTTTTCTGGTACAGTGGTTTTGGAGAGGACTTTTCCTTGTTATGGATATTTTCTTGATTTTCTCTTCATAATGCAAGAAAAAGAAAATGCTTTCTTTAAAGGAGGCACTAGTCACTGCGCCATTGTGAAAAGACTTTGAAGTCAGTGGGAAAGAACTATGACCCTCTAAGAGTCACTGCATATACTTGACGACTTTTGCTCAATCATAACTCTTTTTTCACTGTGTAATAATTTTGCTCCATGTAGCTGTTCAGCTAGGTTGTGGTGAAGCATGCCTCAACCAGCTTTGAGAACAGTAGGCTAAATCTCACTACAGATGGAGTCTGGTGGAGAGCTATTAATCAAATAGCCAATTAGCCATCTCTCATGATAGCAGGTTTCAATGCCATGTGATACAGCACATACCAGCTGTATTGTACAGGACTGATCATCTTTTGGGAAAAGTTGCACACAGCCACTGAAGTGTTAACACCCAACCTTCCTCTACATGTGACATCTTACCATCCATCTTTCTGCTGCAATGAATTTAGTAGAATCATTGGTCTTAGGAAGTATCATCCATTTGAAATTAGAACTTAAGATAATATGCAGAGTATCTTGTTAAACAGAAAATAAAGAAGAAGATTGGGATTTTTTTATCAAACTGGAAAGAAATTTTCTGCTAAGTTCCATAAATATAAATTCTACAAGTTTTTAGAAATATTTGTTATTTTTGTTATGAAATTGATTGCTTAATCAAAGGCATCCACATCAAGAAATCAAAAGCATCATATGAGCAGCGGTACAGTGGATATAAAAAGAAAAAAAACCTTAGAGACATGAAGATTGAAATAAGAGGGACATATGGGGAGAGTAAAGTAGGAAGGCTTTATTACCATGAGTAAAATAAGAGAAAATTTAACCAGCAGGCAAAGAAAGAACCATACTGGCCTACTTCACCTTTGGAGAAACAGTGGTAACAAGACCAAAGAGGCCTGCAATAATTATTCTGCTCGAGGAAAGTAGTTCTAAGTTCTGCCTTGGGCTTTGTAAGATCTATCTGCCAAAGACAGTACGAGAGATGCTGAGAAACAGCAACACTTCTCTCTGAACTCTCTGCCCAAATGTTATGTTTAACTTCCTTCTTTTGTTTTCACTGCCTGCATCCCTCAGCTTGTTCAAAGACTAGATCTTTTTTCAGAAGGAAAGATGGGGAATGAAGATGTTTCACTGAGGATATAAAAATGAACAAATTGTATCCTACTGTACCATTCCTTCTCATGTTTTTACCCTGTCACAGAATGGGGTGCCTCCGACAGTTTCAGCATGAGTTCTTTCTGGAGGATACATTCCTTCAGGCTACAGATTGCTCCAGAGTGCGTCCCTCACAGGGTCACAGTTCCTGCCAGAGAACCTGCTCATGCGTGGGTTCCTCTCCGTGGGCTACAGTTCCTGCCAGGAGTCTGCTCTTGCAAGGGATTTCCATGGTCTGTAGGTTCCCTGAGGGCATAGCCTTTTGGTTCAGGGATATCCTTCACAGGCTGCATGTGGACCTCTGCTACGCAATAGATCTCCATGGGCTACAGGGGAATCTGCTCGGGTGCCTGGAGCACCTCCTCTCCCTCCTGCTTTATTCTTCACTGACCTGTCTGCCTTACAGGGCTGTTTCTCACTTATTTTTTCACTCCTTTAACTCATAGCTGCTCTACAGTGCTCTTACTTTTTCTTAAATACATTTACACAGAGGCACCACCGCTGTCACTGTTGGGCTTAGCTTTGTCTGGCTGGATTTGGAGCTGCATGAAATTGTCTCTGACATGGGGGCATCTTGTGGTGTCTTCTTACAGAAGCCACTCCTGCAGCTCACCTGCTATCTAAACCTTGTTGTGTAAACCCAGTCCTTAAGCAAATTAAGTTATAGAGACATAGTATCAATTTAAGTGTAAATTTCACAAGCGCTTCCAAAGAAAAGAGAGCCATATGCAAGTCAAGGATTTTATCTCAATACAGACCTGATTTTACTATGAGAATCCTGTGTAAAGGAAGCAATGGCCTGACCCAAAGCCAAATTAACCCATTAACTGTGTCTCTGATTAATATAAAATACATTAATAGAAATCAGTCCATTAATTTTTCACTGTCTCAGGTAATATTTTTTTTTGCTTTTAAATAATTGCCCAACATTCCTAAAAAAAAATCATGTTACTAGGCACCACTGAAAGGGTAAGCATGCAAAAAAACCCTAAAAATTATATAGAGAAAACTATACAAGTAAGTTATTAGCTGTACTTTCCCCACAGGGAACAATGGCTCATCTTGAAAAAACATCCACCTGGTATCAAAAGGATAACAGGAATCCCTAAACCATCTGAAAAGTAAAGTATGAACTGCAGTTTTCTCTTTTTGCAATTTAAACTAATTGCTCATTTGGTCATAAAATCTTGATTTTTTTAAGCTTGTAATCTACTTACTTTCTGTTCTCTCTGTTGAAAAGAAAGAATAAAAGTAATTATTGTCAGAAATAGTAAACTCATATTAATCACAATTACAAGGAGTAATGTCTGATTACAACTTTTAATCAATCATGCTATTCCATGTTTAACTCAGTAATATTGGGACCACTAGAGTGGACAGCCATCTGTGCCTCTGTAAAATTAGAAATATGATGAATTATAGCTACCAGTAGTTTAAGACTATACTATGAATACAAATCATTAGAGCTGTGGCAATTTTAACATACTGCCAAAAACATTTTATCAGCTGTATTTGCTGTTCTCCTCATGGGGAAAAAAAAAAAAAAAAAAAAAACCTACCAAGAGAAAGATCCACACTTCACTCCTCAGCTTTTAATAATGATTTACAGTGAATGAAAACACAAAGTTCTCCTGACTTTCTGTTTACACAGCACGAACCCCTTTAGTCATAGTCAATATTACAGTCTGAAGATTACAGTCGGCTCTTATCTCAGATGGTCACTACCTAAAGTCTGTTAAGCTTCCAGACTCTCAAATAATGTATCTCAAGTGAAGTGTTACATTCAGCCACGTTGCTGCATATTCATCACCAGTATAGCTGAGAGGAGAATCAGATCTCTCTGGAATAGAGAATTCACTGATTTGTCAAAATGATAAACTTAGTACGATAATAAAATGGCACATGAAACAACAAATAAAATACAATAGGACCACTTTAAGTGTCTGCTGTTATTTCAGAGGTTAAAAGAATAATTCAGGTTGGAAGGGACCCTAGGAGATCCCCAAATCAAACTCCTACTGAAAGCAAGATCACCACAAAGTATGTGGTCAGACATGGTTGATCAGGGACTTATTTACTCCCAAGCATGGAGAGAGAATGCACAATAACTCTGGGCAGCCTGTGTCATGGACTGAGAGTCCTTGTGGGGAGAAGGTTTATCCTTAAAGGCAGTGAGAACTTCCCTTGGTTCAATTCATTTCCTTTGTCTCTGTTGTCCTATCTTGTGCTGCTGTGCAGGGCCTGGCTCCATCTTCTCCGTTGCCTACCCATGTAGGAGAGCTGCTGTTTGCTGTACCTAAAGCAGTCCTTGCTCCAGGATGAACAAGATCAGCTCTCTCATGATCTTCTTATAGGGAAACTACACCAAGCTCCCACTGTAGTGGGCCTACATTGCATTTGGTCCAGTATTGTCATGTCTTTCATATACTGGAATATCAAAACCAGATGCAGTACTCCTGATGTATAGAACAAATAAATGCTAAATGAATGGAGATAACTTGGTTCCTCAGTTTACCAGCAGTGCCTCTGATAATACAGCCCAGGATGTATTTCGTATTCCTTACTGCTAAATCAAGTACCTCTTTACAATGTATGTAAATACATGTCCAGTGGTTACTGTTTTCAAATCCCTACAGTCATGCAGAAACACACTGTAAAAGTACCTCTGGTTTTATTTCTCATTCTTGGTCTCAAAATAAAGATACTGCCTATTCTCCCTCCAAACTACTGTGAATTTTGTCTTCCTTTACATTTTCTTCATTACGTGAATTTTTTAGTTGCCCTATTTCAAATTATCACTATAAATATGTATTTAAAACAGACATGGAGAGCAAAGATGCAATGAGGAGATTTTCTCCAGCGGTATTTTCAAATCATTGGTTAAATATAATCCCTTGATAAACATAGACAATAATAACATTGAACAATTTAGAATTTAACAGCTTTTCTCCTTGGTATATATGGATAACTATTCAGGATGATGTTTTACCAGAAACACTAAATGTTTCTGTTATTATTAAAAGGTACTACTGCCAGTACTGTTTTTTTAGAGTACGATCCCTAAGTATCTCAGCTCCTGACAAAGCTGACAGCTCTCTTTGAGAATTTGAAGATTAAAAAGAGATAGAAACAGGGCTAAATGCGTGACTTTGTGCCTTATGAGAAGACATCGGCTTTGGACAAAAGTTAGTATTCAAATAAGAAACTGGACTCTAAATTGTGTGAAAAAATTACTCTGCAAACAGTAGTCTTTCATCAAAACGTGATCAGATTTAGCTCCAAATTTCATTGTGTTGGTTCATTTTTTTCATTTAGATAAAGAGCTTTGGATAACTGGATAGTTCAACATCAAGAAAAAGAGATAAAGATGTTTGCCTTTAAATAATTTCTTGGTGATCCTTAGTAAATAAAAAAATTAAGAAAAAACCGAATACACATAATATCTTAGTTCTTGGAATGATTTGCATATTATATTAGCTTCATTTTTTCTGGAGCTTCCAATAGCAACTTCATGGTAAACATAGTCATAATAAATGAATTTTGCAAGAATATGTAAAAGAATCAATGAAACAAAAAAAGAGAAAAACCTAACCTTTGTCATCAGTGTTTTCAGTGCTTGCCTGCTCTTACAGAGAAAGATACATTTTATTTTCAGTCTGTGTTATATTTCACCATAATGAGCACAAAAAAATGCAAATATGAATCGATTTTATGCAGAGGTCAGTACAAAGGACAAGCAATCTGTGAAAAAGTTAACAGTCCTAAGTAAGAAAAGTAATTAGAAAGATGACCATAACCTTTCTTTAATGAATAGCAATAATAAATTACTTCCTTGGTGGTTTTGTGACCCTGTCAAGCTAGTAAGGTGGTCTTTCCCAAGTGGATCTATGTTTCGATCCCTTTTGTAATCACAGTCTCACAGCTGTGGAAAATAGTACCATTTATTAATTGATCCCTGATTGCTTTCATCTGTAGTGGGCAAGAAGCACTCAGGTTCATTTTCCACTGTTGTGAAAGGCTCTTGGGAGAAAAAGCGGGGACATTTGTCAACCGTGGGTCTTGAATGTTGTTTTTCTTACTTCTTGGTATTGTTGCTTGAGTCATTCACTTGTCAGTGTCACAGCAGGCTTAAGAGCAAGAGAAAATTATAGCTTTAGCAGTCAGCTCTACTGCAACGAAGCACATGAAAAATGTCCTCCCAAAACTAGCACTGGTGTTTTGAGTTTCATTAAAAGTATCATCCCGTAAAATATATATTTAATAAAGTCTACTTGTGTATATTAATTTGAGGTTTTTCCTGCTGGCACAAACATCTATTGTGGAAGACAACCATTGGTTAATAAGCACTGTGATTGGCATTGAGTACTTTGAGGCTTTTTACTCTTAAGGAATCCCAGACAAATACAGTGACTGGAATCTTGCTGCCTGGTCTGGGTTAGAGAGGCTCTCACTCCTGTGAGATAGGATGCAACAGCTGTTTTAACATTTCATTGAGGCATAGGGGGAAAAGAAGGAAAACTCCACATTCAGTTTATTTTCAAGCGGTACATCCCCTAATGCAGTACCTGAGAACAGCCTGTGCATTAATACATCTGATTAATTTAGCTGTCCTGATTTCAAAGCACTTCTGCCTACAGGCTACTATTTAGGAACTTTCATAAATAGACTTCTTGACTATGTCTCCGAGGCCATATTAAAGTTTACCTGCCTCACAAGGTTTTGAGACAGACCTTTTTCGTGGTATTAGTATCTCTTGCTCTGCCTTTAACAGAATTATAGGAAGTAGTAAGTTAGAGATAAGATAATCATCCTATGTGTATTCAAGAAAAAAATAATAATTAAAAAATAATCAGAGAACTATAGACCGACATTGGGGAATTTTGGTGCTCCAAACAAAACTTTTTCTAGAAATCTAAAATTGCATTTTTAGACAGAAGCAGCATTGAGTAAGCATAATCTCTCTGAGCTATGATAGATACAGGAAGAATATTTAACTGCAAAAAGTTAGGAATAGAAAAGAGAAACTACAACTTCTAAGTGATTACATCTCTGCTTATATCTCAAATTAATCTATTTTTTGGCTTATATCTTCACACAACTTCCAAAACAACAATAAAGATTGAACAATTGCGTCAGACAATCAATTAAATGTTTACTAATGTATAATGGAATAAATCTTTTATTCTTGCGTTTCTGAAACTAACATTAGAGATTTTCAAAAATTGATAGGAAAAAATCTTTTTCTTTAAATAAAACTTGATCTTAGTTCACTACCTACTACAAATCAGAAGTTGAATCCAAATTTCTGAAATTATTCTGATATTTGTAGATGAAAATTTACAGTATCTATTTTTCGATTTAGATATACAGTTTGTGAACTCACAGGTTTCCTCCCATTTGGAGACAAAAGTTCATATGAACAAATTCTGATATTTAATTTAATTTAGATCTGAAGCCAGGTGTCAGTCCTTTAGAGAAATTAATCCAAACAATTCTCCATTCAGGGCACTTTAATTTTCAGGATGTGGTAGAAAAATCTAAATAAAATTCTAGGTTCCTGTAAGGCAGAAACTATAGATTTTACTGGTAAGATCTTCCCACCCCCAAAATTTTAATAAAAAAAAGTATACTAGCAGAATAACTGGAAGGTTTTTGGGGAATTTTCTCTACAAGTCACATCCTCAGTCGTATATCTGGCTTGAAAAATGTTAAGAGACAAACTAAATATCTTCATATTTTATTGTAGGCTATGGGAATGACCTGCAAGAATGGATTTCTAAAATACAATTATTAAATCCTGTAAACATCAGGGGATTGAGAATCTTTTTTAGGCTGCAGTCTTGTCATATGGGCAAAGTCCAAAAGCCCATCTAGAATGTAGTGTTTATGTTCGATGAGCTGCCAAAATGTAATTAAATTTTTTGGAATACTTACATGTTAGCACATTTTAAAAAAAAAAAGCATCATAAAGGAAAAGGGAATGCAATTTATCATACTAAAATAAGTACACTGAAGAAATGTGGGCTTTATATTAGAGACACTGCCAACAACCAGTCATGCATGTCTATTCTTCTGCCAGTGTTAATCTTCTGCATTGTATTTTTCTTTCTTTCCCTTTTTACATTTTTTTTTTTGTTCTATTTGAAAAATACAAAGAAAAGGAACATAGGACATGTGGGTGGAAACAGGCTGGGAAGAAGTATAAGAATAAAAGGAATCTCTGAAACAGAAAAAAAGAGGTGGAAGAAAAGGCCAAGTTTAAATATTTAGGCTAAGTAAAAGTCACTTAGATAAGCACCAATATTCCAGGTTTCTTTAAAAATTGTACTTAATCTAATTTCATAAAACTGAAAAATCTACTTCTTTGCAATCTGCTTTTGTTCTGCCCTGATATTTTGTACAATAGAACACATTTCCACCCACATTTTGCTAGGTACAGAGCTCACAAATTCTAGTTTCATCACTTTTTTTCTATGCAGATCTTCCTTTTAACAGAGGAGAGAGAAACACTATTTATTCAAAGAAGAGATTGAAATGTGATTAACTCACAAAAGCAACCAGGGCAAAGTTACAGTCCCTAAAAGTACTTAAAACCTCATTGTTTCTCAAGTGTTTAAATGTTTAGCAGTCAAAAGGAAGGTCACAGAATCACAGAATGATAAAGGCTGGAAGGGACCACTGGAGATGACCTATGCCAACACCCCTGCTAAAGCAGGTTCACTTGGAACAGGTTGCATAAGACTGCATCCAGGTGGATCTCCAGAGGAGACTCCAGAACCCCTCTGGGAAACCTGTTCCTGTATTCTGTCACCCTCCAAGGAAAGTTATTTCCTCACATTAGAGATGACAGCCTGTAGCTTCCTGGATCCCCCAGGAAGATGGGAGTGACATTGGCTTTCCTGCAGTCCTAAGGCACATCTCTTATTTTCCATGAACTTTCAAAGATGATGGATTTGTGCATGTCATGTTTGTCTGAATGGTCTCTAACCCAATCCTCCTCCAACAAGGGAAAGTCTTCTTTCTGCAGACTTTATCTGTTGCTACCAGGCTCTAGTATTCCTGAGGACTGGCCTTAGCAGTAAAAACTGAAGCAAAGAAGGTATTCAGTAACTCCTCTTTCTCTGTGTCCTCTGTCATCAGGGCATTCACCTCATGCAGCTGTGGATTCACATTCTCCCTAACCTTTTTTTGATGCTGATGTACTTGAAAAAGCCTTTCTTGTTATTCTTGACATCCTTTGCCAGATTTAATTCCAATTGGACCTTAGCCTTCCTTGTTGCATCCCTGCATACTGTGACAATGTTCTTATATATGGGCCCTGTTCCTTTTTCCATAAACCTTCTTCCATCTGAGTTTCGCCAGAAGCCCTTAACTCACATGCAGGTCTCCTGCCCCCTCTGTGTGATTTCTTACTCAGATGGGTGCACCTCTCTTGAGCTTGGAAGATGTGATTCTTAGATATTAACCAACTCTTTTAGACCCCCTCCTAGCTTTCAGATCGCTGACGCATCAGATTCCTCCAAGGAGGTCTTTGAAGAGCCCAAAGTCAGCTGTCCTGAAGTCCATGGTCATAACCCTACTTTTTGTCATGCTGCCTCCACATGAGATCCTGAACTCCATAATCTCATGGTCACTTCAAGCCAAAGATGTCCCCAACCAGTCTTTTGTTAATATAGGTCCAGCAATACAATTCTCTTTGTTGGTTTCTTCATCATCTGTATCAAAACATTATCATTGGTGCTCTTCAGGAAGTTCCTGGACTGTGTGTGCCTAGCTGTGTTGTGTTTACAGCAGATATCAGTTCCCCATGAGAACCAGGCCTGTGATACTGAGGCTACTTTCAGCTATCTACAGTAGGTCTCATTGACTTCCTCTTCCTGCTCAGGTGGCCCATAGTATCCACACACAACTCTGTCACCCATGTTAGCCTGCTCCTTAATTCTTACCTGTAAGCTCTCGACTCATTCTTCACACCTTGGCAGATCTTGATGCATTCCAGTTGCTTGCTTACACCAAGAGGAATTCCACCACTTTGCCTTGATTCAAGTCTTGATTAGACAACATAACTAATATGATCACTAGATAAAAATCTGACAGTGGCTGGTGCAAATTCAACATATGTAGGTGCAAAAATGGTGACATACATGTTTCTTTAAAAAAGAAAAGCAACAGGGTTTTTTTTCCTTTTTTTAAAATAATATTTTTAAATAATATATTTATTTATATGTTTAAATGCTTTTATCAGAATGATTGTATATGGATCAGCCCAGTTTGCAATTTTTTGTTCCTAGAATCAGAGTCAAGATCACTGCTGTCTTTTAACCAGAGTAATGACCTACCTTTTAATAAAGACTCCCAAGAATCAGACACAAAGACCAAGATATTAATTAAATCTAGGTAATTTTCTTACCCAAGTTCAACTAGCTAGCATTACTGTATAGAGGCAAAAGTTTGGAATTATGTTTGGTTTTTTCCTTAGAATTTTTAGATATTTTCTTTTCTTTTTCCCCTCCAGATTGTTTACCTGACTTCCTACCCTGATCTAGATGTAGATAATTTACATCTTCAGTCACCTCAGAAGTCAAATACAAAATATTTCCTACACTGTAAGCTCAGTTTGCTATCAAAAGAAAAAGAAATGTAAATGTGTTTTAGTTGTATATAGTTTAGTATTTAGTAATCCAAGGTAACCTTTGAAGAAGATCAAACATGAATCAATTGCTGCATATTTGCTTTCCTGAAGCGATAAAAAAACATTTAGGCATGCTCTTCTTTTCGCAATTGTTCCACTCTGGGTGCAATCTGTCTTTGATTGACACCAGAGATGGAAAAAAAAAAGGATGGTGTGATAAAGTCATTGGATTTTATTGGAGCACTTATCATTATACTGTGACAGTGTTAGTCCTGTTCATGGTGACATGGATGACAATTTTTGAAGGTCTTTCCTTTAGACAGTGTTTTTGCGGGGCCTCCAATATGTTCAAGGAAAAGTNACTTGAAAAAGCCTTTCTTGTTATTCTTGACATCCTTTGCCAGATTTAATTCCAATTGGACCTTAGCCTTCCTTGTTGCATCCCTGCATACTGTGACAATGTTCTTATATATGGGCCCTGTTCCTTTTTCCATAAACCTTCTTCCATCTGAGTTTCGCCAGAAGCCCTTAACTCACATGCAGGTCTCCTGCCCCCTCTGTGTGATTTCTTACTCAGATGGGTGCACCTCTCTTGAGCTTGGAAGATGTGATTCTTAGATATTAACCAACTCTTTTAGACCCCCTCCTAGCTTTCAGATCGCTGACGCATCAGATTCCTCCAAGGAGGTCTTTGAAGAGCCCAAAGTCAGCTGTCCTGAAGTCCATGGTCATAACCCTACTTTTTGTCATGCTGCCTCCACATGAGATCCTGAACTCCATAATCTCATGGTCACTTCAAGCCAAAGATGTCCCCAACCAGTCTTTTGTTAATATAGGTCCAGCAATACAATTCTCTTTGTTGGTTTCTTCATCATCTGTATCAAAACATTATCATTGGTGCTCTTCAGGAAGTTCCTGGACTGTGTGTGCCTAGCTGTGTTGTCTTTCCAGCAGATATCAGTTCCCCATGAGAACCAGGCCTGTGATACTGAGGCTTCTTTCAGCTATCTACAGTAGGTCTCATTGACTTCCTCTTCCTGCTCAGGCGGCCCATAGTATCCACACACAACTCTGTCACCCATGTTAGCCTGCTCCTTAATTCTTACCTGTAAGCTCTCGACTCATTCTTCACACCTTGGCAGATCTTGATGCATTCCAGTTGCTTGCTTACACCAAGAGGAATTCCACCACTTTGCCTTGATTCAAGTCTTGATTAGACAACATAACTAATATGATCACTAGATAAAAATCTGACAGTGGCTGGTGCAAATTCAACATATGTAGGTGCAAAAATGGTGACATACATGTTTCTTTAAAAAAGAAAAGCAACAGGGTTTTTTTTCCTTTTTTTAAAATAATATTTTTAAATAATATATTTATTTATATGTTTAAATGCTTTTATCAGAATGATTGTATATGGATCAGCCCAGTTTGCAATTTNTCTTTTTCCCCTCCAGATTGTTTACCTGACTTCCTACCCTGATCTAGATGTAGATAATTTACATCTTCAGTCACCTCAGAAGTCAAATACAAAATATTTCCTACACTGTAAGCTCAGTTTGCTATCAAAAGAAAAAGAAATGTAAATGTGTTTTAGTTGTATATAGTTTAGTATTTAGTAATCCAAGGTAACCTTTGAAGAAGATCAAACATGAATCAATTGCTGCATATTTGCTTTCCTGAAGCGATAAAAAAACATTTAGGCATGCTCTTCTTTTCGCAATTGTTCCACTCTGGGTGCAATCTGTCTTTGATTGACACCAGAGATGGAAAAAAAAAAGGATGGTGTGATAAAGTCATTGGATTTTATTGGAGCACTTATCATTATACTGTGACAGTGTTAGTCCTGTTCATGGTGACATGGATGACAATTTTTGAAGGTCTTTCCTTTAGACAGTGTTTTTGCGGGGCCTCCAATATGTTCAAGGAAAAGTTTATTTTGTTAAGGAGGTCCAAGCTAGCAAGACTGATGCATGGCTCTTGATAGCACGGAAAGATGGCAGAATAAGAGAGAAGAGAGTAGAAGCTGATTACAGCTGCAGCAACAGCAATGACATTTTAAGTAATTATACCGCTGAGCTGTCAAAAGACAAAGTATGTGACAGAGAATCTCTGCTAATCTTAGCGCACTGAACGACAGCCACAACATTCCATCTTAGAGTATCGGAATTTAGCAGTTATCTAAAAAATAGGAAAAGAAGTAGTGATGATCTAAGACATACAGCTTTCCAAGAAACAAACATTTTTGTACATAAATATGGATAAAATAAAGCTAAATCCAACAACTTCCTAGTGGCTTTGTCTTTTGTTATTGAAAAAATATGATCACAGTAAAATCCAGCTTCTCATTTATAATCTGTTTGATCTATTGTGGAGCTCTTTCATGCAAAAGACTCTATATGTGACCATTAAAATATTGAGATCTAATAGGGAATTAAAGATGTTGTCTCTTTTGTGGATGCAATTTTTTCTCTCAGTGAAAATCTCATATAGAAGTGATCTGCATAAAAATCACACAGAAAAGGTTTAAAATCCACAAAGTAATTATATCAGGTTTAAATCTTGTGACTGGTCTAAATTTATTTTCTTTTTAATGCCACATTAAAGTCATATATGAAAGCCAGACCTCAGGTCCTCCCTGAGAATGTGCAGTTATATAACGTCCAGCTTTTAGCCAGCTGCAGTTGAATCCCACTTCACAGGATCCCGACACAGATTCGACCAACTGCTTAATGGGTCTACTGACACCTGATGAGATGCACTTCTCTCAGAGGGGAAAAAGAGTTCTAGCACAGGAGTTAGTGGGGCTCCTTGTTAGAGCTTTAAACTAGTTTGGGAGGGGAAAAAGGGAGAAAACCAGACTAACCAGTGACGAGAAATGCGATGGTGTCCCAAGGCTTGAGGAAAGGAGCACTAATGGGATTCCTCAATCTGCTTTAAGATGTCTTGGCTACAATATACCACACCTGAAATGTGTTTAGTTTCTACACTAATGCACCCAGCAGGAGGAGCAAACAAGAGAGTTCAAGGCTTTGGCCCAGTTCCAGAGATCTGACATCACTGGCATAAGTGAAACTGGTGGGATGAATCCTATGACTGGAGTGCCCTGTTGGATGGTTACAGGCTCTTCAGAAGGGACAGGCAGGACAGGAGAGGCAGGGACTGGCACTGTGTGTTATGGAAGGGTTAGACTGCATGAAGCTCACAGTTGGCAACAGCAAAGTTGAGATCCTCTGGATAAGAATCAAGGGGAAAACAAATAGTGTGGATGTCATCATGGGAGTCTACTATAGACCTCCCAGCCAGGACAATGACACTGATAAATTATTCTTTGAGGAACTAAGAGAGGCTTCCAAGTCAATTGCTCTTGTCCTTATGAGAGAATTCAATTTGCCAGAAATTATCTTGGAAGCATCACACAGCTGGTACAACCCAGGCCAGAAGAGTCTTAAAAAACCTGACATGATAAGATAACCCATCTAGTTGATCAAGGTGGGGGGCAGTGGATGTAATCTTTTTGGATTTCAATAAGGCTTTCAATACTGCCTCTCACAGGATCCTTCTGGACAAAATGTCCAGCCACAGCTGGATAAACACATCATGGGATGGGTGAGCAACTGGCTCATGGGTGGGGCACAAAGGATTAGAGTGAATGGGGTGACGTTAGACAATGACCTGTCATTAGTGGGGTTCTGCAGGGCTTCATCCTTGTCCCTGTTCTCTTCAACGTCTTCATAAATGACATAAATAGACCCAGGACTGGAAGGGACACAAAGCAAGTTTGCAGACAGTACAAAATTGGGAGAAGCTGTTGACTCCTTTAAAAGCAGGGAGGCCTTGCAGAAAGACTCAGCAAATGAAGGGACTGCAGAATCACCAACCAAAGTTCAGCAAAGGAAAGGGATGGATTCTGCACCTGAGGTGAGTCAACCCTGGATGTACAGACTGGGCAATGAGATGCTGAAAGCTAGCACCATGGAAAGGGACCTGGGTGTGCTGGCCAGTGGAAAGTTGATTATGAGTCAGCAGTGCCCTGGGAGATGGGAGGGCCAACCATGTACATTGCACATTGCACATTTGTAAGATGTGACAGAATAGGGTGCTAGTTTATCTCATCTAGGCTCCCTTTCTCACAAAAGATTGCACCAGATGGTCTTCTGAGGTCCCTTCCAACCTGAGTTGTTCTATGTTGCTATGATTCTAACCTAATGTTCACTTTCCATATGGTAGAACAGCATGGATGCAGAAAGTCAGTGGCAGATCTGTTGCATAAGAGAAGAGATGCTCCTACCACTTTTGGGTTAAATCACTTCTTGTTTATTCCATCACTCATTTGAGGATATTTCTTCCATAGCCTTCATTATCCAATCTATCAATAGTTTTCTTCAATTTTGTAGCTCCCATATATTTAATATATAACTGATAGTCTTTAAATATTGCTCTGAAGCCATGGTGAATACCCCTCAGTGTGTCCTGAGGGAAGAACCTTTCCAAATATATTGCTTTTAATTTCACCAAATATGTCAGGTCAGAGATATTTGGTGAAATTGTACTGTCACACTTAAAAAGAGAATGCAGTTCCCTTTCCTTGTAGCTTTCAGTATTTTGGGTTTTTTTCCTAGTATATCTAGTCTTGTTTCATCTAAAGCAAACAGCCTCACTTTTTGGTTACATCATGTCTTCAGCTTCCAGGAATGTCTACATTTTATATATATTTATACATAAAATATATATTTTATGTACACATCCATTTATTTATAATCTAAACCATTCTAGTTCATCAGAAAGTAATAGGCAATTGCAGGGCATAGCACATTTAGCTATAAGGTAGGCAGCTGAAATACATCATAAGAAGTGCTTATTTCTCTCTGTTGACTATGAAGAAGAATAAGTTGACTAGCTCAGAAACAGAGGATCAGAAATTGAACGGATTCATTCTGCTGCTTCAGCAAAATACAAGGCAGATTTACTTGTCTTTGATAAGGATTTTGTATTCTCAGCCAGTACTTCAAGACTGTGGTGTGTAATACCTTGTGTTAAAGGACAATGGATTGGATGCCATTGCTCCTGTAGTGCACATTGTTTTTTGCTACCCTTTGCCTCTTTAATGGATCAACCAAGAATTGCAGTAAGCCACTAAAACAATGTGGAAGAAGGACTAATTTGATGCCTATGTGTAATAATTTATATATGACAGCAGAAGAACTAATAGTATCTCTGTAACTGAGAAGGTTGTTTGAACTACAAGTAAATATGAAGATGTGTTGTAATGACTTCTCAGGAGTTAATTTCAGAGAGATGGGGTTTGTGTTGCTTGGAGTTTTTTTAACAGCTAAGACAGGAGAAAAGATTCTTCACTGAGATAAAGTGAAATTTAGTGAAACAGAAAATTCATATTGAATTCTCGCAAGAACACCTTCTCATTTGTGTTTAAGTTTTCTTTTCCTCTTTCTGGTAAGATTATCCCAGAAAGACTGCACCAATCCAATAGTGCTGTTCTAATCCTACTAAAATCAGTAGATTAGACTAACTGAAATATTTCAGTTCACAGAAAAAGTCAGCAGATATTTGTAATTCCCAGAGCATGCACATCTAAGCAGGACCTTTTATCAAGGAAGCTTGTGATTTCAGAGTTGTGTTCCTTTTGGGCAAGGGTTTTTTTTGATTGTTTGGGTTGGTTTTTTTTGTTTGTTTGTTTGTTTGTTTCTTTAAGAATCTGGATGCTTATGGCTTTCACCAAATCACATATTATTCCAATTAGAGACTAGTCAAAATTTCAGTAAGAGATGTCGAAGGTCATCGAATCTCTTCCTACATAATGCACAGGAGCAAGTAACAAAACAAATGAAATAAACTAATAATAGAATTATTCATCTCAGTGAAGACTCATTTAGTCTTTCAGATACTTAATTATAATTTCTAGAATAATACATGGAATATGAAAAGAAAAG
Organism: Ploceus nigricollis; assembly: GCA_013399945.1. Taxonomy (NCBI): domain Eukaryota; kingdom Metazoa; phylum Chordata; class Aves; order Passeriformes; family Ploceidae; genus Ploceus; species Ploceus nigricollis. The sequence goes on from VXBC01010917.1 coordinate 245,300, forward strand.
CAAAAAGGAAGAAGAAAGACTTCAATATTGGCATTAAAAGGAGACAGTAACTTTAAAAAAATATTTAGATATCAGAAACTTGGGTTTTCTAAATTGTAGATACTTAAGTGGAGGCAGATCACTAAATTTCCTACTCTCAAAGATGCCAGCTATGTATTACAAAAGGGTGAAAGCTACGTCTCCCTTGTCTTATCTTTTTTGGTTACAAAAATTAGTTAGGTTACACTCCCCAGTGGATGATTTTTCCTAGCTCTTCTGCAAACAGGCAATGTCAATATATATTTTAAAATATTTTCCCTTCATTCCCCCATCTCTGCACTGCAGGTCCAGATACGTTCCTGATATTTAAGAAATGTATCTGGACCTGAATTTAAGCAGACCTGGAAAAGTATGGAAAATGTATGTGAAACAACAAAGAGAGAGACCTCTAAGGATCCACAAGACAAGAAATGAGGTGATTTATTTACTTTCCTGCTGAGGAGGCAGCTATGGTGTTTTGATTAGCCCAAAAGCTCATAAAAAATTTTTGACATTTTGTAAAGTTTGAGGATGCTGATGAAGCAGCAATAAAGTACTAGGGAAGTATAACAGTAAAACTGTAGTACTAGAGGTAGAGTTGAAAATACAGGTGGGAATATTAAGCCCTCTACCTCCTCAGATCTCCCTGCAGAAAACCTGAAATTTCTCAAAAAGCTCAAGGTACTACAAATAGACTCACATTCCATATTGATAAACCCTTAATTTCATTTTTGCTTCAAAGGAAAAGCATGAGTCAACAAGAGAAGAACTTTGAGCTACATAAAAATGTTATCTGTATTAATGGGGCACGGCCAGCAAAATGAAGGCTGGAAGTGCTGATAAATAGAAGGTAGCTTAAATTATGCTGATGTGTCTATTCCATTTTCTCAGCAGACCTTGAGCAGCATAATTAGATTGTTTTTTCACTCTCCATCCAAAGGGCATTCATCCTTTGTGTCCCTATCCTTTTTACAGCAAGTGTCTGGGAGTGGTATCCTATTAACACTGTCACTGGAAAATGAATCCTTAGTGTGCTTTCAGCTGGAGTCCACCTTCTTTCACCTAAAACCAGCAAAGATACTTACACAGTCATAATTATCTGAATTATGCATTCTGTGAAGTATGGGCACAGGTCTCAGTTTACCCTGAACACATACAGGGACACACCTTTAATTTTAATTTCATTTTCTCTGCCTTCCTTTGCCTATTCTAAAGTGTAATTTATAAATTACCTAACTTTCATCTGCCATTAAGTAGGATAACATGAAGAGTCCAGGCAAATCTGTGTGCTCTCCCACTGTCACTCAGTTGTGAAACTCCTCTTGAAACAAATAAAGGAATTAATACTGGAAAAATATAGGATTTTTAAAGGTGTTTGAAAGTCTAAATGGAGGATAATTTGAGATGGGTTTTGGGGGTGGTGGTGGTGCATATCAGTGTGTTTTCCATGTTGTCCTCAGCTGACACCCCATAAGGGCTCAAGCTTCCCTCTGGTCTCTAAATTGAACTCCGAAGATGCATTTAACTTGAGGTTAAGACATCCTAACTTCAGTGACTGCTTGTAGGTTTCTGTACAAGAGCTAGTTAACAGACTCAAACTAATGCCAGAAGTCTGAAAATATCTGTTAGTTCATTACAGCTAGTGCTGCTTGAAAGGCCCAAGAACACCTGAGATATCTGTGTGGCAGGTATTCTATGTGTCAGAAGGGAGAGACACTCTTGAGTACATCTTGAGTGACACTAGGCAGCCAAGAAAGTTGTGTTCTGATATTGTGACTGAATTAGGTGACTGTTTTGAATGTTCTTCTGGAAGTCAACTTTTGTGGCAGCTCAGTCATTTGATATGCTCCACTCACTGTATTAACTAGATGTTTAGATACATGCCGATAGACACCTACATGAACACATTGTACTACAGATTTCCCTAGACTGAACTGAATTGTCTTTTGGGATGTGGAACTACTTTGTAATACTGACATAAAATTTAAAAGGTGCATGGTACTCCTGTACTATGAGCTTGATCACTACAAAATCTACTTAAGTTTAAACAGAGAAATCTACTTAGCTTATGAAATTTAACTTGAAAAAAAAAAATCTACATTTCCCACTGAATAGGCAGGTCAGAAGATGAGCATTAAAAATCTGAGATTACTTTTTCTATAGATGAGATATTGGAATGCAGGTTGGATGTAAAATCCAAGAAATAATGGGCTAAGGTGTTAACATTGCTTTCATATTTTTCGTAACCAGTATGATCAGGTATTATCTATATTGATTAGGTCATTCACTGTTTCTCTTCAACAACTCGGTTTCAGGAAATAAAATATTAATCATATTGGGGAATAATGATAATTCACAGTTACTGAGGACTAGAATTTTGAAGAGCAATACCAATTTATTATGCTGTGAATAAAAATGCTTGACTGGTACTCGTTTACAAATGCCATATGCTGAGAAAAACACTGCTTTCTACACTTAAAGACAGGAGTCATGAAATGAGAAAACTCTCAATTTTCAGAGACCTTACTCCTAACCAAATAAAAGTCATGTGTGACTCTTGAAATTACAAGTGACCTGCTGTTTCCAGCAACCACTTTCCAACAATCAACGTACTCATTGCAAAAACAAATTAAAAAATACAAAAAATATTATTATTTTCATTATATTGTTAAGAAGCTTGGTTTGAGTATCAACATAAAGAAAATGAAGTTTTGGTTTGAGTATCAACATAGAGAAATCCTGTTCTGGCCACAATCTGAAAGAAAACTTGTCAAGACCAGTACCAATATTGTCAATAAAGCACTGATCTCTGTAGACCTCTTTTACTATGGCCCCCTCTGCCTCAAGACTGTGATGGATGAGAAAGTCACACAGAGTACACAACAAGGAAGATTTTCAGAAGACTAAAACATCCAAACAAGGATCCAACGCAAAACAAAACAAAGCTATTTGTTGCTGTGTTAAGCATGTCAATTAATCCCAAGGGAATTTTCTTTCATGCACTCCTGGGCAAACATTTTCAGGGTCAGGTCCTAGACCCTGAGACCTTAAAGCACTATTCTACACCATATAATGGAATGTAGGCCAGCTAATACAGCTTTGGGCATCTGCTCTATATTTTGACAAAAGATGGCCCAGAGTTATTATTATGGCTGGTTGAAATATGGTGTATGGATGAAAGGCAAGATGATGAAATGTTACAAATACCCACAAGACACACCTTTAGCTGTCACATTAGTTCTGCAAAAGGGCAATTTGTAGAAAGAGATGATCTGCTACAGTGAGGATGCATCCTAGCCTGGGATTAAAAGCTGTGAAACACAAGAGGAATACAAGTAGTTTACCAGACACAAGACACCTGTGTTCACAGCAAAAAGCTGATTTCCAAGAGAAGTCATGGAAATCACTTTTAAGCCAAGCTGATGAGAAACTATCATAGCCTAAGAAGTACTTACATCATCGACACAAAATTTAGAATTTAGGCCTCTGGCTCAATTTGCAAACTGAACTCTTAAGTTTGTCATAGAAAGTTTATAGCACTGTGAAATCATATTAAGGAAGAGATATGCAGGGGTTTTGTTGAGATTCATCTTAAAACAGCATAACTTACTGTACCTCCATTTAAGTTATTTTTTAATATGAGCCAAGCTATGAATAGAAAAACCTGCTATGGGACTTGTAATTGGTATTTCAGCTGTTATTTAGAATGTTCCCAATGTAATTTTTAAAATGTTTATATTAAGTTACAATTTTTAAATTGGACCAGTGTTGCAAGCTGAGCTATGTAACATGAAGTAAGTTTATAATATCATCCATTGGTTTATTTGCATATAATATAACAGTGTGAATCTTCATCTTGACCATATCATCAGACTTTCTGAAAATATCAGCATGTACATGTGAATTTAGGAGGTTTCAGGGTAATGTGAACCAGGTACAGTGTACTCCTCTAGAACTAAAACATTTCAACACCTCATATAAAGGCAAAACCAGAAGAACGATATTTCATACCAACAGGTAAGATAAAGACACACTTTGAGAAACAGATACTTTTCTGAATACTGGAGATATTAAATGCAAGTACTGAGTGAAGAAAGAACTCTTTCAAAATAGTTGAAAGTTGATAGTATGATCATCTAATTACCCACAATTGGGTAGCATATAAAGCACAAATTTATGGGATTAATTTGCAGTTGCCCAGACAAACTTTTGTTTCCTCTAGCTTCTAATGATTTGATTTTGAAACGTTAGTATGTTTTTTAAGTATCTTCTGTGTGAAAATTTATGCAGGTCACATATCTGATATTAAAGTTTTCTGTCTCTGTTTCTGTGTAGACATTATCCACACGATATGCGAAAGTTCAGCTAAGTAAATATTCCTGTCTGATTCTATACTAGATTTTTGTTAAACAACTTCCAGAATCCAGTCCCATTAGAAAAATGTCTAGGATTTAGCAAGCTCATGCACCAGTTATTTTATCTTTTCTCAATTAAAATAGATTACCATCTTCCTAGGGAGAGGAAACCCTTGATTCTGGCTCTTCTTTCCCAAGAGTCTGCAGTGCCTCCAGCAACAAATAATGTGTATACAGCTGGTTATATGGTATCAGAAGTGACAACACTGAGATACAAAGAATAAACACTGAGAACTAAGAATAAGAAAATATGCTGAAGTAGCTTTCATGCCTTACACAGGAAAAAAAATCAAAACCAGATAAGTTATTCATGCTGTAGTGTAAGAGCTGAATATGTCACCAGCTCCAGTTAAAATACCTTGGAGCTTTCTACAGCTGATTTGTTACTTTTTCATAGATCTAATTTTTTTTCTAGAGAGGTACCCAGTGCTCTCCATAGAATATGTCTCTGATTGTTTTCCTACTGTTACAGTGGATAAGAAGGGGGTAGACATACTATGCTGGTTTGCTGAGAGCTACTTTGTCGATCTGTTTACATCAGTTATGGTTATTCATACAGAGCTGGAGCTGAAACACCTGGCTGTCTCATCACTGAACACTGTAGCACCTGACCATTATTGTTTAGGGGATTCTCACAGCCTTGAGTTATGCATCCAGGTTTTATGGTCAGTGCCTGAGGAGAGGCAAGCAGCTTAAAGATAAATCAATGTTGCAGTAATTTGTATAAGCACAGTTTATGTAAACAGATAGAAGTTACTTTAGAGTAGCTTCGGTACAGACAAGGGTGTAGCTATTGCAGCATAGAAGTCTGAGACTGTTTCTGCATTTTGCATTAAAGAAATCACTAGATAAAATGAATAAATAATATTATGACCACATATCAGACCCCAAATTTCCCTTGCCAGGAAGTGGCATTATTTCTGGGCCATGGAGTCATACTCCCATTTTCTTATTCACTCAGTCTCTCCCCTTTGAAATTTGCTTTCTGCTGTACTAGTACATATGGTGAAGAGAAGGATAATCACCTTTTCCTTTATAGCTTGCAGTCAGCCACTCTGCTGAGGGACAAGAGAGATGTGGGTCAGCTCGCTTCATGGAGAGGTTTTCCACCTCCTTGACAAACACTGTAACAACTAAGTAACTGAATCAATTAAATATAAATGGTGAGTGCCTGCCAGACTCCTCTAGCTACTTTTTGGAAGAAAAAATTGAGCCCGAGTTTGGATAACTTACATAGCCAAATTACTGAATTTGTTAAAGCACCCAAGTCAAGAAGAGAGTTGGTAATTTTTAATATTATTTTTAAAGGTACAGTTATCTCCTATTGTTGATTATATTATGATTTAAGCCATTACATTCTTGATACAAAATTGCAAAAAAATTAAATTATTTCCAAATGAGAATCTTTTAGGGAAGTAAAAGTCTTCCTTGTAGCAAGGTGTTCATAATCTGCTATAAATTATCTTAATCTAATCCTTGGACTATTATATGTGTTATAAATTCCTCTCTCATATTGCCAAATTGGATTTATGAATTCTCCTCATGAGAAGATATTATGAAATTACTAAAAAGTAGGAAAGGCAGTTATCAACCTGACTATGTGCTTGTGTGGATCTGGTCCTATCTTTCTTCTCTGAATCTAGGCCTCTGAAAAGGGAAAATTGTGGTGTATTTTCAATAGCCAGAGAAGGGAGTAAAGAGCATGTGCACTGCACTTCGTATTAGTCATGTTTCAATTCTCCAGACAGGAATAACAGGAGCCTCAGGGCACTGCTTATGCTCTCTGTGCAAGGGTTCATGCCAGTGTGTGCAGGCTGTTGTAGGAGCATAATCTTGCAAGGGCTGCTGTAGTTAGCTGGCTTTTCCCAGGGTACCCTCCCTGCAAAAAATGCCAGGAACAAACAGTAACAATTTGCGTCTTGCAGTACACAGCAGTTGGATGCCCCATGTCCAGGGCAAAGCAACAGTTCAGGTCAAGTGAAACAGCAATTCCATGTAGGAAATGTTCTTTATAGTTCTGACAAACATGATAATCGTAGAATATCCTGCGTTGGAAGGGACCCACAAGGATCATCAAACAACTCCTGGCCTTGCACAAGACAGTCCCAAGACACACCATGTGCCTGAGGGCAACAAAGATGATTAAGGGACTGGAGCACCACTTACAAGGATAGGCTGAGAGATTTGAGACTCTCTACTCAGAATGACTTCAGACTTGAGAATGGAAGATTAAGAGGGAAACTCATCAATGTCTGCTCATCAACGTCTACTCATCAATGTCTATCTGAAGAGAGAGTGTCAAGAGGATGGAGCCAGAATCTTCTCTGTGGTGCCAAGAAATAGGACAAGAGGCAATAAGCACAAATTGATGTACAAGAGGTTTCACCTGATTATGAATTATTCACCTGATTACAATTATTATTGTGTGGGTGACCATACACTGGAACATATTGCTCAGAGAGGTTGTGGAGTCTCCCCCACTGGAGATATTCAAGAACCATCTGGACACAATTATGTGCAATGTGCACTGGGATGAATCATCTTGAGCAGGGAGGTTAGACCAGATGGCTTCACTGTGGTCTCTTCCAACCTTACCCATTCTGTGATTCTGTGATTAGCCAGCTCTTTGAGTGTTCTCAAATGAACCCCATCAGGCCCCATGGGCCTATAGGGATCCAGCTGGAGCACCAGATCTGGCACAACTTCAGGGTTAACTGGAACTTTTTTGTTCTTACAGCCACAGTACTCAAGCACCAGGCACTGGAACCCCCTTAACCCATAAAGCATAGAAGACAGAGGCAAAAAAAGAATCTCTGCCTTGCCTATGTCCCTGTCTTCTGGACCTCTTCGTGCCATCTGTGCAGTGTTAACATCCAACAACTTGATGTTCCCCATAAGGTTAAGATCATTTGATTTGGAAATGTCCTTTAATTCTTTGAAGAATAATTAATTGGATTCCTTATCCTGGCTGGATATAGTAGACTCCTGTGATAACCGGCATTATTTATTTGCCCCTTAATCCTTACTCAGTGGCCCTCATCCATGCCTTTTCCAACTGTAAGCTCCATACAGCCCTTCTGTTACGTACAACACCACACCTCTGCCTCACCCACCCTGCCGTCCAACGTGGCACTTTAGTCACAGGACTCGGCCCACCAGGTTTCTCTTATGCCAATGTTGTCATCTCTGGGACTAGGACAAGGCTTCAAGCTCCTCTTATTTGTTCCTCATGCTGCATGTGTTGGTGTAGAAACATCTTAAGGGTGGCTCATTTTAGCTGACACATTGTGTAGCAGATTGAGGGATCCCAAGTTTTTGCACTCCATCCCATTGCTTATCCCTGTCAAGTCTGTTCTCGTCCCTTTCCCTCTTCCAGGATGGTTTAAAGCCTTATCAATGAGTTCTGCTAGCTCCTATGCCAAAACCCTTTTTCCCCTCTGAGAAAGGTGCATCCCATGAGGCAACAGTAGACTTGCTGCAGTACAGACCATCCCATGGCCAAAAACCCCACAATTTTCCAGTGCCATTTGGAGCCTTGTGTTAGTCTGAGGAGTCTGCCTGTTCCTTTCTATATTCTTTCTTGCTACTGGAAAGACAGGAAATCATTACCTGAACTCCTGTTTCTTCAACCAATCACCCCAAGGCCTTGAAATCTCTTTTGCCCTCAGATTCCTATTTGTCTTCTCACCAATAGTGGATAATAATCAGAGGGCTGTAACAGACTGGACAGTTATCTAGTAGTGACCCTCACTCGAGCCCCTGAGAGATAGCAGACCTTTCTGTCTGAATACTGGGCACTCTGTTTCCTTGAGTCACCTATGATAACTACCCTTCTTTTTTATAGGGAGTCACCTATGATAACTACCCTTCTTTTTCTCTCAACAGAGGTCGTAGCGTAGGGGGTAGACTGTGTTGCCCTATGTGGTCCCTCTACCCCCCAAAGCAGCTTTGTTCATCTCTCAGGTAAAACTGTCTGTGGCAAAACTGTCTGTGGCAAAACTGTCCTAGTTTTAGAGCCTCATATCTGTTGCAAAAAATGCCAGTCTCACTTGTCATTGTCAAGTTTTCAGGAAAAAAGGATCCCTCCTTCTGGTATGGGCACTGACAGTCTTCCATCCTTCATGTTAAAGAGATCCTTGAATGACTTCTTCACAGGGTTCTGAGTTCACCTGCACCTCCACTACAGTGGAGGTTTGAGGCTCCTGAGATTGTAGCATCTCTGAGAATAACCTACCAATTTCTTGCTCATTATCTTGAATACTGCGCAGCCTGTTCACTTCCTTCTGTATTTCCTTTACATAGGTCATTGACAGTTGCATGCTTTTTGCAAAAGGCATGATTGTAAATCCCAGCCTCACAGAGAGTCATCAGACTCTCTTGTTAACCTGAGACCTGGTGAGCTACACTTACCAACAAAAGATCTGGCTGGCTGGAGGCCTCTGACACAGTTGGTGCAGTGACTCAAGCAGCTGTGGGGAAACAAGCTCTGCGACATGTCAAAACCATACCTGAGAGAGCAGGTAAGACAGGGGATGAAAAGATCTGTTTGTAACCTCCTTCACCAGCTATTGAGTTTGCTCACTGCCTCTGTTGGTTGACAAAAGAGGGTAGAGGTCATTGAAAAAAGTATATAACTTTTTTTATAAAAAAGTGTTGATAAGAAACTAAACTTTTTTCTTAAAGTCACTTTGTAAAATCTGGCTAAGATCACTCATGAGTACAAAAGCAAGCATGAAATGATGTTGTGGCTGTATTACTTACCACCAGCTACCAGCTCTGTGGACCTATATTGGCAGAAAATATCAAACAGTTTGACCTTTATCAAGATCCATTTTGTTCTGTTTTCTAATCTAAAAGATTATGCTTCAGAATCAAATTTGAAATCATCATTTAATTATATGCCATGTTTCATTTACTGTCAAACAGACATATGCAAGCTAACAGAGTATTTTGTCCATCTGCTACAGCCATAAGTACTTCCAGCAACAATGTCAATTGATTTTCTCCTTCACAAGATTCCTTGTCGGTTCTTTTGACCTTTTTTTTTTTTTAAAGATGATCAAGCTATCCTGGTTTTAGTTTTATTTTAGAGTGTTCTAGTGAGAGAAAAAAATGTGACATAACCTCACCACCATTTTAAAAAGAGAAAAAAAAAGGTATGCCATTCCTTCTGATAGCTGCAGAAAGTGGTTTTTTTCCCTCAGCAGACTAATTGGGTGTGTAGAAAAACAGGAGCTAAAAAAATAATCTTTCAGAAAAATTGTAAGAAATGATTGCAAATTCCATGCTACTGGTTAAAGCAAAACATGGGACCCTGCTGCTATAAAATAAAATTTAAATAATATTCTTTGTTTACTAGAAAAATAATATTTTGTGAGTTTATTCAAGCAAACAAATATGTTGACTAATGCAATGAATTAGTGTGCGCTGAAGAGGCAATTATCAGCTGAAGAAGGAATAAATAAAGGACATGGCCAATTAGTCAAGAATTCAGTGCAGGTGGCTGTCCTTGTTTGGGTTAAGTAAGCAGTCTCCAGAGGTGATGACATTTCATGAACTGTGAAAGAAACCTTATCAAAGAGATAAAGCATAAATCCCTTGTATGATTTGAAGTCTGAGTTTTAATCTATGACTTGACAGAAGAGATGGTTCAAGCCACAACTTTCAAATGGCAAAACAAACAGACAGGATATTTTTTAAAAATAATATTAGAAGAATAAACTCACTTTGCTGTAATTTTGAGAGTTGTTGCAAGATGTATTCTTCATACTGTCTGCAATTTCATTTGCTTTCTTTTTCTCTTTTCTAAGAGTAAAAGTTATATGGAAACAAGTGTAGAAAACTGCATGGGGGAATCTTTCCTGTTTAGTTTCTGACGAATTTGAATACATTTGCCCAGCAGTTTTATGCAGAATATGTAGAAGAAAGAATTAATCATTGAGAACTTTCTAAGCTCAAGTTGTTGAATAGTTTGCCACACCATGCTGATAATATTGAGTTTTCATTAGGTTTTACAGGATACAACTCAGACAGAATTAAATCAAATAAAGATAGGTTGACCTCCTACCGCTCACACTGGCCTTCACTTTTGTTTCTGAACAGTAGGAGAAAATCCACTGTAAGCATTTGCTTTTGCAATGGTCTGTTATTATATTTCAGCTGTGCAACTGCTATAGGAACAGAGAATAACTCCCTTACCAAAACCAGAGTGAAAGCACTTAAAATTATCTGTGGGAAGCCTGATGAAAATTTACAACCACCACAAGCTGGTCACACAGATTTGCATGTTTACACAGAAGAAAAAGTGTAGTGAGCTCAGACTTCTACATTTATCAGCCCATGATGTGTTCCCAGAAAAAAAAAAAAAAATAAAAACAAACTTCTACATCTGCTGTGCAGGTAGGCAAATGAAAATTTGTATGCAAAAGTCTAAAGAAAATAGTTATGATATCAGTCACACTAGTTCTTCATAACACTTTTCATCCAAGGGTCTTTACTTTGTTCTAGAAATCTATTAGCCATTAAAATGTAATTTTTGGAAGAAAACTTACACTTTCTTTTATTTAAATCCTTTATTAAAAAAAGTCTGAACTGATGTCCATGATTTGGACATTCAGATGTGATTTATGTTATTAAATCTAGTTTCTTAGCTCACCTCACCTTTCCTGGCTTGTCAGTATGTCTTTCAACTTAATAATGATGGAAAAATAGATGTATAAAGCTCCTAGGCAATTTACATTGCATTTTTTCATAAAGGCACATCAATTTCTCCTCTGCTAACTGTTTTATTGTAGTCTCCCTAAAGTTTTCAACCCTTAAGTAGCACTTACTTATATAAATCCATGCTAACTCATATATTGCCCAATTGCTATATTGCCCCAAGAAGGCCTCTTGATGAGCCAAATATGTGTATAATTAAAGTTAGAACTCATTAGCTGGTTTGCTGATAGCTCACTATATTCTATAAGACTGGATATTTCAGTAAGGAAATGTTGTCACATAAACCCTGGGTCTAGTGAGATGCTAGGTCAAGAAACAGACAGAATCCACTCCTTTCCCCATGCTATCCATACTGTAAGTAGTGTGGGATTATGGCACTTAAATACGTAAAGGACAGAGCCCATGTATACTTCTTATTTGTGAGGTGCAGAGCATTCTTACACTAGCTTGAGAATCTGGCTAGGGTCCTTATTCTCCAGTTTGTTTCCTGAGCTTTGCCTACAAAACGTGGAGAACTCATTATGTAGTTGCAGCTATTTTTTTCCACCTTATTCTTTCCATTTCTTCTTCATCATTCCATCTTCCCTCATGTCAGAGAATTCTTTTCACAATTACTGGCATAGCTCCTTTATTCCTCTAAGTGCATCAAGAGATATAGCTCATCACTAACCCAAGGTGTCAGTGCTGTACTGGCAAGTGCTGAGACATCTGTCTCCTTCAGTGTTGGAGAGGATGGACAAGGACAGGCAGTGTACCAGTCACCACTGCCTTGAACTAGCATTTCAGGAGATGCTGAGTTCTTTCACACACTTACAGGAGCTACTGCTTCCTGCACCTACCCACTCCTTCCATTGTTTTATGGCCCTTGTCCCCTTCTTGGTTTAGAGTCAGCAAAAGCAGAGTAAACACTAGTGCCATGAAGGCCTTCTTTTTGAGTGTCTCAGAAAGTGATCCAGGATTCCTAAAGATTTTTCCACTAGAAATGAAAAGGCTCTGGCTGTAAGACTTTAATGGCACGGTATTACACTTCAAATTATGTCAGGTAACTTTTCATATTACCAGAGTATTATGTTAGCACAAGCCTATTAATAACAAGATACATGTCATAAAGAGGTAAAGAAGGAGTTCATAACAACCATTTCAAATTTTTCTTTTCATAAATCATCAGCTGTAATTAATGAATTTATAATTCACATAACTATAGTACTATTAGGTATAATTCAGTAACTACAATTATTCTCTAGAAAATTAATTGTTATTAAAAATATCAGATGTGGATTATTTTCTTGAAAAATATTTATAACATCCCTCTCTTGAAGGAGAATAAAAGAATAAATTACTCTATTATAGAAATCAAGTGTATTAAAATTTTTCTGTGGTGGCCAGCATAAATGTATTTTAACTCAACATATGAATTTAAATATGCAAATTACTCACAGGCAAAAACACAGAGTAATTGATACTAATTGCTCAAGCACTTATCCTAATATGTTCTTGGAATTATAATGAAGGAAATGTGGTACAGTAAATACTATGAGTGACATCTCTGAAATTAAGATTCTGTCAAAAGATTTACAAAGTAGTAGGCATATGCTCCAGTTTGCCGTGAACACAGAATAGAGATGAATGCTTTTAAGATTCGATTACAAAGTCAATGACTACAACAAATGCAAGAGATTCTGTGTCACTATAGAACTCCCAACACAGAGATTCCAAAATAAATTCCTGTTTTCACCCTGAGCTCCTGTTTTCAGCCTAACCCTTTGTCATAAAATTAGATTTTCTAATCTTGGTCAAAGTGACTATTTGCAGAAATTTTCCAGTAAGAAAATCATAGCTTAAATTATCATTTAGTGTCTGGATGCTCTCCCTCTGTCCCCCAAAAGAACAAGGTAAAGTATTAAATGAAAGGATAACAATATTTTGAATTGGGAACAATAGTTTAGTTACAGTCAAAACATACTTATTGCTTCTGTGTCTGCTTTTACTAAACTTATTTTTTCATGATTTTGGAACAGAAGCAATTTGCACCTTAATATATTACTAGATAGAAACATTGAAATATAGAGAAATAATAAAGGAAGAGAAATAAGAGTAAAAACCACTCAAGAACGCATAAAACATTTTACTCTAACGTATGCTGGAGGAAGGTATTCACAGAACACACTTACACAGCCACAGTCAAAAGGATTAGGATACCTCCTAGCAAACTAGACATAAGTTTGCATGCAATAAGTTGACAAAAGACTTCCTGCAGGGACCTGCATCATTAGACACCCTAAACTGAGGTAATTCTGATCTACAGATCACTGCCTTTTTCTAGAAGTAGCCCACAAAAAATACAACATATGTATAAAATACAAAAACTAATGGTCACATTAAAGGAATTAGGATGTGTAAAGGTGATATAAACATTTCATACCTAGTAGCCTTAATGTAACACTTCTCATCCTCTGAGGTATTTCAAAGATCCTCTCTCAGCTGTGCAACATAATCCATGCCATCTATCCCAGAAGACTTTACACTTTTACTGTGTTTCCAAGTCCTTCCTAGGCCTCACCTACTCAAAGTAACTATAAATCCATCAAAACCCAATAAATCTATGAAGAATTTCTGATCTGCTTTCACCAATATCTGAAATAACTTCCTTCCTTTGCTCCTCAGCAATGATTTCTCTATTTCTGTGTTCTCTAATATGCTGTCATAGACTGCAAACTCCTGAGAGCTCTTAAGCAGTAGGAAAGTTATCTCCAGCGTAGGTGAGGTGCCTGATAATTGATCACTAGGTTACACTGGTCACAGCACTGCACCAGTTTTCAAGAGCATATCTGAGTAAGAGAAGCTACCAGCCTTGGGCAGGATAATAAAGCATATGCAATTTTATGAGGGCTACCTCTCACTCTAGCATCACCTAGCATGGGTCACCCATTTCTGGCTATGGAATAGCCTTCATAGACCTCTGCAAGGAGCAAGTTATTAGTTATGGGCATGTCATTCCTGAGTTCCTATCTTGACCATTCTGAATCCCAAGAAGCTTCTTCTTTTCCCTGTTGTAACATTCTACATGTTCATCAGCTACTTGTCAATCTGCCCTCAAGGCTGTCTTCTTACAAGGTGGTATTTACCATCACCTTATCTACCTATGAGAATTACTACCTGTGACATACCTGTGTCCATTGAATTCTGGTAAAGCAGCATGTCCAACTTTGCTGTGACCATCAGTGACAGACATACCCCCAACCAGTAAGTCCCCAGTGGATCCTAGCAGATCATTAATGACAGGCATACCTCTGCCATAAGGCCAGTAGTTACTGGTATTGCAAGGTATTCTAGGACCTTACCCATCAGCTCAGAAAATTCAGACACACCAGAATCATCTACTTGATAGTATTCTTCATGCCTGAACATTTGACTCTTCCTGATGCAATCGGACTTATTTCAGTGCAAAATCACTTCTATGTCCAGAAAGCATGAATCTGCATTCTCAGCAATAACAATTGTCTCCACTGTCATCTTTCACATAGTCTTGGTGATCCATGTAGAAAACCAACTGCTCTAAGCTCTGTCTCAATGACCTTCACAAATTCCATTAAATGTTTCATTTTCTAAAACAGATGTCTGTGATATCAAGAAGATGCCAAATTGAGAATATAATCTGAATCACTATACACATACTGAAAACTGAGCAAAAATATACAGGAATTCCATCCAACATTTTTGTAGGAAAGCCTTCAAAGCCTTCAATGCAGCCCTAATCTCCTGTCTGAGCAAAATAAACCTCAAATTGACTTAATAGCAGTAAAATTCCATTAAGTACAATGCTTATGAAGTATTCTGTTGATGCAGAGATATCCAACTCCTTTTTTAATATCTTCCACTCCCTCTTTTCCTTCTTCAAATAATGTAGTCCAGGTTTCCTTACTGTCTTGAGCCTTTTTGAGAAGAGCAGACTTTCACTTCTATTGTGATGACAGCAGCAGAAGCCTGGCTTTACTTACTGTCACATGCCACGCTTCTCTGTACCTCTAACTGATTCCCTCTCATTGTTTGCCATCTGGCAATGAGTAGAAAATATTCCTTTTATGGAGTACCAATAGCCCTTCTTCCTTATGAGAAAAGGCATTGCCCAGTGTATACACACAGGAGTTTTCTTAACCTTTACTCTATTAGATAGCTTTGCCAGAATGGACACACTCAAGTCTCTGCTTGTACTGGGTCTGGCTGAAGTTAACTCTCATCACAGCAGCTTGCTTGCATTTGTGGCTAACAGTGTTGGTAACACATCTATATTTTGCCCACTGCTGATCAGTGCTTACACAATATCAATGCCTTCTCTTTTTCTCACTCTGGCCCTGCCCTCAAACCCCAAACAACATTACCACATTCATAATCCACAGAGGCATACACAGAAATATTTTTCTGTCTCCCGTGCACTATATTAATCTGTATTTAGCTTTCTTCCAATTTTTATGGTTAAGTTATGATGTATTGAGAGAACCATGTAGATCACACCTGTTATCTATAGGAAAGCAAAGGAAGTAGCACTCCACACTCCTGCTGGAGAGACTAACAATCACCATTGATGCTTTCATCAGCCTCTTCTATAATGAAATCTCTCTGCTTTATGCTACAGCCTGCACTCATCTTTCTTTTTGGATCGGGTAAGAATACCTAGAACTTGCACTTTCTTGTGGGAGGATGATAAAAAGAAGGACTTGCTAAAGGGTAAAAAGGAGAAAATGACAAGAGATATATATTTTATTGCTACCAAGTTGTGGTTTTCCTCTTGGAAAGCATAGCAAAATTGCTGATCACATGAAAGGCTGGCATAAAGAAATAAAATCTGAAATCTGCAGCCACAATAATTCTGTATTCAAACTTAGATAGGAAAGGTGTCTCAGGTAACCTTGAAGAGGTTACGTCTAGCTTAAGAGGAAAAGTCTAGCTGAGAATGCTGGCTCTGGAAATTATAGATCTTGTTTTCTTTTCATAGAAAAGTCATGAGGTAGAAGAGAAGGAACTTTAAAAAACCTAGTTTTAAATCAGTTTTTCAGGCAATAGAAAATAAATCTGCTGCAAGTTTACACCATTTGGAATCCATGGTAGTATTTATTTATATTAAATAATAATATAAATTATTGGATCAGGAACTTGAAGGGAAATAGAGCAACTCGCTTCTAAATCTCCACACTGGCTGGTTCAGACATATGGTTCCCATCAGTCTAATCACTCTGCCTCATGGTACAAGGCAATCTCCCTATTACAATTTCTTCTAAAGTTTCTGCTACTGAATATTATCAAAGAATATATATGAAGATAACTGAAACACATGTCTGCTTCAGAATGAGTACTTTGTGTCAGTGCACTATGACTATTTTTTACTGTTCAGAAACAAGGAAAAAGGAGATATTATTTAGCATTCATAGTCTCTGGGGTTAATAATAAGGAATAACTACTAAGACAAAATGAAAGGTGAATACCATGGGCTGGAGTTGGTATAACCATATAAATCAAGCTGTATATGTGAAAATCTCATGAAGTGCAGTGATTCCCATCAATTTAAAACCAAATAAGATAAGGATGCAGGGACACAGAAATCAATCCTTCATCATCAGAAGAAAACAGACAATTTAAAAATTCTGAACTGTAATTAATATTATTTTCTTCTGCAATGTAGCAAAATAAATGTCATATCTATTTTATGATAATACGAATGCCACTTTGGTCTTGGGGCTCAGCGTTAGAACTAGAAATTTCCAGGTTGAACAGTAAAAAATCTGCCATATTTTTTGCTAAAAAGAAAAAAAACCCCAAAAACCAAAACAAACACAAACAAAACAGCAAAACAAACAAATAATACCCCAGAAGAATAATATGTCCCAAAACAGTAAAAAAATCACTTCAGGGATCATTCATAGAGTTTCAGTCTCATGCCAGAATATGTTTCCAGCAATGAATAAATGAACAGACTAGTCACATGCTGGATTGCATACTAAAACCTGTGCAAGTTATTTTATGCAACCTTCTTCAAAGTATTGTTGATTGAGTTAAAATTGGATTTCTCCTCCGACTGATTATCTAATGTGATAGAAAATACACAGTCCAAGAACAAATTTAGATTTCTGTGGAAAATTAAACTGTAATGTGGGGTTATCCACTGAGGCATTAAATATAGCTGTATAATTGTATCTGCAGATGACAACTGTGATATGACTGAACTTCATCTGGTTTCCAATGCAGACTTAACAAAAAACATGTTCACAAAGGACAGATGCTTCCTTTGAAATATTTGGAGGGGAAAATTGATTTTCACAGTACACTTTTCATAAACAATCACTGTACTTGAAACTTCTGAAGAAGTAGCTCGAGTGTGAAAGTTTCTGCTTCTGAATCAGAAAGGTAAAGAGAGTTCAGTGTATGGTCATTTTCACAGAAGAGAGTAACTGAAAAGCTATAAGCAATATGAGCAGTCACCATTCAATATCACTCAGAGCATTATACCATTTTTTTCCTTTTGTTTTCTTTTTATTTCAGTGAAAGTCTGCCCAAATATATTATTATAGAACTAGAAGCTTTGCTTTCAATCTGGGTCAAAATACCAGTAAAGTTATATATTGTTTTTAAATGAAAATATTCCTAAGAAACAGGTACACAAAATGTAGGGTCATTTTTTATCAGCTCAAGAACAGAGTTAAGAAATTAAACATAAAGAAGTGACTAACAACATCTACATATTTATCAAATTTTTTACTTAGAACCAATTAAAAAAATCAATATTTTAGTTATGATTTACCAGATCTTTTAAAAAAATATTCTGATTATTATTATGATTCACCAAAGGTATAAATCCAGATGAATACTTCACTAGCCATCTTTATCTGAGTTATTTATTTTTTGTTTTTCTATTTTAATATACTAGTCTTTTCCCTGTGTGTGATGATCATAAAATCATAGAGTCTTTTAGGTTGGAAAAGACTTCTAAGACCATAAAGTCCAACTGTATGATGATGAGGTAGGCTTGAGCATAAAAAAAACCTGTGTCATGCACATCTGGCTAGAAAGGGGTAGAACACCTTTTAAAAGATTTATGGTCTTTATTCTGCTACCAATGACTAAGAAGGGGAATATTGGTCTTGTTCCACAAATAGCATCTCTACACATCTTTTAATACTTTTAGAAGTTATAATGAGTCCCTACAGGTACATGTGTGGTGTTTATCATAAATCAGGTTGTGTTACTCCTATACTCTTAAGATGACTATCCGAAGCCTATCAAGGTGCAGTGCAGCAATGAAATTAGAAAAGCTGGTTTGATTTACAGCAATAATAAATATGTCTCCAATGAGCTACACAGTGGCAGGAAAATTAGGTGGTGGAAAATTAAACATGTTTCAAATATGCTTTCCACTTTTGCAGAACAACTTTTTTTTTTTTTATTGCAGAATTTAATTTCTAATATTGAGATTTTTTGCAGTTCTGACTGATTGAGGCAAAACTGTGACCATTTCTTGTCACTCAAAAGTCTGTATAGAGTGTAAAAATAATTATTATGCTTTACATTTTATTGATGGTCTTATTAACTTGAAATACACCTAAAATGCTTATGTTACACATCTTTATGCAGTAAAATGTTTTTTAAGCTACTCACAAGGGAAGACATATAAGTATGAACCTCTGGTAAAGGTATTAGGTTTACACAGAAGCAAGATATCATGATTAAAACGAGAAAAAAATAACATGCTTTCATCATTAATACCATAAGTGCATCTGATAAATCACATAAGCACATGTTCTGGATGATGAAAATGACAGGGAAGAAAAAAGATGTTGTCATGACCCCTATCAGGCCATACAATAGGAACACACAGCACAGTAGGCCTGTTATAAGATAGTAATGGAGAATAATTGAGTCTGTTAATATTAAGACTGTTGTTAGATGCCTGGAGGAAGTGAGAAATCTCTAATTTGTATGACAGTTTCAACTGCCTCTTTCTGTACCTGGAACACTCCTCTAAGAATTGCTACCAGGGCATATAAAAGCCTTGACAGCTGTGAATGGAGTTAAAGACAAATGCTAAAATAGAAAATGTAAAGCTAGACGTTTCAGTCTAAAATTTAATAGTCAATGTAAATCATAGCTTATTCTCCTGCTATAAATAAGGCAAAGTAGATATAAAAGGAATATAATGAGCTACACTGGAGGCTGATGTAATTTGAGATAGCTCCTTTGGAATCTAACTGGATTTACATCAGACAAGGCTTCTTTCCTACAAGCTGCCTTACAGACTTAAATAAAACAGACAAGGCAAGCAGGGGGTAGTGCATACCAGGGGAGTGCATAACAATAGATTGATACAAATAAAGAGTTATATATTAAGGCTTAAAAGGATGTGATCTGTTAAAACTCGGCTTTGCTGACTGTGCTTTGTGGTATGACTATGAACGGATCTTAACCTCCACAGTTAAGAAACCAAGGATGGTCAAGGGAGACTAAGACTGGGATCAAATAAGGAACACATGAGTGAAGGAAACACCTATGAACAAAGAAATCCAATTTTCTGTCATAACTACTTTTATTGAAAAAGAAAAATGAGTTAAATTTGGTGAGAAGGAAAGACATATAAACAGATCTACATATGTGTATGATTTGCAATTTCTTCTCATTTTCATAGGCTACAAACCAATCCCTCATCCTTCTAAAATGGGAACACTTATCAAAGCTTTAATAAAAAATAAAAAAAATCTCAAGAAGTAGTTCATGCAGAAGAAGGCCTGGACCTAGTTGAGTCAGATGTCAGATGAGTTGGTTACACTGCTTTTAGCATTCTCATGGCTCAGCAAAAAAAATCCTGTCAGCTTCCAGATATCTCCTACCTTCTACATGCGGAGTGGTTTCCTCAAGTATTAATTATGGTAAGTCTCACCAGCTTTGTCAGACTACTTTTTAGATCCAGTATTTTTGTTAACTCATCAATTACTGTGGTGTTTCTACACCATTTCTAAATTGGTATAGTTATAATGTTTTTCTAATAAATGCCAATCTCTGCCTGTTAGTATGAATACATATTTACTATTGATTATTGAGAATGATCATGCTTCAAATTATTTGATTTTAAAGAGATATTGATAGAATAAATGTAGGGGTTTTTTTCATATTAAAGATTAAATAACTTTAAAACATCAAAAGAACTGCATTATGGGCATAATAATCACCAAAATAAATTTTTTGTATCGTTTAGTGTGGTTATTTATCTGCCTTGTAGCAAGAATGTATTTAACTTTTTTAACTGATATTAAAATTAAAAATTTTAAACACAGTGTGTTAAATTTAGAAGTGAGTTGACATAAAAGAGTTAAGCTCTGTCAAATTGGAAATTATAATTTGAAAATTAGATTTGCAGTTATTTATGTAACATTTGAAAGAAAATTATAATCCTCTGAAATGCCTTATAATGATTTTTTTTTTTAGGATACAAGTCTTAAATGTAACCACAGAAGAGCAAAGTGTTTTAATTATTCCTAAATACCGGTACTTCAGCCCCAAATATTATTAATTTTTGGCCAAATGTTGTGCTTTAGGTACTGGAGTGCCTTCCTTTTCAGTACCCTTCTACTACAAATGATGCTATTCAAGGTTCTCCTCACATGTAGTGTAAGATCATGCTAGCCCTGTTGTAAACCCTTGAAAACAGTCCAAAGAAACAAAATTCTGTGTGCTGCATTTGAGTTGAGTACATTTGGTATGTACATAAACTTGGACTGTTAAACTACATATGGATTATTTTGCAAACATTCTTAAATGTCTGACATTTGATCTGAAGAGGTCATTAATGGGCAAGGCTTAGGCTGATCTCTTGTGCACTACAAGAGCACTCAACAGAGGGGCTGGGGAAAGTGTTATTTCAGTCCTAAACAATTATTAACATTTAACACTATTTCTCAACTCCAGTATTTTTGCTAACATATTGATGATTTATTTTGGAGCACCAGGTCTTTTTTAAACAAAAATAAGGTTTTACTATGAGGCAAGTAAGTCAGACTTTTCTGTTAGGTACATATGCAAAATGTGACATTATGGCAACGCTCTCAGTGTTTTCAAAATCTTGGGAAAA
The DNA here is from genome assembly GCA_013399945.1 of Ploceus nigricollis. Lineage (NCBI taxonomy): Eukaryota > Metazoa > Chordata > Aves > Passeriformes > Ploceidae > Ploceus > Ploceus nigricollis. Next base: position 266,564 of record VXBC01010917.1, read on the forward strand.
AATAAAAAAAAGTAGTCAAATTACAAACAAAGGAGTTGGCTAAGATAATATTTAAGCAGTCCAGATTACCTAAATAATACAGACATACCTCATCTGTAAGACAAAATTATTGAACATAAAATTTGGGTCCTAGTGTCAGTGATACATCTTTTTCAAGAATCAGACTTTTCATCCTGAATTCTTCAAATGAGAGAATGCTACTCATGGTGGGATTTATCCTTCCTTGACTTATCCTTCCTTGATTTATCCTTCCTTCCTATTGGGTAGCTTATTTTTGTTATCAGGCATTGCCTTCTCGTCACTGTAGCCCAGGTAAAGTCTGGAAATGGCCCATCAGCCTTTCTCAGGGTCAAGTTAAGAAGCTGCAGTATTTGGGGGTTTTGATCCCTCAGTTTGTCAGACTGTTCCTGTAAACAGCATTGTCTAGCTCAGGCAGGTTAGGTACTATCAAGGAAAATTTGAGCTTATACTTCTAGCCAAGATGAGTCCAGATGAGTTCTCAGAAAGTGCAGAGTAAAGCCAATTCAAGATCGGAGGACTTTTATTTGAAATGGTTCTATGATATTTAGGGATTAACATTCTATTGTGGCCTAAGTCTGGCATAAAGAGAGAAAGAATTTTGAGAAAAATGGATCACATTTACCAGACGGGTGGATGCATTCAGTCAAGATGCAGGATTTCCATTTGGAAAATATGATAAAGTATGTTCAAGGAGAGTCTTGAACCTGTTCTCTGCCCTGTTTTCCTTACTTTACTACTAGAAAGCCATTCAGGAGTAGCCTTGGGACCTATGGGAACTTTGCCAAGAATTTCACTGAGCAAGATCTTTCTTAAAATGCATCTATTTAAAAGGATATGCTGAAAAAAAAATTGGGAAACGGCAACACACATCAGTGGCATAAATTGGATTCTAACACAGGACTGGCTACCTCAAAAGATGAATTTTATTTTATTTTGGTTCTGATGTTGTGAATGGACCCACATAATTCAAATGAGCTCTTTGAAAAGCAAGGACTCTTCAGGCTACTCTCTACAGAGAGTAGTAAGCATAGTGATGTTTAATCTATCATTGGTGTGCATTTGTAATTAGTTCATATGTGTGTATGCATCTCTCTCTCCCTTCCTCCCCACACCACTTCTCCCACTCCCTGCCTTTGGAGGGTGTTTTTGATACAGGTGAGAATGCCTGAGCAAAGTCAGAGTGATACAGGCAGGCAGGTGTTTACAGAGACCTGCAGTTGATTCTAATTTTTTTGTGCCTTTTACATATGCATACAAATACTTACTGCAAGAGATGAGAAGAAATCCTGAATGGTCTTATTTTCTTTTGCAACACCGAATTCCAGATGGATGGCTGTTTGCTAGAACTCAGCTATTACAACTGATCAAGGTATGGAAAAGAAGGATGGCATCAAGGCAATCATGTACTCATGAGAGAAAAAAACAAACCAACAATGAAACAATTTAAATCCCATGCTTTCTGCAAACAGTATGCTCTAAGGTTCAAGAAGTGAAAGACAAACTCAGTTCTCAATTTCACTTCAAAATGGGATCTAAAACTAGATATAAATGAAACCAAAAATCTTTTCCATGAATGTGAGCACATAGAAAATGACAGTAATAATATATTGATCTTCTACCCAAAAATCATACTGAGCCTGATGCGCCATAATGCTACAAATCCTCACATAATTTTTTTGAGCATACAGTATTTATTATTGCCTACTTCCTTTTTCCTTTCCAAAGCAGTATTTTAAGAACAAAACCATCTACATTTTCAAAGTCTGTATCATGCTTTTGTTATTAATATTATAAATTAAGTTGGAGGGGTATATTATGTGCAATTTTGGTCTAAGGGTAATCATATGGAAACTTATTCTTAAAGCATAGATTTGATTGAATTTAAACACTGGTATTTAAGTAAATAAAGTTACTTCACATTTTGCGTCTCACTTTACAATGCTATTTAAACTGATTTTTTATCCATGTGATATCCAGTGTTAAATGAAAATTTAACACTAAAACATTTCACATTTTGCTTCACACAATAAATGTGTTTGCAGAGACAGATTTCCAGATATAGACATTGGAAATTGATGTAAACCAAGAAATATAATGTAAGCACAAATGGACAGGAGGACAACAGAAAATTTATTTTTAAGCTTTCAGGTGTGCTCAGTGAGAACTACATAATTATGTGAAGAAACGGGGTAAATTCTAACTGAGAGAAATAGTGCAACTATTACATTTTTTTGTGATTCATCTCATTGCCAAATATGATTTTATACTAAAAGCTGAGTTCATAGAAAAGGAACTTGCTGAAGTTTAGGTTTTACAGCTAATGCTCAGATGGCTTTTCTTTCTTGACATCTCACTGTGGAAAGTCTAAAGTTTTGTATCTTGTTGCATTTTAACCCCAGACAACAACTGCACACCACTCAGATGCTTGCTCACTCTCCCTCCCACCAGAGTGGGATGGGGAGGATAATCAAAATAAGTAAACCCCATGCATTGAGATGAGAAAAGTTTAAGGATTGTATTGTTATTATTATCAAGGAGACAACAAAAAGAGTGAGATAGAGAAATAAAACCCAAAAGAAACAAGCAACAAATAACACAGTTCCTCGCCATCCACTGACTGATGCCTAGCCCATCCTTCAGTAATGATCAGTTCCTCACAGCCAGCTTCCCTCAGTTTATACAATGGGCATGGCGTTCTATGTAATGCAATATCCCTTTGGACAGTTTGGATCAGCTGTCCCATCTGTGGTCCTTCCCAATTTCTTGTGTTCCTCATTGGCAGAGCATGAGATACTGAAAAGCCCTTGATTTAGGGTCAGCACTACTCAGCAACAGCCAAAACACCAGCATGTTATCAACATTAGTCTCCTACTAAATCCAAAACACAGCATTGTACCAGATACTAAGAAAAATATTAGCTTTATTCCAGCTGAAACCAGAATAATCTACTTTAATTTTTGATATTAAAATTTTCCAGTTGCATGACAACTTTTTTTATGTTCATACTACTTTTGGGGAAATAAATTGTTGTTTGTGCTTAGGCAGTATCTGATTCTGTTAATTGGGGATTTATTAAAACAGATAAGCAGCTAAATTTTGTTTCAGCCTAACAGATCATGCCCCAAGCAAAATACATTCTACTACTTTTCTCAGCTTCAGGAGTACATAGTGAGAGCTGAATTAATGCATTCAAGATAGGTGTTCACTTCTTTCTCTGAGGAAATGCTCTTCCAAACCTTCTAGAAAGAATGTATCCTATCATGGATTAAAGTCTCAAAGGAGCTGGGACATTAAACACATTGTGTTGAAACTAGATGAAACTCAAAATCTGTGACTCAGAAAAAGGAACCTAGATGAAGCTCTAAGATTTATGGTTAGAGTGTGTGTGCTGGTTGAGCAAAAAATCTCTAGGCCTTGCTTTAAAGACTGTAGCTATGAGGGGTGTTGTGTTGGATAGGGGCTGGTTGTTATTAAAAATATAATATATAGCACCAAGATGTGGGATCAGAACATGCATTTAACTACTTCATGGTTAAATGGATACCACAGGATTATGAAGCTAAAGAGTTAATTTTTTTTCATTTTATCCCTAACATAGCATCTTCAGAAGAAAGCACAAAAAATAACCCAATTCAGAGAGTATATTCTGGGTTTTAAGACACTGTATTGGAAGGTAAAAAGGAAACATGAATTAATATCACCTAGTAAATAGCTGCATAAAAGATGAAGAGGGTGAAAGCATAACTTTTATGAGGTATTTTCTGAAAGAAAGAATTTACTGTAGTTTTCTTAAGTGAGGAAAATGTATGGACACATCACTTACATCATAAGACTTCAGGTTGAGGATTGTGATTAAAGTAAGGAAACAGGATTTATGAGCCACCTCTGTCATAAATTATATTTATTGTTTTGTTTCTTCCTCCATTATCCACTTTAAGTACTTTTTGTTTCATGTGGCTTTAGGTGACTCCTTACTAAATGTACAGGAGAATACATTCTGCAATTTTTTACATTCTTTGTGTACTGTACAGAAAATCTGTCCTGCAATTGAGATGTTCATAGTTCTTCTATTTTTCCATAGATACTTATGGTCTGGACCTTGAAAGATATAACTTTGAAACTTTGAATGAATTCCCATAGCATTTTATAAATTGCCTAATAACAATAAGAATTTTTAGAGGAGCTTAGGTTAAAAATAAATATTTTTCAGGATCTGGACCATAATAATGAATACATTCTTAGTCCTTTTTTTTATTATTATTTTATTTAAATTAAGAGAAAAATAACTATTTAGTCTTGTATTTTAAGATCAGTTATATATATATAATTTACTAGTAAGGTGTCATCTTGAAAATTCTACTTTATTGCTAACATTACATTGTGTGTCTGTATATATATATATATATGTCTTGTGTGATTTTCTTAAATGTCAGATAAAAGTTTTATTTTGCCCCTCAAGATTTCTTAAAATTGTCNNNNTCTTAAAATTGTCCAAATATGGTATTTCTTCACCCTTTTTGAAAGCCTTCAAGATTCTGGACACCCAGCTAATAACAGATGGCATGATTTCTTATTCTCTCACAAATACTGTGCAGTTCATGGAAGAAAAGTCAATTTAATGGTTTATCTCTTTTCCTATTCTCTTTTACTCTGTATCTTGTTTGATCTTGAAATTTTCAACTTCATCCTTCACTGATCTTTTATTTTGCTGTGTTCAAAATCTTTTTAGAAATGTAGTTAGCATCTCTTAATACACATATCTATTTCAATTATCTCTTTCCTTTCTAATATCCACTTTATCTGTTTTACTGTTTTCATCATTCTTCTCAGATTTCTAGTTCATCTTTTTCTGCATTTTTAATATCCTTTTTGTCTTTTTTAGCATTCTTGTCCAGGTCTGCAATTCGCAATTTTCTTTTGTCATTTGATAACTCTTAAAGAAAGATTTATCTAGTAATCCTAGAGTGTTTATTTCAGTTAACTTGAAAATTATATGACATTAAGTTATTACACAAAGCCATCCACTGTAAACTTTTTAAAACGCTAAACATTTCCCCTTAATTGATTCCTTCCTCAATATCATTACATTTAATTGTAAATAATCCCTTCAGATATGGCCTGCTTGAAATTAAATATTCATTCTGGTACTTATGCCTGACTGAAAAAGATTTGGACAAACACGAATAAAGTAACCAGAGTCCAATTTAGAAGTTGCACTATTTTTGTTTTACATACTGCATTGACTATGCAAATGACAACCTGTACTTGGGTCACTTTTTCTGATCTTGAGGACACATTACTTCACCATCTCCTCTCCCTTCTAAAACTCCCGATTTTAATATACATATGTTTCATATTATCATTTTACCTTATTTTTATTACAACATATGTCTCTACTCCTAAAATCAGTCATAACCTAAAATGTATTATCTCTTTAAAGCATCGGTACTTATCTGAAAACATAATAGTCTTCTTTATATTTTATAGCATTCAATTCATAACTCACCTCCATTTGTCATTTATATCTGTTCTTTCCATGACACGTTTCATATAATCCTCCCCCATCATTCAGTCCATGTAACAGTTCTGTCTTTAGTTCTTCCATGAACTATAAGTAAAACTTTTGAAATTCTTATTTCTTTGTGAGAACTTCTTTTTTTGTGAATTTACATAGCTAAAATCAGTCTCCTCTCACATCACAGCTGGCAATGTCACCTAAAATCTTCCTCCAAGTCCTTATGCCCATTCATACCCTGAATTTTTATGTGGCTATGTTCATTTCTGGAGTCTGTTTTTCTATTTATAAAACTAGTGGAGTTTCTAGTTGTCCCCAGTAATGTATCCCTGAGTACTAATATCTGGCCTGTATCTCTCCAAGCCTGAAATACTTACATATACATAATTATATAGATATGCATATTCTTACTGAAACTTGTGTAAAATATTCACGCAGCTTTGCAGGATCAACAGCCAAATTCCTACATCTGCTGAAGGATCTTAATGTTGTGGTAGGCGCAGGATGCCAGGTGCCCACCAAAGCTGCTCTATCACTTGTACTCTTGAAGTGGAGAGGGGAGGGGAGAAAATAAGATGGAAACCTCATTAGTCAGATAAGAAGAATGAGATATTCACCAATTACCATCATGGAAAAATACATTCAACTTGGGGGAAAATTAATCGAATTTGTTACCAGTCAAATCAGGGTGATTTGAGGTGATGTGAGGTAAAAACCAAATCTTAAAACACCTTCCCCCACTCCTCCCTTCTTCCCAGGCTTAACTTTACTCATGAATCTGTACTGCCTCCTCCTCAACAATACAGGGGGGTAGGGAAGTGGGATTACGGTCGGTTCACCACATTGTCTCTGACACTCCTTCTTCCTTATGAGCTGGACTCCTCTTTCTCTTCTCCAGCATCAGATTGTTCAGCCTGGAGAAAAGGAGGCTCGGGGGAGACTTTCTTGCTCTCTACAACCACCTGAAAAGAGGTTGTGGCCAGCTGGGGAGGCAGTCTCTTCTCCCAAGTCACAAGTGACAGGACAAGAGGAAATAATGCCCTTGCAGTACTTAAAAGGAATGTCTGGATAAAAATGGTCTAGAAGGGATCATCAGTGAATAGAAGCACCCATCTGCCCCTGCAGCTACAGTACCTGGGTAGGATTTTCAAGTTATATTGTCAACATATGTTGGCTACTCAAGGGAAAATTCTCTTGCCTTGGGAGGTTTTATCAAACTTTAAGACAATTAACTGTCTTCATAAATGTGTGTGGAGAGTAAGTATCTTAACAACATTGCTCTGAATTCCATTTAGGGGGCAATTCCATAATTAACCATCAACAACCACTTGCTTTGCCACTGAGGTTTTCTGTACTTCGTTCTCAAGAAGTGGCTATGTAACACAGAACAAGTAAAATTTAAATCTCTAAGGTGGTTTCTTTGGGGAGTAGTTGGTGTGGAGACTTGGGTGGAGCCTTTTTCCCTCCCAGGAAATATTTGTTGGAAATGCCTGCTGACAGATATAATTTTTGGGTTATGGTGCTATTCTCAGTATGTCTAGATAATTTCTGTTCAGACACTGTTCATGCCCAGCAAGCTCACCTCCATGCGGAAAGAGCTAAATATATACACACAGCCTCCTTTATGTATCAGCTTTTAGTCTTTTGACAACTTTCCAAATGCATACAGTGAAACTATGGAAAGGGCAAAGAACATCCGGAATACTTTCAGCTGGTGGTAAATATATAATTTTTTCCACTCAAAGACTACATGAAAAGTAAGCATCTGCAAAGACTGACTTTTTTTCTTCCTACTGTATCTCTGAGACTGCAGTATCAGACTGTCTGGTCTGTTTGCATAGTATTTATTTTTAATTCTGCCGTTATGAATGTGTCAGTTATCACATAAGATACAAATAATATTATTGATACTTTTTCCATATTTAAAGTTTATTATAGGCGTGGCTTCCGGTTTTGTTATTTGCAAGCAACCCTTCATTTATGTTCATGTTGTGCATTTTAATTTATGAAACAGTCAGAGGAAAAAAAAACCCAAGAACTACTCCAGGATCCATAATTACAACCAGACCATTTAAATCATCTGAGTCCAAGGCTGGTGACAACTTGTTTCATCCAGAAGGTATGGAGCTCAAAAAGTCTTAATCTACAGGAAACTAAAACTAGAGGAAAGTAGAAGGTTCTAAGTAAGAGATTATCTTTCCAATAGTTTAAATTCTGCTTTTAGCCAAAACCAGTGAGTCATAGAGTCAATTAATTAAATGACAATATCATTCTGATATCTGTAATAATGTTATAAATACTGGCAGATTGTCTTAAAAAGAATCTCACTTTTCTTTTTTATATGTAATCTCCTTTCAAACAGAAAGAAAAAAAAACCCCGCTGTTTATTAATCAAAGATATTTTGTTTCTAAGATGACAGCAAATTTTGCAAAAGGATATTCCATATGCAAACTAAAAGAACCCCAAACCACAAACCTAAAAGCAATACCAAATGGCATATCCAGATATTGCTAGATGAAGATACCCTTTTAAATCTTAACCAATGCTTTAGCTAATTAGCTTCATTAAGACTGTCCTACTGCCTTCTAGCTTCTGAAGGCCAAGAACAGAGTTTGCACTTGGAATGAAATGTATTTTAATTATAAAGAATTTTATATCAAGCACCCTCTAGAAATGAAGCCTGTTTGATTAGAGTTAGCAAGCCAAAAGAGCACTTTATGTGCTTGCAAATCCTAATCCTTTTTTTGTGCAAATAGTTATCAAGGAATTTGTCATGGTCTAAAATCCTAAGGGGTTCTGATTGTTCCTTCAAAAGCCTTTAGAAGTAAATACACTCAATGACTCAAGATGTCATCCATTCCAAAGTTAAGCATTAAACATTTCAGGAACAGACTAATCATGTGTTTATTAATCTCTGCTCTGGAACCATCAAGTCCAGATAGCTTTGTTGACTTAAAAGTAAGACTAGGTTTACTAACCCATTTTATAAACAAGTATTAAGTGCTGCTTTGTGCTGTATCCTCTTGGAAGGCAGAATAAATTGATTTTAATTGGAAATATATCAGTATTTTGTGAATTCTGTCCTATCTACAGTAAGACTAAATGAGGACAAAGAAAAAGCTTCAGTAGTTCCTGCCTATATGCACATGCATTTAACTGAATTTTTTAGGTGTTGAAAAATAACAAAAAACCTTATTAGAGTAAAGAATGCTTGGTAGATATGGTTTCCAAACTTAATTAAATTCATCCCTGTGTTCTAAAAATATCCTTACATTACTTAGATTATTCAAAACCATTGATTATCATAGAATGATTCATAGAATTGTATGGGTTGGAAGGGATCTTAAAGATTATCTAGTTCCAATATCACTGTCATGGGCAGGAACAGCTCAAAGGCTCCTGGCCTTGAACTCTTCCAGGGATGAGGCATCCACAACCTCTCTGGGAAACATGTTCCAGTGCCTCACCACCCTCACAGTAAAGACTTGCTTCCTAATACCTGATCTGAACCTACTCTCTTTCAGTTTGAAACATTCCCTCTTGTCTTATCACTACATCCTTTTGTGAAAAGTTTCTCTCTGTCTTTCTTGTAGGCTACCTTTAGGCACTGAAAGGCTGCAATTAGGTGATGCCAAAACCTTCTCTTCTCCAGACTGAACAATCTCATCTCTCTTACCTTTTCCTCATAGGAAATGTGCTCCATCCCTCTGACCATCTTCCTGGCTCTACTTTGGCCTCACTCCAAAAGGTCCATGTTTGTCTTGTGTCAGGGTTCCCAGAGTGGTACTCACCAGTGGGGTTGTAATACTCTTTTGTATTCAAGTCTAAGTTAACTTCTAACCAACCATGTTCCACTATGGATAAAAGAAAAGACACCACATGTGTGGACTCAACAATTTTTTTTTGTGTATGTGGTGTAATTAACATCTCAAAAAATCTAACTAAAATACAACAGTCACCATTTGTTCACTTAAAGAAACACTAGGAATCTAAGTACAAATTCATATAGAAAACATTCACTGATATACTGTAACTTGTACAGAAATCTGACTAGTATCTGCTGCTTCCTTTGATGCTATTCTCACTCACAGTGTCCCTCTAATGTCACTGTTCTGTAAGGGGTAACACGGCAAGCCTTCAGTATGCCAGGGCCCTGACTAGGAGGGATATGATGTTTATCATGGTGTAATTTTTGTTTGCTTGACCTGAACTTATGCCTTCTGACTGCTCCACTGAGTGTGAGCATGGCCCTGCAGCCTCCCCAGGCTCAGCCCCCTCACAGGCTCTTGTTTGTCAGACAGTGATTCCCTGGGTTTGTCAGACTCATCCCATGGAGTCATTGCCACTGCTCAGGCTCAGGCAGGGGGGCAACAGACACTTGTCACTGAGATAGAAGCTGAAACCAGCCCAGCCCAACTCTGGGCAAGGTGACCCCTGAGTCTTGGGCACTGAAGTCTGTAACTGGCTTTTGAATCATAAATTATATATACTGATATCGTAAAGAGATCTAGACAGCTCATAGAGGCACAACAGGAAAAAAAAGGTTAGAAATCCAAAGTTCAAAGATACACCAATGTCTTTTTGAATATCAAAATAGTCCTCTTTTTCCTTTTGCTACTTATGCTACCAGGCCATCTATAACATGAAAAATATATGACTCAACATATCAAGGAAAACAAACAAAAAAAAATCCAGAAAAGACCAAAGAGTGCCAAGGAAATCAATCCAAAAATAAACCCAGTTTATTTTTTCTGACTTGTTTTACCTGATATCTCAGCTCCTGGATCTTCAATTTCATTAGGGACTGAACTGTATAATCAAAAATAAAGATATTCTGTGGAAAACTTACCTATTCACCCAAACTTTCCTCTACTGCCAATGGAGACATATAAGTTACATCTGTACTGTATAGTAAGACAGTGGCAGGAGGCAAAGTCAGCATTAGACTGCTGATCATCCATACTGCTTAAGCATTTGCAGTATGCTCCCTGAAATATTTAAGCAACTCCCATTTGCTTTCCAAGACATTGCCTGGGCATTATTTTGATGTTAACTTATGCTAGGGATCATTTGCCATAGATGGTATGGATAATAATGCACTTTCTCTGCCCTACAAGGTCCTCCGACATTAGCCCAGTTGGCTTCGTATCTTCAAACACCATTACACAATTCCACCTCACTCACCAGGGCTCTCCACAAAAGCTTTGTTTGTTACTGTGAAAACATTCATGTAATGAACTGTAACATATCTCGGCAGTTTCTTGACTCACTTTGAAATGAACCCACTCCTTCATACAGGGACACACACATACACACGCAGAATTAGAATTAGACTTACTTCTTTTGGCTGTAGAGATGCCATATGTGCTCTGAAGAAGCCTTGGGCCAAACACTGTACCGTGTGAATTCAGTGAGCCTGCACCAGCTGGCCTCAGGTTCAGACAGTAGTCTCTGCTTAATTGTATTTAACAATATGACATAATGCTTTGTTATGATTTACCCCCAGCTGACAACTAAGCACTATACTTCTTACTCACTCCATCCAGAAATGGAAGGGTAAAAGTGAGAAAACAAATGTCTTCCAATAAGAGGAGTTAATAATTGAGATAACAGTAATAATCATAACAAAAATAATAATGTAATGAAAAGGGAGAAAGAAAAAAGAGGAGAGAGAACAAAAACCCAATAAAGACAAATGATAACAAATGAGGAACTGTTGCTCACCACCAATCAATGCCTAGCCAGCCTCCAACCAACTTTCCCCCTGGATTATGTGCTGAGCCTGACACGGTTATTTTATATGGTATAGAATATAATTTTGGTCAATTGAGATCAGCTGTCCCATCTCTGGATCCTCTCAACCTTTTTGTGCACCCTCAGCCTACTCATTAACAGGCATCATAAGTAGCAGAAAAGGGCTTGACTGTGTAAGCACAACAACATTATCAAAAACTTCTCTGTGCTATCAGGACAAATCCAAAATGTAGCTCTATACTCCTGTTCTGGTTCCTCCCAGATCAGCAGGAGGGGGCAGGACCAAGACATTGTGTTATTCAATACCATCTTAAGCCATTGCTGGGGTGGGGGAAGGTGACCTCTCTCTTAGTTTGGAGAAGAAAGGTGTGGAGAAAACCTGGTGGATGGAGCACTTGAGATACTCTGTCACCATTGGCTGCAGTTGTGCAGCATCAATTCTAGTTGGTTTTTTTTGCATGTAAATCACCCACTCTTTGTACACTTTTCTTATTAGTATTGTTCTTACATTTTCTTAGCTCTTTGCTGTTTCCAATAAATTGTTCTTATTGCTACCAGTGATTTGCACCTTTTGTGCCCACAAGTCTCAACTCCTCAGAGCAGGAAAGGGAGAGGAAAGTGGGGAGGGACTGAACAGGGTCTGGTTTTGGAGAGTCTCAGTGGGGGCACTGAACTGGGGAATACTATTCTTAAACCACAGCTATTATAATTTAAAGAAAATTAATTACCTCTGACAAAACCAACACACTTCACACCCCTTAATCCATGCCATTTATATCATGCTTGGGTTCCACACTATCCAATACATCCTCTTTAACCACCATCCTCTTTCTCATCCTTTGATATTGTACATAGATATGATTCCCTTAGTCTACAGAACAGCCCCATGAAATGTCTGTAAAATATCTATAAATGTCCATTGATTTCATTCAATTGAGGAATTTGGTCTCCATCTGCTGTGGTAGTCACTCAGGGAAGGAGAGGTATTACGTTGTGTGGAGTTACTGGGCTACAAACCCAACTCAGGCTGAGAAACAAAGATGCATCATTTATAAATAAGGAAATCAACCTGAAGGCTCTTTAACAATTTCAACAACAACATTTTTTTTAATATAGCTTTCTTGATCAACCATCTATGCCAAGCCTTCGAAATTCTAGCATTGCGTATTTAGTCTGTCATTTTGCTTTGTGTTTTGTTTTATAAAGATAACAATATTTATTTTTTTTAAATATCAATAGAACAAAATATATGAAACCTGCATTGGTACAATTGTTATATTCATATACAATTCACATATACAATATATGAATATTTTGATTAAATAAACAAATAATGTAAATGGTTAGCTATAATTATAAGTAGAAAATTGTGAAGTATAAGGTATAGAAATATTAGTAGTGCTGTGTTTGGAATACGTAGCTGTAGAAAACTCACCAAGTAGTTATTGTACCTTTGTGTTTCAGTCAAGAAACTATGGAGACCATTATGCTTACCAGTTATACTGCTTGGAAACCCACTACCATTCCCATCTTGATTTTAATATCAAGAATTCCAATCAGTAGATCTTAGTAAAAAATATTATTTTAGGGTAAGAATATTGACAAAGTTATTTACTATTGGAACCAATCAATGTAAAAATTAAATTTAAGAGTGGGCATAGTGTGCATAGTATGTAAAAGAACTTGTGTAATGATGATTTAGCAGAAAAAGTATATAAAAGGGATGGGTTGAATTTGTTAAGTGGGATATATCTTGGAGGAGCTATCCCCCGTCTTCCTGGCATCCCCAGTAAGGAGATGTCTGCTTATTCCCATCAAATTGGTGTTGGATAAGTTTGTTTTGTCCCGCTTAGTGATACAATAATTTTAAGCCTTTCAATTTTGCTTTCTTGCAGCATTTGTTTTCATCTGTGCATATGGAACTGGAGAAAATGAACAAAAACAAATTACTAATAACTTTCCTACATTTCAGATACATATTTTTTTGTTTCAACTCTAAGAGTGGTCAAGTGTGATGGAATACTATTTACTGCTTTTCATATCTTTTTAGAATAGTCTACTTGAAAGAATATAAATGATCCAGAGAACAGAATTCATTAACTAGCTCTCAGCTTCACCATTAATCATGCACTTTATTTTAATTCTGATTTTGGTTAATCAATGACATATGCATCATTTTAATCAAATACTTGATTAAATTCTTTAATAAATACTTTTTCAAACTTCAGTACTAATTGCAATGCAACTGTTGGAGCAGAGAATGAGCCTATGGTCATTCAAGTGGTGTACACACAGGAAAATGTTATCTTTTACTCTTTTGAATATTCCCATACATATACATAAAATATTTTGGAAAAGTCACACATAGAATTCATTTTTACCTCACAACCAACTTACTGGAAGGGCATTTGTTATAGTGTAAGATTGTTCTCTTTGTGATTTAAAATGATCACAGTAGCCTTAGTTCAATTCAGTGAGATGCCTTGTACATTCATATGTGCCAATATCATCCACACCTGATTATGTAAGACAACACAGGATGCTTTCCACAAAGAGAACTACTAACTAGTTCATTGTACTGCCTGAATTTTTCAGTAATTTGATAGGTGCTCATAGTTTGATCATCACTGACTACAGTAAATTTTGTCTCCATGATCCTGAATTTTTCACATTACAATGTATTAAATGTTATGTAATTTAAATATTAGTATATTACATTTAGAGCAGATGGTTTAAGAATAATATTTCACCATAGCTGAAAGCTTATAAAAGTAATCCACTTCTAGTATAACACTAGGATTCAGTCTGAGAATCAATCTGCAATCTATATTTATATATGTTTACAAACATTTAATTTATAATATCACTGGAGCTCTGAAGACTCAGAACAATATAAACAATTGAGAAAAAAATTATGCATTTATAAATTTCTAATAACTTTATAAATAACTATGAAGTTTTGATCTATCTTTTACTTCAATGCCAGTGTTTTTGTGTAACTTTCTGGACTAATTTGTATTAGTTAATTAACAGATCTTTTAATCACTGATTGTATAATGGAAATCACTGTAGTTCCTTCATATTTAACCAGATTTCAGGAGAGCAGTAGGTGACCTAATTTCAGTTTAATGAGAGGCAGAAGCACAAAATAGACAGAGGAAAAACCCTGAAAAATCCCTCACTTTTGTTTTGATCCCTAGGTAATACTTTTGCTTAGACAACAATTTAGTTTTGGTTTTTTTTCCCCAGTTGTGGAGCTCTTCTGTCTCTAACCATTTTCATCTCGCTTACTAGGTGGCTTCCTGTGTTACTTTTGTTTGGGGTAAATTTTCTTCACAGTAGCAAGTATGTGGATAAGTTGAGAGCTGGCAGCAGTGCAGATAACGTAGAGATGTTTTAGTTACTGGTAAGCAGTGCTTACACAGAGTAAAAGCCTTTTCTGCTCCTCACCCCACACAACCAGGAAGTAGGTTTGGGGTGCACAAGAATTTGGGAGGGGACACAACCAGGGCAGCTGACCCCATAATAATAGATAATAGATAATCTAGAGCATATGGCATCATGCTTATCATGTTCAGGCTTGTGGCATTTGTGCTCCCAAGTTACTGTTACGTGATGGAGCCCTCCTTTCCTGAGGATGGCTGAACACCTGTCTGTCCATGGAAAGTGGTAGAAATTCCTTATTTTGCTTTGTTTGTTTTCATGGCTTTTGCTTTACCTATTGAACTATCTTTATCTCAACCCATGAGTTTTCTCACTTTTACTGTTCGTGTTCCCTGTACCAACCCACAGCGGGTGAGTGATCGAGTGAGTGGCTGTGTTGGGCCTGATTGCCAGCTGGGGTTAAATCACAACACTTTCTAATTCTACTCTGGCAGCCCACAATACAATTCAGAAATTAATTTCCTCTGACAATTAGGGGTTTCCAGAATGAAGTATTGTAGCAATATCATTTTTTACAAGAGCTTGCAATCAAGAATATGTCTTGTTTTGTCAATATTTTTACTAATAAAAATAAAAATGTGAGACCAGCTATACAAAAGAATGCATTTATAAGGAATCTAAACTGATTCTTTGCCATTAACATTTACATATCAGAGAACTGGAGATAAGTTTTTTTGCATTAGGGTTTCTCTTCCATGTGCCATTTCAAGTGTTTGCCATTATGCGCAGATGTGGTTGCAAATTCATATAGTGCATGTATATTGTTTTTCTAATCTTTGTTGCAAAAAGAGAGCCTAGTTAAAAAAGTTTTCTGTTTGTATAACTCACTGAAACACCATAATTTCACTGTCAGCAAGAGCAATTCAGGATTGTCATGCAGTGCTGATTTAGGGAAAATCATATCGCCACTGTAAATAAAGAAATGTTACGCTTTTGCTACAGTTATTATTATTCAAAATAAAATCAACACGTTTAAAATCATATTTCAGAATAATATATTTTTTCTTGAATCTTATTTCAATAAATTTTCATGTTCTTTTTTCTCACCTTTCAAAACCTCATTTATGACTTGATTCTTTAAATGTGTTCCTGAATGGCATTTAAAAGGCTGATGAAAGTGGTGTTGTGAAACATAAGTGACTGTTTTACCCTTCAAACTTGTAGTTGATGGGGTGAATACTGCTGATAATCTGCGAAGGTTGCAGCAGAATGCTGGAAACCACTAGAAGGACTAAATTTGGATGAAAGTCTTAGAAGGAAAAAATAGCATGGACATGTAAGGTGCAATAGAATCTGCTGTAGGTGTGGTGGGTTGAGCTTAGCTGGCTGGACTACGCCCATCCAGCTGTTCTCTCACTTTTCTTCTTCTATAGGATAGAGAGAAATAATGAGATGGAAAACTCCTGGATTGCGATAAAGACAAGGAGGTGCTTACACCTCACTGCCATGAGCAAAACAGACTGAATTTTATTCAGAGAAAATTTATTCAATTTATTGTCAGTTAAAATAGAGTCGAATACTGACAAAGACAAAATTAAAACCTCTCCCTATCCCTGCTTTCTAGCAGGCCAAGTACTTCATCTCTGACTCTTCTACCTCCCTTGTCAAGCATCACAGAAGATATGAGAAATGGGGGACTGTTGTCAGTCCATAACTGTTCCCATTCATTTTTTTCTGTGCTCCAACATGGTTCTTCCATGGGCTGCAATTACTTCAAGACATATCCACCCACTTCATCATGGCGTCCTCCATGTGATCTGCTCCACTGTCGTGTCTTCCACAAACTGCAAGGGAATCCTTGATGTGGTATCTGGAACACCCCTTCACCTTCCATCTTCTCTGACCATAATGTTCACAGACATGCCTATCTCACAGGCTTTCCCTCATTCCTCACTGACTGGGCAGCATTTTGACCTTTCCTAAAAAATATTTTCACAGAGGCACCACCAGCTTGGCTGATGGGCTCAGCTGTGTCTTATGATGGGTCCTTTGGAACCAGCTATGCCCAGGACAGGACAGCCCTGGCCACCTCTTAGAGAGGTCTTCATCATCCTCCTACCAACACCTGGATATAAACACCCCGTGCAATATGAATAACAAGTCAGACATTTCTTGCTTTCATGCTATCTAGAAAAGAGTTGTAGGAAAAAAATTCTTTGTGTGATAGATTTCTGCAGATAAGTATCCTAGTTTAGGGCAAATTTATGGAGGAAACTTCTGAAGTGGTCTTCTCTAAAAAGCAGATTTCAGCAGCCCCTCCCCCAACCAGTTCATGAGGCAAAATCCCTTTGAGAGAAGTGGAAAAAACTTTTTATTTAATAAGCAAAGTACTCACAAATGTGAAAAAAATTAATATTAAACAATGAAACCTTTTTTTGTTCTGAAGAGATGGCAAATTCAGAGAGAGAGTCCTTGTGGGCTGTAGCTCGGCTCGCTCAGTCTCTTATCAGTCCCTCCTGAGCTGTAAATGCCACAGCCCACACCAGTGGGCCACAGGTGCAAGCTCCCACTATTTTTCTGGGTTTTCAGTCCAGAGCAGGTTTGAACAGTTCCAGGAAAAAGAAAAGCCACTGTCCCAGGAACTTATCTGCCTCAGCTAACAACAAAAACTAAAAGGAAAGGAGAGCTCTCTCCTGCTGTCCGTGCTGCAGACAACACAATCCGTGAAAAGGAATGAGGGGGAGCACGTGCAGTTTCTGAAAACAAATTGCGCGCTGCTTCTCCCCCGCTTTGCTCTTGGAACCAGTCTTAAAGGTGCAAAACTCAATATCCAGCATAAGCAGAACAGATGGTCGGGGATACAAGCATCATAAAGTCACCCTAGGACAATCAGGAGAGACGCTATGGTGTTTGCAAATACATGGTTCCATACATTTAGGTAGTTGGTAAGTAATGTCACAAGGTAACAGATGTTTGCTGGCACAATTTCTGTAAGCTTAGGATCCAGTCCTATGCTTTCTAAGGTATGTAAATGCCATGAAGAAAAGCAAAACAAACCCTGTTTTGCAGAGAAAGAATAATTCAGTGTAACTCCAAGTTTTGTGGGAACATAATTTGCATTATGTGGCAAAATATGGCAACTGGCTCCTTCTCACATCATGCTTTAAGTAACGTGTTTCTTTTTGTTACTGAGATGTGAAATACATATATATTTGGAGGTGATTCTTTGTTTCCTAAAGAACTGATTCTTATCACAAAATCCAATAAAAATGGTATTATGCTGGAGAAAATAATTTCTTTCCCTTGCTTTATTTCTGTCTCAGCAGTATTAAAGAGTGAACAGATGAAACTGTTATGAGATGTGGTTAGTAGCGTTGGACATGATCTGGTGCACTAACTGGGTCAACTGCTGTTTTGTATCCCTTTGCTCCTTCTTTTCCCTTTAGTAAGCTTCTTGTGCTTTCAGCATATTCCCATATGCTAAATATTACTGTTTCACACATCTCCAAGTAAATAGAATGGCCTAGAAATCATAAAAAATCAATTTTGCTTGTAAAATGATAATTTAGCAAATATTCTAAAATGGTAACTTGTTTGTCCACCAAATTACTTGATGAAATATTTTACCTTGAGTTTAAATTAACCCAAGAGATCCAGAAACAGATGTAAGTGTAAAAAATATGTTTATTGCCTACACAAATGCAAAACATTCCTTCAACGATTTAAATAAAGAAAGGATGCAAATTTTTTTCCAAATTTTTTCCCCATTAGCTTGGAGGATTTAATAGAAATGTACTTTAGGAGGCTTTGTTATCCTTGCGTTGGTGGATTTTTTCTATCCATGATGACTGAAAGGTATTATAGGGCTCAGTGATAATGGTGGTGTTTTCACTTCTGCATTCTGTGACCATGTCTGTACAAATTCCTGCCGACAAACTCCCTCCTCATGCTTTCGACTGTCTGGATAAAATCCAGTTTTATAAATCTGGTCTTACATCCATAAAGCAGTATTAGCATGTCTTAGCCCTCTAAGAATCAAGACCTATTTTGTAGACATCAATCTCATTGTCAGTATCCAGACTGCCCTGGAAATTCCTTTGGACAAATTACATCTAATGAAGATGAAGACCATTGTATCCATCATTACCTTGGCAAGACAGCTTTGGCAGAGAGGAAGGGGGTTGGTGATTCTGGGAACTAGCATGCCTAGACAGCTGTTGTAGGAGACAAAGATGCAGAAAGGAAGAGGAAAGGGCAGGAAGCTGTCAATATTCCAGGAGCCTTGATCTTTGACAAAAGTAATTGAGCCTGTCTTAACTTAATGGACAGCTGCTTCTTGTAGTTGACTGAAACCTTTTGAGTTTTTTCAAAGCATACTATTTATCTCTAAAAACTCTTCTAAATTACCAAACCACAATATCTGAAGTAATATCTGAAGTAAAGGAACTTTTACAAGATTCATGCAAAGATTTCTCCAGTAGAAACCTGAAAATAGTAATACTTAAATTAAAAAAAAGTGACATTTTAGTGTTGGAAAAGAAGAATGGAACAAACTCAAATAACACCACATTTTTTAAAGGAAACCTAATTGATATCTATTTACTGTAAATCAATTTACAAAATTACCTCATTTCATTAAGGGTCATAAGACATACTACTTATGATTATGCTAAATTATAATCAGACAACACCTGTAATTTATAGCTTCGTTATCTTCTTGGAGACTAGGTACACAAAATGTTGTGTTTTCTCCCTCAAGTCCATATTAGAAATAGTGGCAAATGGTCCATGCCTTAGTATTTTATTTAGCTATTGGGTTATCTACTGTAAGTAGTTCATTGTTGTAGTCAGGACAGTTTAATCACCTATCTGTGATGTATTTATTTTGCTTTGGGAACATCTCATTTTGTCCTTTCAATGAGATGGACTACAATGAAGAGTCTAGGCATATTGGTAGCCACCAAAAAATTTGACAGCTGTGACACCAATGCTTTAGCTTACTTCTCTATGAAACACAGTGCAACTGAAAAAAGACCATCATTTTTACTATGTCTGGAACTAGAAAAATAAAAAAAAAAAATCCTCTGCTCTTATGACTGCATTTATATATCTATTTCTTTTTACCAGAATCATTTCTGCAGCTTGAACATCACTGCATAAGTGATCTGATAAGTGATATTCCATCTATTTCTTTGACAGTACTGGATTTGTAATCCTTTATCCCTCAAATTCCATTAAGAATTCCTACCATATAGGAATCCAACCGCACCATTCTTCACAACAAATACTCAAAAAGCCTTGTATAACCTACTGTGCCTAATGAGGAAAAGTCAACATAGTTATTTTTTGTAGGGATGAGCAACCTCAGAACGACTTCAATTCTACCAACATTAAAAGAGAATTTTTAAGTTTCTAAGGAAAAGGGTTTAGATCAGCATTCACGTCATACAGAAACATTTTCCTAAGACATGTCTATGCTCTTAAGTAATTTTACAGCCTTTATTTAGTCAGATTCCATACAGGTGTCTATCATGAAACAGACAATGCAGTTTTAACAGTCAAGTAAAAAGATATATTCAAGTCTCTATTTTTGTATCTTCATCTTTCAAGGGCAGTTCTGGTTTTGTTTTAGTGAGTTACTGAAAGTTGGCAATTTCCTTCACTTGTCAGCACCCAACTGATATTCATAATGCAAACAGTTCTTTTTCTGTCAAGAGGAAAAAAGAAACAAGTCACCTTTGATTCTAGGACAAAAATGGAACTTGTCACTCAACACTGGGAAAGAAATTAAGCACTGCTAACTTCAACATGTATGTTTATTTATTTACATATTATAGAAGAGTGAAAGTACATTTCTTCCTTAGTGAAATAAACACTATCTTGAGTCAAGATCTTGTCACCACAATAAAAAATGTTTTCAATGGAAAGAACTTATTTTAAACTCTGGTCATAAACATATTTTTCATTTCTGTATATTTCTTTTAGTGTGGGTGGAGTTTTGTTCTTGTCTCTAACTAGGTCTTTCAGAATTAATAAAGGAGTATCATGATCACACACTGAAATGTGTGTACTATAATCTTTCTACTATCACTACTGTAAATATTTTACTTCCACTGTGAGCAGAACTAAATACCTACCCAAATATACAGAACATAGAGATTTCAAAGTGAGATAAAATGAGCTTAATTATTTTCTGTTACCCACAGAAATCTGACTAAAATAAATATGAAAAGAGGTACTCTTTTTTGATCAAGAATCAGACAAAGCAGAATTTGACTAGATTAATGCAAGTAACTTTTCCATTTTCAAAAAATATTTTCAAGGAAAGTTCCACTTGACACTTAAGGACAAGATACTGCAATCAGTAACATCCCAATTAACTCTCCCATTTACCAATATAAATCAAGGGTTTAGTAAATTTATTTCTAGAACTTTTTAAGTGGCAATAAACAGTTGATTTTTTGGGTCAGTGATCTGAGCAGAAGACTGAGAGGAGATAAGAATCACATTTAGAAGTTCATGAGGGATTTTCAAGTTGAACTCAAACTTTATCTACCTGAGTCTAAATTTCCAAATTTGTGAAAGAGAGTTAATGATATCACAAGAATTTTTTGTGGTGTAATAACAAAATTGATTGTAATAACCTTTTTTAGAATATCAGAACAAGATATTAACTTCACCGTAAGAATTTGGTGGGGTTCCAAGGGCATATTAAATGTGACCCACATTCTCAAAAACAATTACTTTGATCTTGGGGAAAGAGTGCAGGACTTTAAGATGGGGAATTTTGAACAAAAACTTTACATCTGTCCGTTGCCTAGTCCCACGAGGATTCACCCAGAACCCATATGATCTGGAATTTTTGCTAATGATCTGGATTATAACAAGTATAACCTAGATATTATATTCATTACATAAGCTTCTGAGCTAATCTAGTCCATACAGTCAAAAGAAAAAAAAAAAGGAAACAGGCTTAGAGTTTTAAGACTAAAATATTCTCTTTGGAGCAGAAGAAATATATATTTAGCAGTGACGTGTACAACTGCAAAAAGTGGGCAGCAGTAATTTACTACCAGACTCATGGTTGGAAGACTTGTCTGCAAAGAAATTTTACAGAAAACAGTCAGGCTTCTACTAGATCACAAGCTGAGTCAACAATCCTGGGAAAAAAGAAAGCACCATAATAGATTATATAAATAAGCATATAGAAGCCACAGGACAGGAGGTGCATTTTTGATAAACATACCTCAAACAAGACCCCTCTGGAGTACAGTACTCAGCCTGGACCAACTTTGTAGTGCAACTACACTACCATCTTTTGAATAGAAGACTTAAACTTCAGCCTTTTACAGGATAGAATAGCATATGTTTGAATTGCAGGTGTTGATTCAAGGGACAGAAAAGAAGATCTTAATGCAGGGAATCTTCTCCTTGTTTTTCTCTTTCCCAAATCTATCTTTATTTCACACTGATAAATAAATATGTAAGAAAATATAATACTTCCATAGCATATCTGTCATGCAAGTTAATTTTCCTAACATGCTTTGAAAATACAGCTCCTGTGGTAATCAGAATCTATTCTTATTCTCTTCTTGTACTCAGATATTACTAGGAAAGAAATCCACAAAATGCTGACAAATTTCTGTTCAAATCTCCTCTCAGTTTTCTCTGCCTCTAAGATTGCTTTATTAGTGCCTCTATGTCTACAGTCTAAATCCTATTTCTCCATAGCAAACCTTTCTACTCTACCCAGTTAGGGATGGTTTACAGCAGAGGATGCACTGAATCATTGCAGTTCTTTCCAAAGAAGATCAACAAATGTTAACAAGCCTGTCTCCCACCTTGTTCTTGGAGGATTTGATTATAAAATACTATGCTATTTTGCTACCAAATCCTAAAAATAATACTAGGAAGTACTAAAAGCTCAGGAGAGTAAATTTATATTTCATACACGTCAATCGGTAAAAGCCAGAAGTGTGTAGCTGAGATGAGGAATTGTGGTGATGATTGCTTGTAGAGGAGATGGACTTACTAATGGTTGTTGGAAGTTCACATTAATAGATTAAAAGAAAATAGATGATTAGGAAGAACAAAAAGAGATAATGGATTTCTTTCAGTATAAATACAACAACATAGTCGCCTCAAAAGTAACATAAATACGTGATCAACATAAACACCTGCAACTGTTCTTTGATATATGTTATTTGTTCATGTTCCTTGGAACTGAGGAATGGATTGATCTGCTAATTAAAGTAAAAGAAGTTGTAATTTTTAATATTGTAGTGATTAGCAAGCCTTGTAACTCCTCATCCGATTTCAACATTCATACAAGTATCATGGAAATCAGCCCCACCAGATATCTGAGTTGTAAGTGACTGTTGCACACAGGTCTACAGTGCAAGAATAATCATGATAGATGTAAGACAATGCCACTAAATATTGCTGTGATGCAAGTGATTGTATTCTATTTTATTGAGGACTCAGAGAACACTAAGACACTCTGTTTATCTTTTGAACACATATCAAAAGCAAAAATGTAGTCAGCAACTTTATCAGTCACTTCATTTTATAATATCATGGTAACATTCCTTCACTCCATCCTCCTCAGCTTCACATCTCTACTCCTGAAACTCCTGGTGAGAAAGCACCATAGACAGAAAGCTCTGTGAATACAAGCCTACATGGCCAGATCTATTCCAATGGACCAGGAATTTTTTGCAGGAAAATTTGTGAGACTTCCCATTGGTCTCTCATAGATGTGTATTCCCCCTCTCATGTGACTATCTAAACATCTTGGCCTCCTTTTCCCACTGTGGAAAGAAATTAACCTCACTGCTCTGTCTGGACTTTAAACTCATTCACTCCATGTATCTTTGAGCTGTCTTTTGCTGATTTAATGTATGTTCGGTTCTCCCTTCTGTTCTGTCACTGAACTTGCAGAAAAAAATATGGTACATTGCTAACAACAGGGCTGGCAGCCTCTTCCTGGATGCCCCTGATGATCAGTACTGTGCACATAATCCCCTGCCAACAACTTTTTGTCAGTCCAATATTTTTTGGAGTTCAAGTATATGTTATTGCCAGATACTTAATAAAATCTGTGTCTTTCTAGTCTTGTAAGCAGAATGCTGTAATGGAAGGGTTGTCTAATTGGGAGGGAAATCTTGCAATACAATTGCTTTGTCTCTGCAGACATGTGCATTATATAATATTCCCCTTGCCTCTACTGTGATAGACTTCTCTTTTACTTACCACTTTGCATTAATAGAATGAATGCATATTTCATGCTAACCGATAGTTATCTTTATACATAGCATCACATCTAGAGATTTCTGCCTCAAGATGTGCTTAAACAAGAAGTAATTACTTTACAATATTAGGAAGAAAATTTCTTCAATGCAAATTCTGTAAATAAATTTTTCAGCTACTGGCTTCTCTCAGCAAGTAATAGAAAACATCTAACAATGTCATCTGGGAAATTAATACATCTGGAAAAACTGTAGAGTGAACTGATATATGCTTCTAACATTAACATGCACAGATGATTTCTCTCCCAGTATAGAACCTTTGTATTGTTTCTCTTGCACTACTTGTTCCTATCATAAAGCACAGAAGAAATCTCTCTTGGTTTGAAATTTGAATAAATAGGGATAAAAATGATCTACTTTTTTGGAAAGTTGAGTAGTATCTCTTCCCTAACATAGGGAAAAATATGTGCAATAATGATGAGTTTACTTAATTGTCACCTAAATCAGATTTGATTTCCTATAGCTAGCACTATTCCATATTCAAGGCCAATAGTTGATTGACCTACTTCTATAATTTTACATCCAGATACCCTTCTAAACCAAACACATTTCTAAAAGAAATTCCACCACTGTGGTCCCAATTCTCTAAATACTGAGACAAATTTTCCCATACTGCATAATGCATGCATGGATACACTTTCAGTGTATATCACAGGAGAGAATATAGAGTGGAAAAATTAAATACCCTTGGGAAAAAAACTATAGGACATATAATTGATGGGTACTTATTTTTGCAAATCCTAGACTTTCAACATAGAAAAAAAAAAGTGTAAAAGCATTCTTTTTTTTTGGTGGGGGGGTGATCTTAAGATTGAACAATGCCTGTAAAACTGATGGTAATGGGTAAAAATGTGTTTTCTTCTGATTTTTCAGGTATTAACCTATAATTTTGCAAGTATTCTGTTGTGATTTTAAGCCCAGCTGCAGATGAAACACCACACAGCTTCTCATTAACCCTTCCTCTCTTCCCTCCTGCCCCCGTGGAATGGAGAAGAAAATCAAAGTAAAACTTGGGTGTTGAGATAAGAACAGTTTAATAATTGAAAATACAGTAAAATACAATAATAATAGCAAATAACAATAATAGTAATAATAACAGTAGTAGAAAGGGAAAAAAAAATTGATGCACAATGCAACTGCTCACCATGCACTGAGAGATTCTAGGTCCCCCTTCATGAACCCAGATTGGCCCCTTCTTCTGGGTAACTCTCCCCCAGTTTATATACTGGACATGATGTTCTATGTCTCTATGTTCTGGTTTTGGTCAGTTTGAGTCACCTGTCCCAGGTGTGCTCCCACCCAGTTTCTTTTGCATACCTCCATACTGGCAGAGCATGAGACAAGGAAAGGAATGGTCCTTGACTTAGGAAAAACATAACTCAAAAAAACCCCAAAATACCACTGTGATATCAACACCATTCTAATTCCAAATCCAACACTGTAACAAGTACTGAGAAGAAATGAACTCTACCCTAGCTGAAACCAGGACATATTCTTAGTTTTCTATGTAATGATGTGTTATTCATCTTAGCTGGATCAATGCTGTAAAACTACCTACTCCGAGTCAACTTTAACCACTCCTTGATAGAGTGAGAGAAATTCAGCATTGATGAAAGTTGGTGCAATTCCAATGACTTATCTTGATTTATGCCCACTTATACTTGAGATTAATTTGGTCAACTCACTTATACATGGGTTGAATAAATGACTTCATCACATCAAGCTATTGGAAATAAAAGCATTTTGCTAATGTAAGTCTGATTCTGTGAACACTTACAGATACGTGTATGATTCAGTAAAGCTGGTTTTGTGGATAGACTGGTACAACAGCTGTAAATCATTCAAAAGGAAACAAAATAAAAATGAAAAGCCAAGAAGGCAAAATCATACTTTATCTCACATCTTTAAAAGCAGTCTGTTGTCTTGGAAATATAAAGCTCTGATGAATGCTTACCATGGCATGATCCATATCAGCAATGTAACACTCCTCACTCCATGAATATTTATGTTTTATTTCAGTGGAATTCTGAGAGAATTTCTTCTCAGTTTCTCAGCCTCAATAGAAATTTACGTGTTCTTTCACATTAATTTGATCCTAGGCTAGAAAATAATATCATTGATAGTAATTGTAAAACCTTACATGAGCTATGTCTTTTTTCCTTTCTTTTCCTTAAGCTGCTCAACTTAATGAAAAGTAAACAAGAGCTTTAAACCAAACAGCAAGTAGAACAGTGCTGTTGTATTACTTTTTCATTTTTATTTTTCATAATACCTTGTATACTCTAGTTAAAACAGAAAACTGAAGTGAATGAAAACAACCCACTATCACAGGTGTCACACAGATGTGGAGAAGTTGCAGGCTTTTGCTGTTTCTATGTCATCTTCTGAAAGCACTCTATTAATAAAGAGACCAGCAACATGTTATCTGTAATTCTTATAGAAGAATCATTTAGGACTTTGTCAGGCTTGATGTAAAATAGAAATCATCACAAGTGATCTCATTTCCTTAGGGCCCTTGAAAGTCTATATTGAGTGAACAATTCCAAACACACTATTGATGGGAAAATGTCTGTTTATTTCATTTTTCCCTATTAAGAAAAAAAATTGAGGGCTGGATAGATCTTTCTGTTTCACCTTTCAATGACTAGTTAAATGGTTTTAATGCCTAATCACCATGAAAAATTGCCTATATTTCTGTCAGTAACAGTACACATATTGCACATTAATCCAGAAACAAAACTTATGCCTACTAACGTACATCTCCCAGTAACTGCTCAATTAACTCATAACAGTGATGTACAGTACAGGTCCCATTAGAAGCTCTCCAGAGTCAATTCCCCAAGGTTTTGAAGTTCAGCTGCTTGAAAAGAACAAAAGGACTTCATTGTCATTGAAATCACAATGAAACAAGGAATATTAATTAGTGTATTTTACAAAGTTACTTGTTTACAGTTTCCTGGTTTGGGTATCATTTTCTTATATGCTTTGTAATCATTTGCGTAGCAAATTTCAATTTGTAATGGAGACATATCTGTGAGATATTGACTAATATTATCAACCTAATGCATTTTCCCGTAATTCTTTGCTGGTACTCAAAATGTATCTTTTATCCTTCACTAGCCCTTACAGTAAGATCTGTGTCCATTATTTTCACTGTTTCTTATTTCATCATTTTACCTCTGACCAACATTTCCCGTTAACTGATAATCCTGCTTTCAGTGTTTTGGAGACACAATCACAGATACACAAAGGACTTTGGAGAAAAAAAGTAATACTCTCACTTGGGAGCTCTGATAAAACAGATCAGCAAGACTAGTGTTAATGTAGTATTTATCTCAGAAACTGTAGGATCAGAGAAGCCTGGAGACCTCAGTGATCTAAGAAGTGTCCTACCAGTAGATAGGGCAGACACTGTTGAAACAAGTAGAACTTTGCAAATTTCTTGCTTAGACAATATAGAGGTACATGTGAAAAAAAGAATAAAGATGTCAGAGAAATTCAGAACACAAAGCAAGTTGTGTGACCTAATCTCAATATATAGTTTATTCAGACCTAGGAAGTTCTATCTCATTAGGAACTTGACACACATTTTGAGGAGGAAGTTAAAAGCAGTTACCATCCAAAGCTTTGAGGCTTGCAAGTAGATTTGTTCAGTTAGTAATTTAAGTCTTCAAGGTATTTAGCTCCCGTATTTTTCAACTGGAATTTCCATGCAATAATCCCAGATACACACACTATCCATGCAGGCAGAAACACTTCAGTGCATGCCCAGTGAATCAGGCATCTTTATCAAAGATCTGCACGTGCAAGACATTTCATGAATATTTAATAAACTCATATGTTGATCTTATGCTTCCCAACAACATCAAGTTTTCTATTTCTGTGTAGTGCATATGCACAAACTTTTGCTTGAAACTACCTCAGGTTTGTAAGCCATTCTCCTGCAAGAATCCTGAGCATGATTTTAAAACAATACCTCCATGCACTTTCAGATGATCAAATCTTACACTCTTCACAGCTTCTTTAATGGCACTGCACTTGAATGTCATGAAAATATTAAGCCTGGAAGAATGGAAACTTTGTAGTCCTTGATATACGGCTGAAAGAAATTCACATTTTCATTTGACTACTGCACAGAAAAGCTTAACATTGTGGTAGAAAAATAAAGTATGTGAGAAAGGATGAGGGATAGAAACCAGAACAGATGGATAATATGGGAGAGGTAGAAAGAGAATTAGACAGGAAAGAATTAATTTTACTTCAGATAAAAAAATAAGTCCAAATGTTTATATAAAGCCCCAAAAATACCACTTTTCAGACTATGGATTTAAGTATTTTCTTCAGCAGTTCCAAAACAGATACTTTTTTCAAGTACTAAAGGGCATCGGTAAAAATTATTTCAGCTTCCAAAGCAATCTTCTTTGGATTATAATGAATAAAGAAAATGTTTCTAGCAATAAAGGCCTGATTAAAATCAGATTTAAATCAGATTACAATTAAGTATATATGAAATTATAACTCATTATAATCTGAGCTTATAAATACAAGAGAAGTGATAAAATAGTAAGCCTCTTTCAGACAATTTCACTGTATATATCTATATAAACAAAAAGAGCTTTTTATAAAAATGTCACAAGTGCGACCTATTCGTCTTAAATATAGCATGTCAAATGGAAAAATATTTTAAATATAAAACTGTTTAATTTTTTTTTCAGAAAAGAATGCTTGAGAAAGAATACCTGGACAAAATTTAATTACTGAGTATTCAGAAATATAAAGAATATTTGAGTGTGCACGGAGGAAATTGCTGCATAATTTCTAACAAATACTCTTTTTTTCCTCATTTATTTCAGAAATAGTTTGAATGAAGGCACAAGACATTCCATGAGGAAACCAATCTTGTCTTCTTCACCTTTTCTAAGATTAAGAAGGCTTAAGCTTATTTGTAGATCTGCAACTGCCAGATAACCTTGAGCAAACTATTTGTCATTTTCTGCTTCAGGTTTTTCCCTTAATAAAAAGGAGGAAATCACAATGACCTTCTAGTACCTTATGTAGAATATTCACTCTTACAACAGCTGCTTCTTCTTTGTAATTAAATGCCAGGTAGATTCTCTTTTATCAAGAAGTGTTGTGGGGTAACTTTCAACTGAGAAGGGCAATATGACTTTACTGCCAGGCAGAAAATATTTGCTGCTGACTCAAGCAAACCAGGCATTATACTTTAAATGGCACCTTAATAAAAGATCTCAATTTCAGATCTGTCATAGAACTGTGTGTTTATATGCTGGGACAGTGTTTGATATAATTTCACCTTCACTTTTCAAAAACCTGACCAATTAAACAAGACATTTGAATGTTTGGAAATATTGTCCCTTTTCATGAATGGCCACTCTGCTGGGATTTATCCATAGAGAATTGTAAAAGCAGTACTTGGATGCTCAAACATCCAGCCAAAATTTATTAAAGAACACAATCCCAGTGCATCATCAATTCTCTTTTTATGGTTTTGTTTACAATAGCTTTACAAATCTTGAAATGGGCTGCTAAAGAGAAGTGTTTATGAAGAGAAGAGACAGGGACCAGTAAGTCAGACAACACTTATCATATCCATGGTGAGAATGCCAGTCTGAGACCACGCTATGACCCAAGGAGGCAAGGAGGCCAGGTCAGTGATGCCACATCAGGGATAGTGGGTACAGTGCCAGGCACACAAGGACGTAGAGCAAGGGCCTGAGTTTAAATGAAGCAGTGGAGCAAGGGGACAGAGACCCCAGATGAACCTCCCACAGTGCTTTCTCGCTTATATACTTGCCTACGTGTTTTCACAGCAGACTCAGCCCAGGCTACACAAATACTGAAGAACACTTCAGCAAACTGAACATACGATACGTTTATCACAGGTAAATGTGACTTATGCTGGACTATGGGGTGGGTAGCAGTAGTGAAGTGGATTAAAAAGGGACTGAACAGTTGTGCTCAGATGATCATTGGCAGTATTTCTAGTGCAAGACCAGTAACTAGTGGGGTATTTCATGGGTTAATACTGACTCAGGAGTATCATAAGATTGTTCATGTACTCTGAGTTAAACACATGGCAGAAATATTAATGAGATATTCTCAAGGGATCAAAACAACAAAAAACTTCACTGGAAACTTCAGAAAATCAGAGAATTGTGAAAAAAAGTTTAGAGCATCATTCAGTCAGCGTAAAACATTTCTCAAAGCACTAACTTAACCCATTCAACTCAGCAAACTCTAAGCCTGTTTGATTTTAAGTTACTCAAAAATTCCAAGAATAGAGAATTAGAAGAAGAGGGAAGACAAAGAGAGAAAATATATGGAAAAGAACAAACATTGCTACTTCTCCTGGTTCCAGCGCTGTTCAGCTGGCAAAGATTTCAAGTGAGGGTAGAGTCAATACATGTGGTTTTTGCGTGTTCCACTTTAAATACCCCTTTGCCTTGCCCCAGGTGGGACTTCAGGTTATTTGGCCACTCAGGAGCTGGGTTAGAGGCTCCAAGGGCAGGTGTGGGGCATCCGCTCTGCTGTGCCAGGGTTTGGCAGCCATTGCCATGCTGAGATCCTGACTGTGAGGGGTGTGGTGTACAGGACAGTGCATCTCTTCACCAGGGCAAGGCCCAACCTTCCCCTTACCCCACAAATATCTGAAATGTGCATCTGAAATGTGTTGAGCCAACAGCCCCTCCAGTATCACACACCTACAAATATTTCCTTACATATTCTCTTACATATTCACTTTCAGTGAAGGTGAACTGGAGCTAGTATTGTGCATAGGTGAATTGGACTTAAGACTGCGCATGCTGTCACACTTTGATTCTGCAGGGGAAGAATTTAGCAAGCAAAAAGTCATTCTCTGAGACATCAGTTTAAAAAAGTCCCTTTAGTAGATGTTTTCTGTAAATAGTGGAGCAAGCAAATATTTGTGAACTTAACATTTATTCTTGCATCAGATTTTTTTTTTAATCTCATACGATGCATACACACTTTAGTAAAGACTGAATTATGTCTTCCCTATACTGGATGTTGATAACATTTGCTGATGGTTGGTCTAGTCTCAATCACACTATCTTGGTTTTCAGTAAAGTATTCAGAGAGTGCAATTACTATTCAGATTTACTAAGAATGAGTTATTATAAGGCTGATAGTATATAGTAAGTACAAGTACTTCCCCTGAAATGAATGTTAAGTATAATGGTGACATATTTCTTAACACAGATGGCAGCAAGCCAGTTATTAAAGCATAACAATTTACATCTAAGTCAGCTGAGGCATGTAACTGAGCAAAAGCTGCTAGCCTATAATATAAAAAATTAAGTGATTGTATTACTTCATGAAACAGGTTGCTCACTTGACATGGTATAACTTTCTGTTTCCTTCTGCTTCTTTCTGCTTCCTCTGTTTCTTACTATCCTTCCAATTTCAATTCCCCCTTTAAAAATAATACTTACAGACTAAAAATGAATCACATGATAGGCACTGGTGAAACAAAGAACTTGACACACATACCTCCTATGTTCTTACCTATGGGAGGATATAATTCTTACCCTCTACATTCCAAGGAGAATAGTCATATGACAATCTAATTTATACAACCAAATAGATTCATTTTAAGCCATTTTTTTCAGTCATATAGATCCGTTTAGGGTTAGAGGACATAATATCTCTAAATGTTAGAGTTCAAGACTAGTAATGAAAAGTAATAAAATCTCCTGAATATTGTGTCAAGTGTCAACAACCTCAGCATCTGAATGCATTTTCTCCTTTGTTACAAAAGATTCAGTACAAAAACACCTCAGCTGAATACAATCAGCTGATGGAAAATACTTAAATGGCAACGCAGTACATCCTGCAATAACTCATATGACTTACCTTCAACTTTTTCTTTTCACTTAAGCAGCTTGAATTTGGACTTTCCTTGTGAGTTAGATCCTTACAATGTCCAGACAAGTTTCATCAGGTAAACTGGAAAAAATGCATTTGCTTGCATGTCACCTTCTGTCAAGAAATGGCAAGGAATTTAATTTTACCATGATGTCAACTTTTCTTAGCTTTTTCTGATCAATGTCCAAGGCTATGACAAGTGCCTTCTCCAAGTTCAGAAATAAATACAGAAATAAAATAGAACCTTTTATCTGAAATTTTCAACACTTGAAAGAGTTATTAGAAAGGGAAAGAGTAATATTGCATTTTCTTTTTCAATTCCTCTAAAAGATATAGAAGGTTTTGCACTAAAGAGGCCATCACAGTGACCAAATTATGTCATGGGTCTGAGTTTACATATTTGGTTAAATTTATGAATACACGGGAAAACAAGCACATAGAGACATCAAGGAGAACCTCAATTTTTCTTTTTCCATAGTCACTTGAATTAATCATATTTTTAATTCAAAAACTGAAGGTGATGTATATTTTGCACTGTATATTAAACTTTGGCATGCCAGGATGTGTTGTCATGATCATGTGTAGCTGTGGTTGACATTAGAACTATAATAGTAATAAGATTACACTATTATAGCATTGGCATGTTTTTCTTTCACAAAGAAATCTTGACTGGGTGGATCTGGAAGATGTTTGAATTTGACTGTTTTTTATACATTTCTTGTACTAATTACATTGTTAATATGATTATGCAAGAGATTAACATACTTAGGATGGATCAGATGAGCTGCAAAACACCAGTGGTCTGTGCAGGGATGCTGAGCTTAGCTCATACAGGATTGTACAGGTGATCAAAGAAGATGTAGCAAATATGATATGTTCAGAATCATATTCAGAATCAATATGCTGAATTCCCTGTATATGCTCTATATAACAGACACAGACTTCCTTGTGTCTGTGAAATATCTGCCTTCACATTAAATGAACACATACATTTCTGAGTTAAATCTATGATAGAGAGCACGAGTTTCAGCATGAAACACTAAAGCAGGATGTGAATCGTACGTATTTTTCTCCACTAGCTATGGATACAGGAAGAGAGTTTTTTCCTAGTAGTACTACAACATAAAAACTACTGCAGCTATTCATACCAGGATGAGTTCTATCCTTCCTCCCTTTCACTACAAAAATGTGTGATTTCAGCAGACAAGAGAAAATTCTAAGAAAGGCATTCCACTCTGTCCTATCGTCTCTTCCAACAGTCTCTGAGAATTGTTTTCTAGAAGAACCTGCTCTGCTGCTGAATCTGACAAACACCAGGTGGCCACAATTCATTTAGGTGGTAAAATAAAAGGTGTGCAGTGGTTTTTAATTGTGCTGTTATCTTTTATGTCAGAATTGGAAACACCTCCCTATTCCTGTGTATGAGCAAATCAGAAAACAAATAGGACACTTAGACTTGTCTTTAAATGATGTGGAGTCTCAGTCTTCACTGAGTAAACATTTCAAGGTGTTGAAATAAGCACTGTTGTATTCTTGTGGCAAGCAACACAAAGCCAGGTTGGTCTTTTTAAGATTTTGTTTATTCATTTCACCAAAGTTTCTATCAAAGTCGAAACATAAAAAGGAAGCTCTTACGAGGCCAACCTGATAAATAAAAAAATGGGAAATTTTGCTTACATTAACATCAATTATGGCATGATTTGTGATCAATCTAACCAGTTTGGGAAAAAAAATCATAAACGCATAAAAACATTATATTATCACAACACAGAGAGGAAAAATATGTTCTCTCTGTCTCTTCTGCTAGATTTTCCTTTTATATGCCAGAATTTATACTTGTTTGTTTTGCTTGCTTTTTGATAATTCAGAAACAGTTTTGTTTCATTTTTGGGAAAAGAATAAGGATACCATGGTGACAAGAATCCTTATTGAACCTGAGATAGGCAGATAGGAACAAAAGGGCAAAATTGTTTAGACTACAATAGTAGCATAAGAGAACTGAGTAGTTCTGCTCAAAATTTTATTAACTCCTTGACAAATGCTGTTTAGACATGATTATAATTAGTTACTCAGCCACTATAAAAAAATCTTCTGTATCTATCTTACACATGGAATCTGGAAAAAACACAGCAGAGCCCCTTGAACTATCCTGCTATCCTATGCCCTTCAGTAAAACTAAGCCTCTAATTATGTTCTCTTTAAAAGTCATCAATCTAGATAGGAAAAAAAGCTCCCTCCATCTGGCATTCCATAATATAAGCATGAAATAAAAATAAAAATCAACATTAAAAAAAAAATTCCCAAAGGTACACAATTTTCCTGCCCAGACCCCAAATCTGCACTGACTGCACCAGAGGATTCATCAGGATCCTATGTCCTTTGTTATCTTCATGTCACAGCCAAACATATAAAGTTGCTTTCTGTGAATACCTATTTTATGCTTTCTATTGGTGTAAGTTTGCATGCAAATTCAACATCATGTCATTTAATTTATAAGAACTAGGGTAATAAGTGTGAAGACAAATATTTCACAGGCCTAATCAGGAATTATCCTTTTAAATCACTATTATCTGTTGAGAAATATGCACAGCAATCAATAGCAGGCAAACCCATCTAAAAGGTAATTAGAGCTGTGCAGATGAAAGCATACACATTTTGGATGCTGACATTATGTCAAAGATGTCCAGTTAGAAAATTATATTGGGTTTTCTGCAGAGATTATTGGACTTCTTTTGATGCTGGGCAAAATATAACATTCTTTACAATACTTCATAATTTTTATAAAAACTTTTGAACATTTCCTTATACAGAAATTTTGATGTGGATTTTTTTTCCATTAGTAATAGTAACACTGTTCGTCATAAAGAGGAATATCATGCACTAACAGAAATAAATAATAAACATAAAAACTGATTGACTACAATACTGTGACTTTTTTTTCTGTGCTGCACAATAAGCACAATTGCATTTGTAAAATATTTTTTCCAACAATTCCAATATTTATTTTCAGAATTATATAATGAATCTATTAATATGAAATAATAAATCAAATTTAAATATAACATTGAGCAGTAAAGAAGTAAGAATTTTCTGACTTAAAATGTAATAGAAGAGGAGGAAGAAATCATATGGAAGTTTAGAAATGCCATGTATTCCAAGTACTTTATGTGTATGCATCTTTTTAGATAATATAATTTGACCTATGGATTTGTTTACTTCCAAGACTTTCTATTAATCACTTTCTCTTACACACACAATTTTTCCTACCTCTTCTGATTCAATTGGGAAGGAATGGTTGAAGTTCTCTGGGGGACCTTCAATTTCACCCTTTCATCTGTCAAGAGAGCACAAATGAATTGAAGAATTCACATTATCTCTTTAGGGCTAGGCATTCTTTTTCCATTCACCAGTCCTCTTCCCACTTGGCCTGGTGTGAACTGAGTATTGAAATGAACTTTTTCATTTGAGATTTAGGGGTTTTTAAATGGGCTTTGGTTTTGGGGTTTAGTTTTTCTTTGTTTTATTTTGTTTGTCCCCAAAAATAAGGATCAAAGACATCAAAATCTTATCAAACTGTGTTGGTAGGATTTGCCATATAATGCATAGTCTCAGCCATTCTTAAATGTGATTTATATCTACCATGATATGCAAGAATGTGTTTCTCTAATATATAAAAGCAAATAAAGGGAAGAAAAAAAATATTTACAAATAAATCCTCTAGGATAAGAAATATTGAAAGAACAAAACCAGAAATATTTCAGAAGACAAACAGTACAGTAATAAAGAATTACTGAGACAAAAAATTAGTGTACCAGTTAATTGCTTCTCTGATAAATGTATAAATAAACGAGCCTTTCAGACAAAAAAATGAATATGAATTCTAGTTAATATGCTTAATTATAAGATATTTTGTCTTATATATTGATCACAACTTATGAAACTTGAAGGGAAATACACTGATTTGACTATACAAAAAATATTGTGTTGAAAGTCCTCCCAGATCTTGGGCTTAAAAAGGCTGTTCATAAAATTCTGTGTTTCAATTTAGAGGAAAATTTTTTAGAAGAAAATTGAGAACTATGCACCAGCAGAAATTTTGTAGAAATATTATGGAGCCAGACAAATTAAGCTGAGAGTTTTAAAGGAAACTATAAATATCAACAAAATTTTTCTTTCAGTAGGTCAGATTGCAAACATCTTAAATATTACAGTGTTCACTAACACAACGTTTACATAATGGTGAAGATCTTTACAATGCATGCCTTGACACAAACTACATGATTAGTAGGCTAATTATCTTGTGAAAAAAAAATCAAACAAAATCAAGAAATTAAACAACAGGCAAAGAACATGTTAAAACTTGCTCTGATAATTGCTGATGTTCTGATTTAATGTGGTACTTTATGCATTAAAAATGTAACTATTTATAGTGATGAAAGGAAGAATACATGAAAATGTTAATATATCAAGGGGGCTCCAATACTTAAATACTTGCTTTCCTGCTAGTATAAGTTGATCTATTTTTAAAAAGTTTTTGCTTCATGTAAATGTACAGGAGACAGAAGTTCAAAACATGAAATTTGAGTTAGGTGTATTAAACAGGAAAAAATCTCACAGAAATTGCCGTAAGACTTTGCTTCATATAATGCAGCCCTTTCTCTGCAAAATGCCACAAAGGAAAGCTTCAGGATCATGACCATTTATTTATTCCTTTCTAAATAAAAATATTGGTACACGTTATAGGAGATTTCTGCAGTCTTGGGTGCTGACAACATATACTGGTGAAACCACTTTGGTTTTGGTTCAGAAGGTATATTTTTCAAGACAATTCTACAAAGAATTGCTTATTTTGCATGAGAAAGCATTTTGGGTAAGACTAAAGGTAATAGTAAGAGAAAGACAAGTGAAATCTTCGAAAGTAGAGAAGGTAGACGAGAAAAGCACCTAAAACACTGAAAAAACAATAAATAAATAAATAAATTCCTGTAGTCTGAAATGTTCCTGATAAATTCCACTGGACTACCTAGTGGCTTAGAATTAGTTTCTAGCTTCACTGGATCAAAATAAAACTTTCATCACTGAACCACAGGTAATCGAATTGTTTCCTGCAAGTATTACCAATTCCCCAGAGACTAAATATACCCATTTTTTCACATCCACAGGCACACGCAACAAGTAAAGCTAACCCTTGTTATATTTCCCTTACACAGATCTTATTTGCTGCAAAGCAGGAAAGAGAACGAGGATGAAAATGGATAAACACAACAATGAAATTCTATCAAATAATTTCTGGACTTTCAGCAGAAGATATCAAACACTAATCCTACAGGATGTGTTTCTACATCAGATTAAAACACCTTGAATTTAGACATTTTGTTCTCAGATTATATCTAAATGAGATTTCAAAAAGCTAATGTGCGTTTCATAAAACCCTGGTTTAAGCAACACCATTCTTAAAAATTAGACAAAACAGCAGAGATAGATTATCCTGTACACAGTTCAAAAAATGTTCTATAGTATTTCATTTGCAAGTTAGTATTTACTCTGTAATATATATAAAAATATTTCAAAAATATCTCTCTTTCAATGGTTTGGATGACAAGATAAGAGCATAAATCAGGCGACAGTGCCCAACTAGAAATCCAGTTTTGGTTTATATTCTGACATTACCTACAGATTTTTGCTGAGGATGAAATATTGAGGTATTCTGGAATCTTTAGTGGTATTTCCCATGATATGTACTCTCAAGTGCCATATGTATGAGTTTTAGGGATGTCCACATCCATGGGTTAGTGATGCTTATTTCCATTGCTTAGCTCTTACGAGCTGTGACCTAATTAAGGAGTACCAGAGTTGAGCTGTGTACTAGGAAAAAGAAATCTGTAAGTAAATAAATAAATAAATAAATATGTATTCTTAATGTTTTACACCAGCTGTCTGATAATTTAATGGAAAAATCCCTCATTTTCAATCTGTGAGAAATAGAAAGTTATCATTATGTCTTCACATTTCACAAACAATTTGTGAATTTATAGTCCTCTATTACATTTTTGTTTTGCTGAGAGACAGTCTCAGTACTTTAGAAAGTAAAAGTACTTGCAAAAGCACTTGCAAAATACAACAATATCAAAAACCACAAAAAGATGAGTGATATATTTTTCCTTTTGCCATGTTGAATTCTCTCAGGACACTTTATTTATTCAGTTTTCCACTATTGTCTTTTTCCTTCTGACAGTTTTAATTCCCTTTTTCTAAGTAAAATGCAGTTATGAGTCTGTAGTTTTAGAGACCACTTCCTAAGTCCTTGTTGAATAAGGTATTCCAATCCTGAAAATTTTCCTGATTAACTTTGAGGAATTTATATAGCCTCTTCCCCTTTTTCAAATCAGGTGAAGTCTGAGGGAAATCTGAAGCGTGAGTCTCATGTTACACTGCTTTAGATGCATAATTTGTTTTATTCATTGCCATTTAACTTTGGTTTGAACTGATCTCTGATCTTGAGGCATTGCTCTGCCAAGCACCAACAAACACTATGCCATGTGATATACGTTTCATTTTCCAGATTTATCTTGGATCCCAATAATCTGGATACAAATTATTTAAATGGTCCTGTTTTCAAAGACATTCTGGTATTTGCTCCTTGGTTTTACTGTGAATATATAACCTCTGAAATATCTTTAGAAACATTGACAGTGTAGTTTTCAGTGCCTAATAAAAGTAAAACCATGAAATGGTTCCTTGAAAAACTACTGCACATGTAGAAACCAGGAAAAATATAGAAATAGAGGAGGAAAATCAGATGCACCCTGGGATAATGGAATTAAGATTTTATGCTGCAAGGAAGTTTTGCTGTAACCCAAAATGTCATCAAATTTGCTTGACTGAGAGCACAAGAGAAAGAAGGGACCTATTTTTAAAAGGCATAGCACAAAGGAGTGGGATTTGCTAAAAGAGTATTTCTGTTGCAACCTTTCATACAATAATTTTGAGCTTCTTTTAAGTGTTAATTTTAATGTTTTTTTTGTTAAACATGATGTTTTGAGAAAACCTAGTTTCTGTTGCTTTTCAAATGGTCACTTTACAGAAAGGATGAATCAATTCTACTTCAGGACAAATAGGGCTGTAACATTCCAGACCCTTTAAGAAATTTAACTATAGGATATTTTTGACAGAACAACTAATAGCTGACATTATGGTATTGAATCAGGTGTTGCATGACAGGTCTGTTAAGTGTCATATCACGCACCAGACACAGTCATTCCATTCAGTGACAGATGGAAAAGTAAGTAAAATACCGTATGATATTGGGTGAGTTCAGAAAAAATTAACAGCTATTGTAAACCATTGTTTCCAAAATTCTATGTGTCACATGCACTGTTTTAATGTTTCAGAGCTGCTCTGATCTTTGCTTATATGTAGTGTGTAGCAATGTTTATTTCTGAAGAAAAAATAAAACACTATTTTTGAAGTTAACACTTTCTTTGGTTTAAGGATACTTTATTTTTGTAAAGAACAGATTGAATATTGTCAGGAATGTATGGTTGTTCACAGCTTTGGTATTATTCATTCTCTGAACCTATTTTGACATGGTTTGCTATTTGATTGTCTTGCTTGAAAAGTGCATGTTTTGAAATTTGAGCTCATTTTGGAATTGTTCTTTTGCAAGACATTAAATAAAGTAAATTCAAAAGTGATGGTAAAATGCAAAAAGTCAATATAAAACAGATCTTTCAGCCATGTTTATAAATGTTCAGCTGTGGTTACATTCAGCTGAATGGCAGAGTGCAAGAAAAATCTAGATCTTTAACCTGAGGAAAAACCTTTACATTCGGACAAATCAGATTTGATTCTCAGAAAATAATTTAGAAGTAGTAGTTGTTCACAATTTCCTTCTACTCTTTCAGTATAAATCTGGTGATGTAGGAAGTACATCTCTACTAGAGTTAAAGTGAAACAAGACAGCTTAGCATACATGGAGTTCTGCGCTTGCAGTTATAATGCAGCTAATAAGCTCGCTACACCACACAAAAACAATTTCTCTAGATATGCGCTCATAAGATAATCTTTAAGTGAAGAAACATCTACAGTTGCTGAGGCACAAAATCCTCTGTAGCACATAATGGTACAAATTTGGAGCCATTCCATTTTATTCTGTGCTATTCCAGATCTCTATAGATGCAGAAATTGCCCTTGCTGTATGGAATGCGTTGGTAGCAAATAAGAAAAATCCATTTTGTATAGCTAGTGTCAGTCAGGGAGGATGGAGAAAATTCAGCATATGGCAAGTGGGATGATAAATGGAAAAGAACTGACATGGGCTAAGAAATTTAGAATTGTATAGTTCAGAGAAAAAGGCACTGAGAGATAACAGAAACATATTATGTTTATTGTTTAAGGTGTGTCTAGACAGAATAAAGTGTGTTTTATTTTGAAACACCAGCACTTTTCAGGTAGCAATAATGACATTTAGACTTACACACTTCTCCTACCACTAATTGCAGACATGACAATATCACGGTTCACTTCATGCTCAGTCACGATTTGTTGTTTAATTTGGTGGTCAGCTCTAGGATGGGATGTGTCTGAGGATTGTTTCAGATTGCAAATAGTTACTAAAACCAGAAATACACTATAGCTATAAACTGCTCAAGTGTAAATGGAGAACTAAAGTTGAACCAAAACTCCAAAACTAAATTTAAGTAAAACAAGGTTGAAAGAACTCAGAAACAGGTGCCTCCAGCAAAAATAATCTGGGGGAGGAAAGTAGAGAACATAACCCAAAAGCAGAGAGATAAGCATTACAAGTGTGAAAATACTTTGCATGAAAACAAAATGAGAAGTGTGGGGAAAGATTTTAGAGGTTTGTGAGAGGGTTATGAAAGGCAAATGGCAGGTCCCAGTAGTCAAAACTTTTTCTTATGACTGTAATGTATCCTGACACTCTAGACAGGAGAAGTGAGTTGAAGGTAACAAATTCCAACACTGTGAAAATTACACACAATTTGTAAACTGTAGATTATGGAGATTAATGACAGCAAAAAGAATACTGAAGATCTATATTTTTCACCTTCAAATTTATGAAAATAGTAATTAAGAATAGTAGATATATAAATATGCGAGGAAAAATGGAGAAGAACAATTAAGAGAAGAAATGACAAATGAAGGTGAGAAAGGTTATGTTTTCATTATTATTCTTAATAAATTTAGGTTTTTATGAAAGTAAATGTGTATGTGAGAAACTAGAAGTGAAAAAAGAGGAGAAAAAAGCCACATGAATAGGCTGTGTTGAGGAGATAGTTTCAAGCAAGTCAGAGGAGGGAAAGTAAAGCATATTCAATAGCAAAAGTTGCTTAAAGTTTCTGTCTCAGTAACTGAACGAAACTCTGGACAGAAACATCTGGACAAAGAAGACAACACTTGTGTCAGCAAACAGAGAAAAAAGATGTAAGAACTGTGGAAGCCTACCAGAATTTTAAGTTGGGTGACAGCCAGTATTTTCTGTGCCCATGGAAAATGACAACTACGGCCTATGACTCAGTGAGTTATCTAGCTAGAAATTCAATGCATGAATCAAATCCTGACATACCTGACATAATACAGCAATATCACATTAAATGAAGACATCATAAGCACTTCTGACAATTAGGAATAGGGGCATGATGATAGCTACATTACAATAACCCAGTTTAACAAATTAACATAGCAATGTAATGAAATTACACATGAAGTAGAAAGGAGCAACAAAGACTAAGATAAGGCAAGATTTTTTTTTTCCTAAATTTATGTCTGGAACTACATTGAATATTAATACACAAGGAATGCAACTCTTTTTATAGCTCAGGTCATGTTTAGATTTTTTGCCTGCTATCACATTCAACTATATAGGCATTCAAATATGTAATTTAAAACACAGTTGATGTGTTAGGGTGAAAATTATAGAGATTCACAGCTGGGGTGAAAATCATAAGAAATTAACAAGATTTACTTCCCCCAGGCAAGGTATTATTAGTACTGCCAATGGAAAAACCTAATCAGAAATCAAAAAGATCTTAGCTGTCACCAAAGCATCACTCTCCTCTTCACAGGAGACACAGGGAATCTACTTTTGTAACCAGATGTCATTCTCAGACCATTTACTAATGATAGAGATTATTTTCTTTTTCTCACAATGACTGTATGAAATAGTGATGATGACAAGAAGGATAAAAGAAGCCCTTACTAGTGAGAGGATTGAGACATGTTGTCATCTGGAGTTATTACAACTGTAGATTGTGGGTTTTTTTTCATTTGAGGTAGGCTTTGAGGTATAAATTAAATTATCGGCAAAAAAATTCCAGTAATCAAAAATGTTTTACAATTTTTGACTTATGTTAGAATTTGTTGACTCAGTGAGTAACAGGAGCTTTAAGCATCTATCTTATCTCTCTTTCTCTGTAATGCCATAATATAGAAATTTCATCTTCCTCTTATAGCTTAAAATTTCCAATTTTTATCAAAAGTCAAGACTAATTTTCGTTGTATATATTTTTTCAGTTTGTTTTTGTTTTGGTTTTTTTGGTTGGTTGGCTGGCTTTTGTTTGTTTTTTTGATTTTGTTTTTCAGAAATAAAGCTATGTATTAAAATATTGCCTTAATCAGGATAAGTGCAGCCTAGGTAGCTGGGTTTTGTATTTTGTTTAGCTGGATGCACCATCAATGATTAAATCAAATTCCAGAGTCTCAAAAATGGGCTAGTTTCTTCATTTTTCTACATCAACTTTTCTTGAGAACAAATATGCTTCTGCTTAAAGCAGCAATAATATTTTAATTATACTTTTACCAAACTCAGGAAATTAAGTATTGCTATATCTAACCTACTACCTTTGAATTTGAACTAACTGAGAAATAATGAATTAGGGAAAAAAATTGAATGTCTTTGTTGTGTGTGGGAAGCTCATTATTTTCTTTCTTTCTATGGACACAAAGCTAGCCATAATAAGAAAACTTCTGGATCTTTGAGAGTGAAAACATGCTGCAGGTGCTCATTCAAAGATAGAATATATACTCAAAACACCTTAATTAAAATCTTGACAAATCTAGAGAAGAAGCAGCTAGATTAATTTAGATTATTCACATACACAAAGATAGATAATTTAAAAAAATATAATTGCAGTATGTCTCCCTGTTCAAAAGCCCCACCTACCTGTGGATCTGGTACATTTTTTATCTATCATCTCTAGGATGCCAGGTACCTAGGAACTAGGACTTATGATATCTTTCAAAGTGTCAACACTAAAGAGCGTGACCAGCAGTGAGTGCATAAGCAGCATCCATTTACAATTCAGAGATGGATCACCACCCACACCACTCCCACATTTTTTTGGGGGGGGTGTATTTTTTTTTTTCAGAGAAAACATGGAAAGAATAATATATGCTATAATGTTTGAGAGATGTTACATGTTATGGTATTTTTCTTCTTTTCTCTTCCTTCCATTAAATTAGCAACTGCTAATACCTAAAATGAATTTAGAGATCCATCTGCTTAACAAATGTAGCATTTATATCCCTGCAACTGCCTTTTGGGCAGGGGAATAGCTTGTGCGTAATAAAGTCAATTGGTTCCTGCTTGTTTTCTGTCAACACCAAGGGAAACCAACAGAGAGTAGGAGGAATTGAAAACAACTCAGAAATTAAAGCAAAAACTTCTTGCCTATATTGGACAGTCTGTCATTTTGCCCCCACAATCAAAAATCAACTTTCTTTGAGTATTGCTGAACTCTGTAAGAAAGATTTTGTCTTATCTGATTTACTGGCCTCAGCAAAGCTTACAAGTCCCTGAGTTTCTGCATTATAAAACTTCTACTGTCTTTAGCTTCATGGACTGAAAATCCAAAAGAGATCTTCCTGTCCACATAATCTGTAAACTAGATGGCAAAACTTCCCACAGATGTTGATATTGAGATGATGTTACTATTGTTAATGACAGAGTATGAACTTGGTTTTTCATGATTTATAGTTATTAAGTCAAAAATAAATCAAAACTCAAAAGAAAGTAAAAAAATAAATCTGTGAAAAAGCTGGAAAATGTACATAGTTATATTAGCAACACTCCTGTGTCATAGTCTCAGCTGTGGAAATTCAGCTGTGCTCCCTTGGCATCCTGAACTTGCTCCAAGCAGACCAACAGAGCATTTTTGGCACATAGCTCCAGACGTTAAGGCTTGTTCTGACTACAAACACATTGCAGAGTAAACAGGTAAGTAGGACGTGCACCTTAAAACAAAGGTTACGATGTCATCAGCTAACATAAAGTTCAGCTTAAGAAAGTGGAAAAACATACGCTCCAAAACTGCCTCAGAGCCTACACCTTGCAGATACCCAGAGTTTATTATGCCTGACTAGCTGTAAACATTAGGATTCATTCCATCTATAGCTTTGGACTAATAAAACATATTAAACTTAGTGTTTCCTTTAATTACACTTGATTTACAGAATAATTAGTAAGTACTGGAAAGATAAAAATTTTCCACCTCTTCCCCAAAGATTTATTAATAAATTTAGGTATTATCCTTCTTCTAATGATTAACTACAAACTCTTGAAATACCTGTTAAAACATCTGTGGAGAGGAAGGAGAGAAAGGACTTCAAAT
Source organism: Ploceus nigricollis (assembly GCA_013399945.1). Taxonomy (NCBI): domain Eukaryota; kingdom Metazoa; phylum Chordata; class Aves; order Passeriformes; family Ploceidae; genus Ploceus; species Ploceus nigricollis. Next base: position 311,081 of record VXBC01010917.1, read on the forward strand.
TTTGTATGAAAAAAAGCTATTATTTAAAATGTAGGTGCTTTTACAATCTCAGTAGTTACTATCACTGACTATTTCCACAAGCTTCCCAAGTTTTCATCAGAAAGACATGTTCCAAAGCAAACTAAACTATGTTTGCATCACTCTTTCACCAGCTGGGTTAAAGATTTTAAGAGTCCAAATCAAGCAAAGTCAAGTTCAGTTGATGTTCTGAATGAAGAACATAGAGTGACAGTCACCTAAAAACCCAGTCCTAGTGTGATTACCAATTAGGCGTTATATCTCTGTGTGTTCACACAGGAATACAGTAAATATTAAGGCTTTGCCCTGTACTGAGAGCCATGCAATGAGAGAATTGCTTCCTGGCAGAAATAAATAGGGAGCTAAAAGAAAATATACTTATAGGACTTCCAAGATTTGTGCCATGGAAGCTAAACTGATTTGCCTAAATTTACACAGATCAAAAACTTACTAGTTTCAATAATCAAATTACTAAGAGAGCAACCACTTCCAAAACTGTAATTTAGGAATGTAGTAGCATGGATATTAAACACATAGCTATATAACATATGTAAAACATCTTTTTCTCTAAATATATGAAAAATGTTCATGTCATGTCAGCTGTTAATCACTGGTTTCTCTCATCCAACTAGCTACAGGCAAACAGCAGCAACATGTTTCATTTCCCAGACAGAGGATCAAGAAAGGGGATATCACTGTCATTTTTATTCCAGCTGTGAGAAGAGAGAATGCTGTGGCGTTTCTTGTGACTGACAGATGAGTGAAGAAGTCAACCAACTGTGTCCTATGGTTCAGGTTATTTCCTTCAGAGAATATCAGAATAAAATTGAAAAATAAGTTCTTGCTATAGAGCTGTCATAAAATAATTCAAAAATCGTACATAACAGCTATCATTCTTTCTTAAAATTGGAAAGCCAAGCATCCTTCTTTGACACAGGCTGGTTCTCAGACTATCTGAAATTCCTATTTGTTCCTGTTGCAACTTTCCTACTTAATTCAAACGTGTTTGTACTTGTTCTTCCTCTCAGAAGTTTCCCTCATCTTGAAAGAACATCCTTCCACTATGTTACTTTCATTTCCTATTGGACTTGGTTCTATATTAAGCTGAAAGGTAATAACAACAAAATGAAAGGTAAAAAATATCAAGAATATTGATTTATGATGTAAAAGCAAGTTCCTGTGTTAGCTCTTGAAAATATTTTTGTAAAATTAATTGCTTGTTGCCTCCCCCATCTCCACCCCTGAGGATTAAACTTGCTGAAAGCTGAAGTTTTTTAAGGTTTAAAAAACTCTTTTTTTTCAGAAGGAAGGAAAGAAGAGTTAGAACTCCACAGCCAAAGAAAGAAAATAAACAAGGGGGAAATGATTACTTGCATATGATAAAGAAAAGGAACACTTGGTCTGAGTGTGCCCTGTCAATTTCTGAATTGGGGTGGGGTGGGGTGGGGGAAGAAGAGCAGACGTGGGGAAAGAAAATAGTCGAGTTAATTGGGAGCACATAAATGTTGCTGAGGTTTTTTGTGACTGTCTGATATTCATTAATGTAATCTGCTTTTGCACAACATAAGAAACATAGAATAGGGATGTGACAGCCACAGCCACTCTCAGCCATAACACACCTCTCCTGCAGCTACAAAGGTGAGGTACATGCAAGATGTTCATGAAATCCATTCATATCCTGGAATAGTTGTGATTAGTGTTTCTTTTCCTATTATTGGGGTGTATTAAAAAGAAAAATACCCACATCCCAATATTTCAAATTCAAGGTATAATCTAGTATCTATTTCAATCATTTGCTTACTCCAAATCAAGGAAAATATGAAAAACCTTTTGGACCTAGTGTTTTGTGAAAAGGACCTAGGTGAACAGCAGAAGTGGGGCTGGCTGCTGTTTCTAACCTGGCTGTTGTGCTCAGGGGCAGGTGCAATCACTTGAACAGAGGTGGGGATGATACTTTCCTAAAAGCAATCAAAAATTCACACTGGGAGAAAAATCTGATGTGCCAAGTAAGATGATAAAGAAGACATTTTACTTTGAAATCCAACTTCACGTTGCTGCTGAAAAGATTAGCCTCTTTGTGCCCAGCTGTATGTTCCCACCTCTGCTACGTCTGCTCTAGGAGTTATGAACTAAACCCAACTGAGTGCCAGACAAGCACTGAAGTCAATGCAAAGAGGAAAAGAGAATGGTGTATCAGAATAGGAAGAGAGTAGAAAAGCAAAAGAGCCCTCCCTAGAGAGAACTGATAGCTAAATTAGATTAAGTCTATTGAGAAAAAGCAGTCTGAGATTCACAGGAAGGAGATAGCCTGTGGGGAAAAATGCTGGTTGAAGCATTTCTGTGTTAAGCAGAAGTAAGAAAAAAGCAACATATCAAAGTTAACAGAAACTGAGACCTATTTTTTATGAACAACTGGAAGACAGAATAGTGTTCTTGCAATCTGGGAAGCCATTCAAAGCAGTAGAAATAAAAACCAGTGTAGTATGGTGTGGCTCTTCTGGTGTCCGGCAGACTGGTGCACACTCCACTGCAGGCTAGCTCTAACTGCCAGATGCCGGAGAGGAGCCGCAAGTGTGGGCTTGGCAGGAGAGAAAGTGAGCTCCCCTGCTCAAGCTGATTGCTGTGGCGTGGGTGCACAGCAAGACGACGCAGAAGCCACTGGATCCAAGTGAGAAGTACGGGAGGGACTCAGGTTTGCTGTTCCGTAGAAGCTTTATTCTCTCGAACAGGGAACTTCCACGGAAGGTAGCAGTGACCGGAGTCAAAAGGGGGTGGGCTGTGCAGCAGGTTATATAGGGAAGGGGGCGGAGAGAGGAGGGTCTCTCCTAAACCAATGGGGGAACAGGGTGAGGGGATTACATCAAGGTTGCTGTCTAATGGGGATACAACTGGGGAGGGGAAAGCTTCTCAGGACTAATCAGATTATAAAGTAAGGGTGATGGGCCCTGAACATTCTGGAAAGACTTGGGAGGGGCAACTTGACAGACAGTGGGGTGACGGGCTTTATAAGGTAGGAGAGGGGAGGGGATACAAGATTGACAACTAACAGTAAGGCTGGGTGGTGGGAAAAACAGGAGAAAAACAACTTGGACTATACTATTCTGAGGGGAGAACACAGGGGGGAACAAGGAACATACCAACTGGGGATTAAATTTTACAAATAGCTTTTAACTAACACAATCAACAAATACACTACCACAGTATGGAAAGATTCCCACAGTAAAACTACATATATGTCGGGTGAAAGAAATGGGCAGGAGACCAAACTCCTTTTTGCGCCTTTATTAGGTGACCAGCTTGAAATGGGGGTGCTCGTCGGGCCGTGCCAATCGCCCACACCGTTCCCCAAAGGGCGCCGAGGAGGAGGATCTCTTGCAGCTTTGTCCTTTACACGGGCAGAGCTGGGACGTCCTTCCTCGCAGGAGCGGCAGGACTGCTCAACCACTGCGATCTAACTCGGGGGTCCCAACTCTTGGCAACATCTCTGAAAGTTAGAGTGACAAGTTAAACACTCTCTTGGGGACAGGGGTGGTTCTCCTACCCTCTTGTATATCTTTCCAGTCTTTGATTCACTCTCGGTTCGTTGTTCTAGGGGTTTTTCTCTTTCGTCTGATGAAATTCTCCATTTCCGCTCTAGGCATTTGCATACTGGTGACATCACTTCCTCTTCTCACTCTCGTACTCTCTTCTAGGGCACGGCAGGCAGGCTGAGGACCACAAATGAGCACACACCCGGACACAGACAACAACACAAGGGATTGCTAACACAGGTAAGTCTCTTTAAGTTACAAACAGGTAATCAGGTAAGTATAACAACATTTAACATGAAACTTTCAACTCTTAACTGATGAACTCTTCATACTAGTTAACAGCTCATAAACCCATAAACAAAAAATACCTAACACTTCCTTTTCAGGGAACACCTCTACACTTTACTCATATCATCGGGGTATTTTCCACCCATTGATTTTACTATCATGTACTCATTCTAATAAAAACTTGTATTAAGATTTGAATGTCCTTTTACTGTTTTTGTAGTACTGGCTAGAAGTGAAAACAGCCCTATTCCTCAGATTTGATATATACTTGATCGTGATAGAGTGCCTTAGCATGAATGCATAAATATGCCTGATCTAATTTTAACAGTTCCTCAGAATTTGGGCAGACAATTTTACCATATAAAGGTCTCAAAACAAAAGTTTTAAAAACAGCTAGTGGGTTTGAATGTTCAGTGTGGCTACACTGAAGCTAACCTTCAGGGAAAAAGAAAAGAGTCTACCTTTTCTAAAAAATATATCCTTTGCAACTGGACACCTCTGAAATCAAAACATCAAAATTAAAAATTTTTGGGAGTCAGTAGGATTTCTACTATTTTCTTCTTAAAAGATGGTCTACTAAAATCTAGATCGTTAATATAAGGATTCAGCTGACAATTCTTAGAAATCTACTTTGTTTTTCTGTAAACAACAAATTGTGGCTGATAACAACTCAAGATGTAACACAGTGAGAATGAAAATATTTTGCTCTCATAATTTGAATTAAGTTCCTCCTATGATTGCTCCTAAGTGCACTTAATAATCAACTAATGTATTTATTAGAAATAAAAATATCCAACATGCTTATCTATATGAATGGAAATCTAGATGTAAGTCTAACAACTGTGCATACCATATTTTTATTAGCTGACCTTCATGTACTTAATCACCACATTCATTATGTATCTTAATCACCTTTTTTCAGTTTTTTTCAAGTTCTAACAGTACGTATTTAATCATGAATACATTTGAAATTTGTATATAGACCACACATTTATTCTTACTATTGCATATGAGAATCTGTTGTTTATTTCTGTGTTACCTTCAAATGACCACATAAGGAACTCTTAGGAAGGTAATCAGGATGTCAAACTCCAACCCACAAAGTTGCCTGTAGCTACCCCATGACAAAAGATAACCTTCACTTTCTTGGGGAACATCACAGTAGATGCATTTATTTGGCCTTTCAGAAAGCTCTAGAAGAGCAGGAATTCCTGTTGCTCACTCCAAAATGGGAAAATTCTGTACTGCCTCAATATAGTTGCTCCAATTATAGATACCCCTTTGTCCTCTGCAATCTCTAGAAATTCACTTGATGTTCCACACAAAATAATGAAGGTGTATATATATATATCAGTAAGTCTTAAAATAAAAATTTGTCCTTTATAATAGAAGTCTGACTTCTAACACTAATTCAACTGAGTTTTTTTGCTGCTTTAAGAAGTTCACAGACAAATTACAAAATTAGAATCTGTACCAAACTAAAGAAATAATTTGAACATCTAATGGATGATGAACAGTTTTGACTGTCTAAAGGAAAAAAAAAAGTATTAAATTATAGGTCTTGTGTAATAAAGTATTTCAGCCTGGAGAAAATATACAAGAAAAGAGTCACAGCAGGCCTCCAAAGCTTTGAAGTTAACACTTCACAATAGAAGAAGAGCAAGGTAAAAACATGAAGTTATACAACTGTCATGATGATGTTGTCAAAAAATATCTTTAGCAGAGAAATAATGAACAAGATCTGAAAGACCTTGAGTCACATCAGCTCTGGATCTGACATCCAGAACAAATAAAACTTGTAAATCCACTTCAAAATAATCCTCAAACTGTTTCTGAGATATTTTTTGTTTGCTTCTGACTCTGGTTTTATCATCATTGCTTACTGAAGCATTTAAAATCATTCAGCATTTTATATGGTATATCATGAGAGAGTGACAAACTTGAATTGGTTTTGTGTGCAATATGGTTTTGCAGGAGCCCTGACCCTGAAGAAGCATCCAGGTACTGTGGGATTCTGACACTTTCTTTGGTTTCCTGCTCATATAGTCTAGGTTGCTGTCGTCTTTCTGTGCTACCAGGGTGCTGCTGGTTCATCCTCAGTTCTGTTTGCCAAGACCTCCAAAGCCTTTCCTGCAAAGCTTCTCCTCACATTCTGTACCCAGCATGTACCTTTGTAAAGAGTTCTTCCTTCCTGGGTGAAGATTTTGCATTTGATTCTGCTGATTTCACAAGGTCTTTTCCTCACTCATCCACTTGTCTAGGTCCCTCTGCCTCAAGTAAATTAGGTTATCTCAGTCTGATATCAACTACAAACTGCACTGAGTTAACCAAGTCATATCCCAAAATAAGACCCCTGTGTATTCCATATATCAGCCTGAAGGTTGAGTGAGCCCCATTAACCATGGGGCTTCATCATTACATCTATTTTTTACCCATCTATTTACCTATCCATACAGACTGTGATATCTCAGTTTGGAGTTTATTTTGTGGCAGAACTTGTCAAAGAATTTGTTTTATACACTATATTATATGGTTCTCTCCTCATGCACAAATCCAGTCTTCCGACCCTCAGGTCTAATGACATTGGTGTAGACATGACTTACCTTTTGGTAAGTTATGCTGACTGCTGCCAAACATTGTCTTCTCCTTCATGTCCCTAGAATTGTGCTCCAAGAGGATTTGGTCTAGAATTTTCCTAGGTAACAGGGTGAGTTTGGCTGGCCTTTAGACTGTTTTGCTTCCGACATTTTTAAAGATATATTTTTGAACATTTCCCTTTCTCCAGTTGTTGGAGCCCTTCCCCAACCTCCATGACTTTTCAGATATGATGACAAGTAGCCTTGCGAGGACATGCCTTTACCTATGGGCTGTCGGGTCCCGTGGAGCCATCTCCAGCAATCCTGGACTTGACTCTCATTCACTGATGCTTGTTTTTCTCTTGGAACCATTTCTTTGGCCAGGGCAGAGATCTTATTGGCAAAGACCAAGGCAAAGAACACTTTGAATACTTCAGACCTGTCTGTGTTCACTGCCACTAAATCCCCTACTTCATTCAGCAGTGTCCACATTTTCCTTGTTCAGATTTTCACTACTAACGTACCAGTTGAAGCTCCTTAGGGCCCTTCATATACCTTCCAAGCTTCATCTGTCACTGAGCCTGGTCTTTCCTAACACCATCCTTACATGATATGGCAATGTTTCTAACTTCTCCTCTGTAGTATGTCACTGCTTCTACCTCTGTATACAATGATAAAAATATGAAAAGTGTATAATTTGCTTGATTGAAATATCAAGACAACCATGTTGTTTCTCTACTGTTCTATGGAATTTTAAAATGCAAAAAGAACAGTGGTTTCATTGCCTTTCATCTCTAGACATTTTTGAAGATAAGTGTATTTATACAACATTGTATATTTTTTAGTTAATAAATTGGACACCACGAACAAGCTGTACAATCTATAGTGCTTCCCATTTTAATACATGAATGTCTTACCTTTACTAGTAAAAATACCTCTCTACTTTTTATCTTAAAAATATATTTTATCATTTCAACATAAAGAAATCTAAGTCAGATCTGTCACATCTCCTACAATGACAAGAAGCTGATTTTCAACAAAACTGAAAGTTGGATCATTTAAAATAAGGTTATTATTTTTTCCCTTGAGTATAACTTGTTGAACCCAATGCTGTAATGCTAAGTTTAAAAAAGATTAAAAAATGGACTGACTGAATCTAAACACAAACTTCTATAATATAATTAGAAGTATATGTTATTATGCATATAAGTCTTTCAACTTTAGAATCCATTGTTGAACATTCAGAGTTGAAAAACTGTCTTATAATCAGATTATAATGTAATTATGGCTTCTGAGACCAGTTAAATATCAAAGAGAAAGTAGTAACTTGATAGAATAGACCATTGGTCAAATTTAGTATGCAGCTTTGTTGGTTTCCTTCAAATATAGAGAATTTACATTTAATACTTACATTAGTTTTACATGGACATTAAGCAGCTTCAACAAAGCAGGAATCAAATCCCTGTTTTGATGGCAATTTACAAGAGAGATCATTGCTTTCATGAACATCAGATAATTTATAATCCCTGCAGCTACTCTCAACAAAATCCATGTTTACAAGCAACAGCACATTTCTTATGAGGAAAGGTAATTATTTCTTGTTGGAGGGAACAGATTTCTCATCAAATGCGAATCAAGGAAGTTTAAGTAGAAAACAATGGATAGCTGGAAAAGAAGTTTTAAAGGCTTTTGAAATGTTATATCTACATAATTGGTTTAAGTGATTGAAGAAAAAGTCTTTAATATCCTAGCTGTGATGATCTATGGAAGTATCCCTGACAATTAGCATATCTCATTTCACACTCATCCTTTCTTCAACCAAAATAGAGAAATATCTTTCTTTCTTTAAAGAAATTATGATTTCATAGCACCTTGAGTAGACCTTTCTGTCATGAAAGACAAGAGAGTATTGATATGTAAAACTCAAATCCGGAATTGGCTAATTGGGCATTTAAAATGTAAATCTGTGAAAGAAATCATGTTTAATGAGGTGAAACTTTCTGAGAAATCTGAAGATTTTTCAATATAAAGCAAAGAGAGCCCCTCAGCCCCTGGAATAACCCTAGAGGCTAGAGAAGTTATTTGATGTACAGACTTGCATATAAAAACTCTCAGCAAAAATTTGTTTCCAGAACTAACATTTCTGTTGGATTCTTTCAATTTAATTTAAATATCTAAGTAGCCAGTGAGACTGAGACTTGAACTTTGATCTCCCTGATTCTAAATCAGTATCTTACCTACTAGAATTTTTTTGTTTTTATTCTTCCCATTCCACACCTGGAAAATAAGGGACTTTAGAGTTAAAATTCTGTAGGACTGTGTTATGTTGATAAATGAATCTCTCATTGTTTAGTGTCCAGAGTCTCCAGGGATATAAGCAGTTAAAATTATCATTGCTATTTATTTCCTTTGAAAATAAGATTGTTGATAAATAAATTTCAAAGTTAGTTTTCATGTATACTATAACAATTCTGAAAAAAATTGCTGATAAGATGCATTCCTTGATGATTTATCTTCTTAAAATGCAAAGCCAAAATATCAAACAGCATGTAAATATGAAGCATTTTACAACTCTCAAGCACTACTTCTCATTCATAGGGCATAGCAGATAAACAGGATCTTAAAAAACTGAATTAGTGCCATAGAATATTCGTCTCAACTATTTCTAAAGAATGTTTCTTCTCCAAATAATCATGTTATCTAGTGCCAGCACAATATCTACAGCTGCACCTGTTAAATGTTTCTTCTCTTCCTGAAAGCACATGTTAAGTTTATACTTGTAGCACGACGAAGACTGCAAATATTAATTAATCTTTACAGCTAGTGACTGAATGAGTCTGACTGGCACATACAACTCCGACAAACAGAAGCATTGTGGTAAGTAGTTTCACAAGATCTGTTTGGCAAAAGCTTTTCAGGCATGCATAGCCTTTGAATACTACTTCAGTAGAGACTGAAAGGCATTTTTTCACAAAAAATTTGGTATTTATTACACTGGGTAATCAAAGCACACATTTTAAAGAGATGCATATTTTCCAATGTTTATAATTTTTTTTATGTAACTCTTTTGCTTATTTAATTATCAGTTGGGCACATAGAGAATATTAGTTTCCCAGAAAACAAAACATATTGGTGGCTTTTGTGGAGAATGGGAGAGTTATTGTATTATATACATTTATCAAAGTCATGGGTACTTCTATTACATTTCTCAGCTAGTTAAGCCTGTCTATAGAGGCAAGTGTTAGAGAAATAGAAAAGGAAGAGAAAGTAATTGGAAGAACAGATTCAAATTTAAGCTAGGCAACTAAATTGTGCCAAAATTTTAAGATTATAGGGTGCATTCCTCCTGAATATATGCTTGTAGACAGGGTAAAAAAAGAAAATACTTCTGAAGTAGTAGAGAAAAAGTTCTTGTCTACCTAATTTAAGGTTCTAAAATTAATTCCACCTTGAAAACATATCAGTGAGCAGTAAAAATGAAGTTCAGACATGATAAAAAGGCACTATGTCCATGTACAAGGAAAAATTACAAAATCCAAAAGGTTGTAAAACCTTAACAGCTTTACTTAGACACAGAAACAGTTTGTGAGGGTGCTGTTTTTAACTTTATATCTATGACAAAGCTGCAATTGCCTCAACATGCTGCTCTGCAAAAGAATGATAACAAACACGACAAAGACCAGCAGGTTTCAAACTCGAGCTCTTTAGGCCATAACAGCTTCTGACGCAGGTAATTGAGATATGCCAATTTTATTGTCATTTGGATCTTACTTATCTGAAGAATAGATCAATTTACACTATTTTTTGGGGGCAGAACCCTTTGGCTATGCTTTGTATCACTGGATTCACAAGCAGGCAAAGAGTAGTTGATGCACACCTATTCTAGAAAGTACTGTGGCTTAAGAAATTAACAGCTATATATATTCAATGGGTCATTAAATGTAGATATGCTTTAATTTTGAATTATTATTACAGATTATATGGTGTCATAAAATTATATGGAAATTCATCTAACTCTTTAAACCAAGTGAAAACATAGGAAAAACAATCAGTGTTATACAAATTTACTCAAATTTTCTCTTACCTAGAATCAAATTTCACAATGCCTGTAGAACTTATTTACAATACTAATTTATGAATGCTCCGAAGATATTGGCTCTTATATAAAACTACTGAAATAAGTGGTAAGTGCACTGCAGCTGCAGCAAAAAACCTTGACTAGGTGCTATTTGTCACCTCTGAGACTTGGATGAATTCATTCACTGTGGACATCAACACTCTGGAAAGGTGTCCATACTATATTTTCTTGTAACTCAACATTAAAATCATCAGACACTGACTGTAATAAGTTCTCTGTTAAGTTGCAAGCTCATTAAATACTGCTCTAAATCACAATTAAACCTTCTGTGGTCCTAATCTCCCAGTCTGCTGATTGCACTCACTAAATTATTGAGCTGCTGAAAGTAAAAAAAAAAAAAAATAGAAAAACAAGTAACTCAGACATTAAATGTACTTTGGCCACAAATAAAACTTATGCCACCTTGGAAAAAAAAAAGAGAAATTGACTTTTGCTAAGAAGCCACCTTGGCTTCTGTTTAGATCATTAGTTAGCCTCAGAGTCAGGAATGGGCCTAAAATTGCTCCATGTCTTCCTAAAGCTTACAATCAGAGAGTAGAAATGGCCTCAAAACTACAGTGGTCTTAGCTCAATGTCCAAAGGGCACAGTAGTGGCCTTGCTTCCAATGCTCTTTTGTTAGCTTTTGCTGGTCTCTCTCTATTCATCATTTCTCTGTCTTGTTTAATACTTTTTCCTGCTAACCCTTGTCAATACCTCTTTTTTGTGTCCTCTACCATTGATTGACCTTGATGCATCTGTAAGAGCATGACATGATGAAAACATAACTGTTCACAAAGAGGCAAGAAGATTTGTAACAGGTACTCATTCTTATAGATAAAGAAACTGTTCATTCCGAGAAAAGAATTCTCTTCATCCATTCTGGGAAAAGAAACATAAATAACAGTCTTTGGAAAAACAGTTAACAAACCTGCTGGCCATGTTTGTGCCTCTCCATTCTCCATACCATATAACCAGTGCCTGTGCATTTAAATAATGCACATTTCTTAGATCTCTGGATGAATCCTCCTCCTAACATTTATTCTTGTCAGAAAAAAGCCCAAACCAACTGGGTAGTAGGCTACAGCTACACTTGCTCAATTCCATAGAACAACGTTAAGTATGGCTAAGTTGAATACATTCAGACTGTGTTTTGAGAACTAACAAATTTCCTGTACAGCATTTAGTCTACGGTAAAAAACCTGTTTTATATGCAGCCAGATGGTTGCTCAGTCGTGATGAATGTCACAGTTGGCTCAGCTGCGTGGGAACTACTGCTTTAGTATTGCAGGCCAACCCAGGAGAGCGGGCACTTATCCCTTTGATGGTAATACCAGTGAACGTATGCATGAATGTATGAATGTAAGTGGCTGAATAGCTGCATTGAAAAATCAGTGTCTTTGCTTCTGATGAGAATGTGAGTCAGCTATAGGAGACAGAAAATTTTCTTCTTCTTCCCTGCAGATTGTCAAGAAACCATAAACATGTTAGTCAAGAATCAAGACTGCATCATTTTAGGTAAGATGCACTACCAATCACAAGGTAGGCTACTCCTGTGTATGTTTTGAAGGCTTTCAACTTTTCTGAATTCTCATTAACTATGTGGTGGCCCTTGCTATAATGATGTTGACAAGTTTTAAGTTATTTCAAGCTACATATTTTCCATTACATATAGAAAGGAAAATATAAATTATGCCCCTCATTATATGAAGTATCCAAATACCTATCATGTATATTAGATATTTGCCTTTAAAATATTGTTTATTCCTTTAAAATGCTGTTTGAAGTGTATCTTCAATCAAAACTCTAAAATTTGGTTATATTAAAAAATTGCAAAAATGAAACAAGTTCTTTCATCCTTAATGAAACTTACAGAAATAATTTTGTACTAATTTGTTGAAAGACAGACTCATGGGCCAGCAGGGAAAAGCTCTTTTAATAGGTAAGTTGGAAGAAGCCGTTCTTGAACCAAAGGGATATGAAATGTAAATGCTGGCAAACCCTTGTCTATAGCATTGCAAATTATGAAACTCTAATAGGACACTAATCATCCTATCACTCTTCAAAAATAATGTTCCCAAAATTAAATATAATAACTGGGAAGCCCACTTCAACATTAGTCAATAAACTAATAAGCTTGTTAAAATAAAATAATTACTTGGCTGCAGTATTTGAAGAGCATCTATTTATTTTGAAATCCTCTGAAATGCAAGAGAAAAAAATGGAATAAATCTTAGCACAGGAATAAATTTTCCCTCTTGGACTTCTTGATTAATTAATGCTTAATAGACTCTTATATGTGAGGCCAAACAGCCTCAGAATGCTTAGAAGTCAAGAAAAGAGAATCATAAGCCTTATCGCTTTCCTCTGAATTTCCATAATAAATATAGGTTTTCTTGTCATATTTATATGCAACATGAAAAAAAAAGTTGTTAAATTAGAATTTACATCTTTCTCAACCACTATGCTTCTAGCTGCTTGAGCAAACTTGGAGTTCATGTCTGGGTTGGGGGGCTGGTGAGTCTAAGCCAGAGGTTAGCTACTTGTTCTTGGTTTAATTGTGAGAGAAAAGTACTTTGGGGAAAACTTCCTCCATTCATCAAAACCTTTAATTAGCAAGCATGTAACACCAGGAATGATCAGATAACTCTTCATTCCATGAAGGGTTAGTTGATGTTTCAGTAGATGTTTTTCTGCTTCTGAATAAATATGACAATAACATGGGCTAAAATATTAGTATCAATTTCAATTTTAAAGCCCACAGACTCAAAAAATTTGTCCTTAAAAAAAACCCAAACGAACATCTAGAGGAACAATAAGATATTTTCTGAATAAAAATAATGAATTAAATTTATTTTTGCTTGTTAGCTGTTAAGACTGCATCATAAATTATTCTCTCTGGACATCAGAGGATCCAGGAGGGGAAGAGGAGGAGGAATGAGAGAAACTGCCTCTGGTGACTGTCTCATAAGCACAAACTCCTGGTCAAGCTTATTGCCAGAGGCTCCTAAACCAAATCAATACAGAAAGAAACAGTTTTACAATTAATGATAACACCACAAGGTACCTAACACTTAGATTATCTGGCATACAAGAGACTTTTGCTGGACAGAATGTTTCAGAGAGGATGGATTGACTATTGTCTACCTGTGGAGTTGTAACTTTTGTGCCATTACAGTATATACTTACTGAACACCAGAATTTTGTGCAATACAAGGCTAACACTAGAACAGCATTTTGGAAAAGCTCTGCAGAACTAGACTGACTGCTTTCTTCACAATAAATTAAATGTTGATGTAGAAATTTAAGTAATTATTCTTAGGTGCTGTGAGCTTTTTTCAAGCTATAGCAAACAGAAAATTGCTAAATTCTTGAGAGAGCCTGGAGCAGGCAATTTGTTAGGTGTGCTTTATATTAATATTGTTTGCTAAGATGTTTGAGGTATAAAGCAGTGCCAGATCATTCCTAGTCTTTGAGGGATTCAATTATAGCAATTATGTCTAGACCAGAAGAGAACCACCTACTGATCACACCCTATTCAGAAAAGGAAATCTGCAACAGACCTGTCAAAGGTCTGTCATGACATAGAGTGAAAGAGCAACTAAGTACCCCATTCCTAAATTAAAATTCATCTTTCCATCAGCAGTAAGCCCACATTTTGAAAGAAATATGACTCTTTCTCCAATCATAGCCACAGTCCTCTCTAGAAACTATTTCCAAGGTGCGACAGCAAGGAGACATTGGAAATTTTACTTTTTTTACATACTTGCGTAGTTCTCTGGGAATGGAAGCAAGAAAAATATTCCACTAGAAATAGATAATTTCATGCTAAAGAGGAAGAAAAAATTCTGTTCTTCTGTAAGAGGATGAAAACTATGGAAAATTATTCTGAATTTTTCTTGTATCATGTTAAAAACTGAAATCTACTGATAGAAGTTGTTTCAGGTCATAGTGCCTAGTCAATATGGAAGATAAATAAAGTCTGGTCTTCTAAATTAATTGAAAAGTATAACTTCAGAACACTGATTTGTTTCATGTAGCTTGTTTCTTCTCCATTTATCTTACCTAAATATTTTTCTTTCAAAATTTTTACTTTCCTATAGGGTGAAAAGTGGAGCGAGTCTTCCTCTAAACCAGAGTAGTAAGAAAAGCAACAGTCTGTTAAAACTTTCAGATCTATTAAATCATCATAGTTCATACCACTGGGTGTAGGTGCTGTGTGGTTGTCAGAGTCAGTGGAAATGAAGAAAATTTTTCTGTGAAAGTCAAATAATGTAACCAAATATAGACCGCTTTTTCTTCTGGAGACTGTAAGTTAACTAAACAGCTATTGTGTTGTGTCAAGAAAAGACAGCAGTTTCATATTTATAGGCTGAGTAAATAGAACACTGCACTTAGGGCTCTCAAATATAACAAATTGGGTCCTAATGTCCATATCCCAGTTTATGATTGAAAACTCTATCCCATTTCTTTATTCCAACTATCTTAGCCTGACAGTGAAGGATGATAATCTACCAACTAGCAAGGAATAAGAAATACTACCTCAGGTATGATGTGCTTAAACAGAGAAGCTCTGTACTAAGGCTCAGAATTTTGCACAGTTTCAAGAATATAAACAAGCAGATAAAATATTAGCCCCTCTGTGGCCTCTCAAAAATTGCAGCTAAAGTAACATACACATCGTTTGGCTTCTAAAATTATCAGAACTCTCTCTATTGAGATCTTTCAAGCAGCAAAAGCACTGATCTTAGTCTGAGCCCTAGATTAATTTAGAGATCCAGAAGCCAAATTATTAGGCAGAGTGGGGCCAGGTGGTAGCAGATGGGGCCAGATTCTAAAGAGAGATTTTTCAGAATCCGCAGGAGAAAGGTTAAAATTGGGCATTACTACGCAGCCAGACAAAATGGTGTACAAGATGTGTAGGATAAAAGTGACAAAGAAACTGAGCTTGCACAGTTGTGTGGAGGACCAGACCTATGCATGTTTTGTCTCAAACATTCTGAGTATTGCTGCAGGAAAAGTGGTCAGTGGAGAGGGTCCTGAGATGTGGGGCAGAGGTGTTCTGAGCCAACATCCTGCTCAACCTGGAGACTCATGCTCAGTGTTGTCCCCCCCTCCCTGCCAATTCACTTACTGAAGAAGGGCTGTCTGTGCTTGTGTGAGCAAATATCTGAAAAGTCTAATTTGCCTCAGAGGTTTGCACCAGGTAAACTAAAAAGGGAGTAGATTGGCTCACCTCTCTCTCTTTTCTCTCTCTCTTTTTATTAGGCTCTCCTTCTTCCCCTTTTTCCTCTCTTTCCTCTATCTCTGTCTCTTTTTCTCTCACTTTCTCCTCTCCTTCTCTTTTGTTTTCTCTGTCTTGCCATCCCATCTCCAAACCATCCACGCAACACCAAATTGAGATCTAAGGACTGGTGATATTCTTTGTCTCCTTCACATGCTTTCCCTTGGCATAAATAGCATAAGACACCCCTGACACATGGTGCAGTGTCTGTTCAGCCTGATGAGAATTCATAGTTAACATCTTGGCCCCCAGTAATGGATCATAACAAGGTGAAGATGGGAAATAATTGTGATCTCAGAACATTCGCTGTGCATGGAATTCTAGTTTCCTAAAATTTAAATTTAAAGCTGTTGACACCCCAAAGTGGTTAATAACTTTTATGGCTAGTCTCAATCACATATTTATCTAAACATCTGGGGTACTAGTTGTTTCTTTGCATATAGTATGATGATGTCACCACATGACACTTCCCAAAAAATGTCACATTTCCATAAATGAAGAATCATGATAGTGCTTAGTTAGAAGACTGAAAAGATAACTAGTACAATTAAATTAGTATTAAAAAAAATTACTATGTTGACATTATAATGATGAGAGATACCTTATTAAAATTTTTGTTTATCTCTAGATCAGGCTAACAGCAAAACCTTTTTAGTCCTAAGTGCATTCTCCAGATTATCAAAGAGTAATAATGTGTCAGTGAAAGATTCTAGACCTATCTCAGTGCTGTTATCAAAAGGTTGTTGAGAGGAAGAAATGTCTTTCAGGCAGTAGCAATGATCAGGTCAAGTAAGTGGAAGGCAATAGGTAGCATACCAGAACTGTGAAAATTAATGAGAAGTCTGATGACAAGGGTTGTTTGGATTACATGCTTCAAGGAAAGAAAAGACCAAACAATCTATGAGAGAAATTTAATATGCAGGAGATGTTAAGCACAGAGTCTTATCCAGAAGTAGATTTAGGTGCCTGTGATGAAATTTAGGTATCTGAGGATGGGATTCATCTGCCGTAATTTAGTGTTTAAACTTCTAAACTAAAGCTCTATCAGTTGGTGGTAGAAGAAATAGGTAATTCAAAGGGCAAATTCTCCAATTACCCACATTATGGGTGGTGATATCATCTTTAATACCCAAAAGAATCTGATGTAAAGAGATTTTGGATAAAAGCTCCCTGCAGATAAAGGAAAGATGTACATAAATGTTCATTTTAATATGCAATTCACAAATTTTTAATAGCTCAGTTGTAGTGGTTGAATTATTATTTCCCTTTGTTTTTCACAAAAAACCAGGATTATACCAAATGTGGTTCTTAATACAGTAAGATGTGGAGAGATCTGGCAACATTCTGAACAGAAGACATGAGATTTTAAATCTGAATAAGGCTGTATTTTTGTGCATATCAATTTTACTTTACCAAGAAAAAAGGCATCAGTCATGATACTGTCACATTAACAAAAAAGTTCAATTGTGAACTCTAAGTCAGTGAAGTATCAAAAAATTTGTAAAATTAACTTACTGAGAACCTTCACATATGGAGTAATAATTTTTTTGTTCAAAAAGTTTTATATTTAAAAGACAGTAGCATATTACAAAACTAACATTGTTTAGTAATAGCTTTAAAAAAGTCATGGAATTTCTTGATAAGACTACATTGCTGCTGGGCTATGACAATGTTGTAAATAAGTCAGGCTTCCTCTATAATCTAGATATGATCCAATAACATTGTGGGCTTTTGCATTTTCATTTTTCATTTCAGTAACATTAATTGTTGTCCTAAGAGCTTTTCAATAAATATTTTTGTGCTTCCAAATGATTACAAAGCCCATGCATTACGTATATCTACCTAAGCAAGATTATCTATCAAGTTCTGAAATATTTTCTTTTCTATTTTGCAATAGAAAAGTAAAATGATACTATTAAATTTGCCCAGAAGCAAATAAAACATTATCCATCAGAGATATCGCCTACAAATCTTGCAAGTCCCCAGTAGTTTTTAATCCTATTAATGCTAATTTCCTTCATGAAAAGACTGGTGAATTTGCTTCTCACTTGTTTCCATGGAACTGAAAAGAAATTTTCCATATTGTAATCCACCAATATTTTTAACATACAGGCTATTTCTACCCCTGCTGCTCATTACAAAACCCCTTATTCAGAGTATGGATCTTCCTTTCATTGCTTCTCTATGTTGTGATAGAAATTTTTATTTAAAAAGAAGATCCAAACCAGATTTTCTATTTGATAATAAAACACAGGGGACTATTTTCTCCTATTTGTTATTCCATGTTTATGCAGGTCTAATTCCACTGAAGTCAATGCAATTACTGTAGAGTAAGAGAATAGTGTTGTTGCAGTTATTTATATCCAAGTTCTTAGTGATTCATCTATTTGGACACGTGCAGATTAGAAATTTTTGAATGTCAATTGAAACTGATTAAAACATTTGATGCTTGCAGAGTAACAGTGTCTACCACGTGTGAACATATTAAAGTGACTGAAAACATTCTAAATCACATCTTTAAAAAAATGATGTTGTAAAAGTGCGCCACCTAACAGACCAACCAGACCAATTTCAACTAGGCATCAATCCTACTGTAGCAATATGCAGGAGTTGTTAGGATCTGAGATAGGATTTTAGCTTTTTTGAGTAAGTGGTGTAAATGGACGGGAAGGTAGGTATGCTGGTCTCTGGTAACGCTGGGGTTACCAGAGGGATTTTCATGTAAGAATGAAGATAGGACTTGCCAAATATTCTTTAAAAAAAGTGAGTATATCACATGCCATTCTTTTCTGCCCAGAAAGGTCAAGCCAGCAGTTCTTATGCTTTTGTTCGCATCATATGCGTGCACACACACACACAGACACATACACTTTAGAAAGTGACTTGGAAATTTTGAACCTCAGCAATCTTCTGGCAAGAAATATGGCTTCCTGAAAGATTTAAATTCATTTAAATATTATATTTCAGCAAAAATGCATTTTCCCAGAAACATTTCAGTCAGCTTCCTGGACAGTAAGAGTGTTTATTTTCTCTAAAAAAGGTGTTGTGAGCAATAACTTTGTTGTCGATGTTGTTGCTCTTACTATTATCTGAAGTTTGTTCTTCTACAAAAGATGCATCAGGGTAAATGACAAAAGGGACATTTTAATTCAGACCATTTGTCAAATCTATGATACCACTTCACAAAAACAATCTGTCTTTGGCCTGGAACATTGACTGGCAAACTCCCAGCTTACAGCACCTGTTTCATAGCTCACAGTGAAGATTTTATAAATACCTTGCAGTCATCTTGAGAAATCATTCATTCCATGATATGACTGAAAGTGGTTCTTGGAATTATAGGCATTCTATTACACTATTTAACTGTTCCACAGAGTCATTAGATGAAATGCCTAAAAGTGTCAGGCATTTCATGAAATGGCTGGTGTCAGTGCTTTAGTCGTTTTATGAAACTCAGCATTATGACATTCTTTTCACTAGTGCTGTGAAAAATCAATTTTTTCCAAGAGAAACAATGTCCTATCAAAGTCCTACTGATATAAATAAGCAGACATATTTGTCATACACTTCTCACAATTTCTCAGCTGCTGCAGGCCTGAGGCAGAATGCCTTTCCTGAGTTTGCTCATTCAGACAGACCTCCTCCACTTTGAATTGTTTCTGGGTGGTTATGTATCAGGACTTGTCACTTAGAGAATGAAAAAAAAACACAGAGAATCATTAGTTTAGTTTAGTTTAGTTTAGTTTAGTTTAGTTTAGTTTAGTTTAGTTTAGTTTAAATTAGTTTAGTTTTTATTGCTAACCCACACCCAAGACTGTATGTAGACTAGCTTAGTAACGTGCAACACTAAAGAGATAGAGATAGTAGAAAGTAAGAGATAATAAAAAACCCGCTTTCCTATAATTGAGTCAGGCAGAATGAATCCACAGAACAGTTTAGTATCATAAAAGACATAGATGAAAAGGGTCTGAAAGGGATTGGTTTGAAAAGTAAAATCTGTCATGGGAAATACTGTAAGAATTAATTGGGTTTGTGTCCCAAGCAGCTTCTCCAAGAGAAGAGATCATTAGTGGCAATTGTGGTTCACTGTTCTGAAACTTTACTGATGGAGATCAGGATTTTGTAAATGCTGTGGAGGCTGAAGGAAATGTAAAATAAGTAAATGCAAATGTTCCAAAGTCAAACGGAATAGCTGATGTCCTGGTTCTGAAAGCAAGTAGTTGTTGTGTTAGCATATGGCTGTAAAATGAAATATGAAGTATTTATAAATAACATTATTATGGAAATTCTTTAAAATATTTTATTTTTGGTTAATATTTATAATTAATCAAGAATTGTGCATACAATGCCTAAAATTGTTATTCATTATACAAACTACATGACAACCAATTGCAAGAAAGCAAGAATCATAATCTCGAAGTGTATTTAAAGGACTTTTTTTTTGTTGTTAATGATATAATTTGTCACATGGAAGATACTTGAATACTTATGACTTCCTTCTTTTTTTTTGCCTACAAATAGATTTGGGAACCTTCTAGTTCCTCCATGGGTGAAAAAACCCCCAAAAAACCAATAGAGCAGTCATGAGTCAATTAATGAAGAAATGATTATTATTAAAAATGAAAAAGTTCCATGTGGCTGGATCTACTGAGGGATGGAAAATTAAAGTTCTTGCCAATAGGCAATAGAATAATCTACATTCATAGGTACTAAAATTGTGAATAGCTCTTAAAAAATCAATTCTAGCTCTCATGAGGTGTTTCAGAATTCTTTTGTGGGTTTACTGAATCAGGGCACTCCTGCTGGAGGTAGCTTACTTGTTTACAAAAGCCTTTTCCCATCATCTTGCTGCTAATGGTTGCCTTTGCTTATTCACAGTAGAAGGAAATTAACATGAGGTGAACAGATTTGCACAGTAGGAAATGTGTGTAAGCAGACACCAACTTATAGTTGTTTGAGTAATTTGGGGACATTTGCAGGAAACACCTGGCATGACTTTCAGTACTGTTATTTGATGTGCCTTGCACTGAATTTCTCCAATGTGAGCAAGTCACCTCAAAACCCAGCTCTTCGACTTTTATGACAGAACATTCCATTACAGCCAACCATTTTTCCTACACTAGGATAGTAGGATGGGATCCTTAAAGAATTTAGAATTTTCCAGAATCCCAGTTTTCTTTGTATTTCTATCTATATCACTCACACAGTGCAAAAAGTTGTTACAAAATGGAGGCTTCCTATGGATGAACTTCCACAGTCTTTGGTCAGGTGGATTACACTAGAAATCTCAGTGTTTTATTAAAAGAACGGAAATAGTGGAAAGCACATGATGGGCCTTTGCAGCACTTAGATTTCATCAGATTCTTATATTACATTAATTACTTACATATTTTAATATATTCAAAAAAGGCATGAGAATGACAATGTACTATCATTTAATTTCAGATATTTAAAAGCACCTATTTATATAAGTTTTGTTTTTTCTACTTTGAAAATAAACTTGGAGTTCTGAGAAAGTACTTAAGAAAGTTGTCCTGGACTGACTGTCAGAATTTAAAAGTTCTTTGATGTTCCTGTATTAGCTATCTACTTGATAATTTTCCCATATTTCATTTGCTTTCTCCAAAAGTAATACAGAATCTAGGAAAATCCACAAAGATCTCTTCTGTTGAATTATATGTGAAAGAGGAAATGATAAAAATTCCTGAGGACATATAGGGGATAGAGCCACCAGCACTCAGCAGGCCAAGGAGATTTTGGAAGTGCAGTAACAGCCATATTCCTGCAGCTGCCTTTTTCTCCCCTTGCGTACCTCACAAGGCTGCAAGGCTGGAGTGAAAGGCAAATCCTGCAAAGGGATTGCACCATAAATAGTAATTACATTTGATCTTGCCAAAACTTTGTGTGTATTCTGCCCACAAATGTCAGGACCAGGCATGATGCCTCCACCTTAGGCGCATTTCCCCCTTCTCAGACAAAATGTGGCCTAAGAGTCTGTTAAGCATTAAGATTACCATGTTTGAATCATTAAAATAGCTCTATGATGTCATTGGGACTATCAAGGATACTTTTGATCATAATATCCTGACAAACCTTATTAAAATATGTGTATTTATTTAAATGTCATGTTAACATATTTTACTGCTTTTTTTTCAGCACATATATATTCAGAAAAGGCAGACCTTGAGGGAGGCAAATGGAACCTGAATTTTCAGTCCTGCTCAAATAGGATATAAAGTTAAATCTGGTACTTATGATACTTTTAGTGCAAATACCAGATAGAGTAACAATTGCAAAGGCATAACATTATTCATTATGAGTATAGAGCTGAAATGTTAAGTGAAATTGAAATTTTTCTGTTAAGACTTGGTAATGGGTGTCTGGATAGAAATTATTTTGAAAGCAATAGTTAAAAAGACGGAAATCTATTCCCTCTTATTTTACTCAATAGGTACACAATTGCTCCTACAATGAAAGCAGGTTAGATGCCTAAAGTCTGCAAGATTGAATTCTGTTCCTGCATGTTCCGAGACAAATGGAATTAGACAGATTTCTCTGGAGGATGAAATCAGTCACCATTGTGCTGTAGGATAAATTAAACAGAGGAACAGTATGTCTGAGGAGAAAAAATACATTGTCTTAAATTTTCCATGGCAGAGTACTTATATTTCATAGCATTGCATTTATGCTCAATAGCAAAGGTTTGGCACTGCTCAATGGTGGTAACAAAGACTAGAATTGTACTCTGCTCGATTTCTCAGAGAATAGGCCACTTAACCAAATAATGCTGTAAGTGAACAGATAAAAGTGGGCTACCAATTTTACAAATGATCGTCTGCTACTGCCAAGTACTTCAGAAAGCTGGCATGAGCTTTCCAGCAGGAAATATCCCTGTGTGCAATAGTTCCTGAAGAATGCCAGCTATTGTAGAACAAAGAGGAGCCTGAATGTGTCATGAGGCAGTTTTGAGCATAGAAGGCTAGATATAAGGCTATGGAGTCACACTGGAGATACATTTGGCTCAGAGTTTTTGAACTATGAGTTAGCACTTTCTATTAGGAGAGCTGGGCATGAAAAGCATCTGGTTGTTTTGGAAACAGGAAATAAGGAGTGCCCCAGAAGACACAGTGAGAAAAGCTTTTGCTCTTAGCAACTACACGTTAGCTGAGCAAATTTGCGTTTGGGTTCCAGATGCGAAAGCTGCACACTGGTAAATGGAAATGGTTGAAATAGAACTTATCTATCCTGCATCTGCTTCTCACACATTTTCTGTCTTCCTTGAAACAACCAACTTTGAACTTTGCCAAGAGACTCTACAATGTCTATTTGGGGTCAAGACAATTTCATTAGATACATAGTAAAGGCAGAGTTTGCAAACAGTAGTCCAAAGGCTAGCTAGGAGAAAACCAAAGTGATTAAGTGACCAGAATATCTTATGGGAGTGCAGCAGAAATAGAAACAGAAGAAACAGAAGGAAAGATCCAAGACAAAAAACAATAAGAGTAAGTGGAGTAATTTGACAAAGCTCTGTAGAAAAGTTTTGATATTCTCTTTTTAAAAACATTTTTAACTGTCTTTATTGTGTCTTGCTTTTAAAAGTGTGCACAATCCATGGCATTTCTTGCCTAACTCCCTACTTTGACTCACACTTGCTGCCTTCTGAGCTATTTTTTCCAATAATCTGCTTTTTCTACATGATCTTTTCTGCCTTGTTTTTCCTCTACAGAACAACTGTGCATCTTCTTAACCTTTTATGTTCTTTTTCCAGCATTAAGGCAGAAATCACAAAGAAGGAGAGATAGCTTTTATTTATTCCAAATTTCCCAGACCACAGGGACATCTTTCTTCCTTACCTTAGCAGCACAGCTGAAGGGCATCAGGAGTCAGTACTCTGACTCCCACTTGGTGATAATTCGCTTGCTCCTTCTCAGTTGCTCAAATGAATTGACTGTTCTGCCCATAAGCTGTCAATCAGAGAAAAACAGGAAAAGGGAAGCATATCTGAATGGCTCTTTACAGATATATTAGTGAGCTAAGAAATTAATTTCTGTTTGTCTTCTCACCAGAAGAGTTAGTGTTGATGGAGAAACTAAATTTTTTTCCTTGCTCCTTAGCTATAGCACCTGCATTTTGAAACCAATGCAGGGATTCAGTGGAAATAGGACTTTTATAAGTCTTCTCAAGGTTTATCAGGTATCCTCCATGCATACACAGAGAAAAGAACCTGAAATGAAATTAAGATTGGAAGCAAACAATATATTCAGAGAAGAAAAAAACAGTTTTCTGTTAGGATGTATCCTCAGACTTAATTGGGTCTTCACAAAGACCTTTCCATTATGCGTTTTTTCTGGTTGACAAAAGAAAAAAGAATAAGGAAGGTGCTGTGGGAAGAATCCAAAGTCCTGGAATAAATTCTCATGAGTTTGGAATAATGTTCTATCTCTGTAGGACTTGTCTGTTGTATTCTGAAGGAAAAGCATGAATAATTGAAAGAAAATACATATATACAGCAAATTTTATATCAGAGGGCTCTCTGAGTTATAGCCTCAATTTCATCTTCGCTCAAGACCCATTTTTTGAGACTCAGGTGAATCAGAGCTCTGTTACTGGCCCTCTCTGTCATGCAGAATTTCATGCCATTATTAATACCATTCTCATGAGATTTTTTTTAATTGATACTTAGAAATCAGTCAGTGAGAGAACATGAGAGTTTTTTGATCAGCAGTCTTTGACATTTATCAAGGCAGAGTCAGTGAGGCATTGCTCATTAACAAAGCTCATCTTTCATTGCTTCTGCCCCACCACAAATTCCACTTTATCTTCATGCAAAGATATGCAGCAGGTTCAGGTACAAACATGGCTTAGAAACATCGACTGCTACTTATGCATTCAAGAGGTATTTTTTACTGTGATTTCAGCCAGGAAAGCTGATTTTCAGAAAGCATAATAGTTATGGCTGACTCAAGTGATGAAGACATAAAGAGCATTATGCAAAGGAGTGTGAAAGCACAAGGATGTCAGAAACAATATAGCAAACTGTTCCAACCCTGCATTTAGATCAAACTCTTCAAAGGAAGTAGAATGAAATTAATGCTTTTATACCCCTCAACTGGTCACCAGGAGACAGAAAGCCCTCTTCCTCTGCAGATTGGAAGGACAAAAGGGGCTAATAAACAATAATTTATGGAGCTATCTGTAACCAAAGTATAAAGTTTCAGTGCAATATTTCTGTCTACAATCTGGTAACTTGTGTACCACTAAACATCTTCCAGAAAAGTTCACTTGTATCAAGAAGTGGTTTTTATCTACATTTTCAGGCTTGAGGTTTTTGAAGAAGAGAAAAAATTCAGTCACACATTTGTTATATGGATTTATGTCCTACAATTTTTAGTTGCATTTGGTGTCTTATTCTTCCTGGTCCAATAAAGCTACACTGCACTGTCAGAGAAATGTAAATTGGTCTTAAAGTGACAATTTTGGCAACAAGGGATTGATTTAAAAAACCCCTTTGTCTAGTTGTTTTCCCAAATTTAGGTGTACTTAGTCCAGAATTTAAATGCATTTTTAAGCCCCTGCTAGGTGCGTACTTGCTTAAGGACCAATAACACTGCAAATTACGACAGCCTTACAGAGGCTCATACTCAAGGTCAGTTTGGCTGCTCCTGGAAATCTCAGGGCCAAGAAAAGAAACTCTGAGCAATCTTTGCCTCCAGTTGCAGTTCTGCCAAGGCTGTGAGGATATTTAGAAAGACCATAGTGTTTTATTTGAGGTACAGATGGCATTAACCAGCTAAATTAAATACTTTGAAAAAACAAACCATGGAAACAAACAGCAAACAGTACTTTATCAGAATTTATGTGTTTAGAGAACTACTTAGGTACCAAATCTTGACATCAACATTGACCTTATGTTTGCCATTTATCAGCAAAGTTCATCACTGAACTATTAGGGTATGATTGAGATACGTATTTCAGATCCCTCACCAGCTATAGTTTGGGTCATGTAGCTCATCTGCTTTACAGAAATTCATCATCAAAGTAAAACAAGAAGAAAAATGTGAATATGACAGTCTGGCCAGAGAAAGAGAAAGCCAGATAAGCTTTCCCATTAGTTGGTCTGGGAAGTTTTAGGGAGGCAGAGAAAAAGAATGCTAAACAAATGGTAAACTATCTGCAGGTGATGTTTGTATTAACTTGTTTTTCTCATAAGATGTTTACCAATGGGTGTCTTCTTAATTAGCCAATCATGTGAAATGTGTTGATTAAATGATCAATCAGGTCCACCTGTATCAGAACACTGTATAAAAGAAGGGGTTCCAATAAACTGGGGGCTTCTAGCCTCTCAGCTGTCTGACCTAGAGTCTGTGTCATCTATTATCCATTCCTGACTCAATGGTGACAGAAAAATACTTCCAATGGCTAGTGAAGGACTAAAGCAAATGGAAATTACAAATAGCAATGCTACCAATTTCCTAAATCCTGTCATGAAGAGCTGCATAATGGAATATGTGGGACATTGACATTTTTCTGGGTTCAGACAACAAAAATTCTGAACATTTTGTTTGAAATTCAGTTGTTGAAACTCACAGCAGATAACAGATACCTTATATAAAGATGTCACACTCTTTTCCTCCAAAGTGCTGGTGATCACTCTTAGCTCTTTTCATAATTGTGCTAATAATTCACATGTTCTTTGGACAGTGATGGGGCTCACCTCTGAAATTCCAAATCACAGATGAGGTTCAAGGGCATGGATACAGTCTACAGCACTGTGTTTGCCACTTTGGCTGAAGTCTTGTACAGTGAAACTCAGCACAAGGGCTGGAGGCATGGGATTGCCCTGCTGCCACTCCGTGGTGTGGCAATCAGTCACTTATTCCTCAGGTGAACAGGTATATTGGACCACAGTCCAGGCTCCAACTGACAGTCTAAAGGCATGCTTAAGTAATTTACAGGATCAGAGACAGCCTGGACAAAACTGAGCAACATCTTGAGCCACAGTTGAAGGAACTCCACAGGAAATCCTGAGGTGGTTTTTTTTTTCTTTTACTGAATTGCTTTTTATCAGAGAATTTGTTACTATATAATATACATGTGGAGTCTGGAGCAGAGACCAGATAAACATAATCTTTCCTCCTCCCCCATTACATTCTACTTCAAATGGCATTATGTGAGGATTAATATTCTCAAAAACTGTCAGGAGCTCTGATACTGCAGTGATAAGGCACCATAAATGCTGTAAATAATCTTCCATTTCTTGTGAAATTACTGGATTCTGAAAGGGTAAGATTGGTAACACTTAACTAATATAATTAATTTGTACTGAATTGTTTGTCTAGTTGTTAGAAGAATAACATTAACAGAGAGTACATGAGGATCTCTATCAATATTGTTATAGATGGGAATAAAACCCTACTGATCAGAAAAATCACCTCCCTGCTGTATGCATTCTGAGTCCTCCCAGGTGTCTCAGAGTATTTGATTTAGCTTTTGAATCTCCAGTTGAGCTGCAAGATGTGTGAAAACTCAAGACTCAGACAGCTTTCTATTAGCTCTACATCTGAAAAGACCCAAGAGTATAAATTAATCCTTTCAAAGTCAATTGTAACTTACCTTCATTAAATTGGCTCAAGATCATTCTGCTTGAGAAAATAACTATGACTGACTTACTTAAACTTTTTGCTACTTACTTAAACTTTTTTTGCTTTTTTTGATTTTTTCCTTACCTCCTCACTTAAAAATCTGTTTGCTTTTGACATTGACTGTCAGAGCTGAAAGAATAGGCACATTTTAGACTTTTGATTTCTGAGATGGGGACAGAGCTCTGATGCACCTGAATGTATGATATGCTACTATATAAATACCTGATCCTGAAGAGTCTCTCATCTGACTGGAAGGAGGGGAATCAATGCAGAGGAAACAGCAAAGTGGAAATTGCTGTGTGGCCTCTGATGACTATCTACTTTAAAAAGTTTTTGCTAGTATTTTATGCCCTCAGAACTCTCAGTTTCCCAAGACAGTGGCAGAATATAATCACTCACATCTTTGTGAGGGCCAATACCAGTAGAATGAGTTCTTCTATGGAAGCAGGTGAAAACAAGCAGTGCTGAGGCGCAGCAGCATACTTTTCATTTTCCTTCAAACATTCTGAGGTCTTCAAGATCTCATTTACTCAGTGATTTATTTCTCCAAACAAGTTCATTTAGAGGAACATCTCTGAAGGGCAATGAACTTTGAGACGCTGTCCTATAACTACTACTTAGTCTGGATGGATTGCTATGTAGCATAAAGGTAACATCAAGCTTGGAAACTTGAAGAATTGCAGAGGAACATTTACTGCTGATGCATTTGGGTGAATCACCTAATTCAATCCAGTGAAACAAAATGTCAGTTTCCAGTCAGTCTGGTCCATATAGACTTATTATACTTTTTTATATTAAAAATGCCAGTAATACACAAATTAAATGAGACTGAATTTAGCACTTTAAATTTCCTAATACATCACATAGATGATCTTCCTTGAGATAACCTGTGTGTACCTTATTATTGTCTAGTCTCAAGTCTTTCTGGCTTACTGTAGAATCAGTTTTTAAAGACCAGTTCATTTTTCCTTTATTTTGTGTCTTGAAAATATATAGCTATTTTTTTTTATCAACATCCATTAAGCTTCCAATGTCCGTAACTCAGAATGTTATTTGTAAGGAGTATCTATTTGCTATTTGCTTTGAAGTGCTTCTTGATTCCAAGAATTCTGGAAGAGGACTTTCAGGATCACTTTCTTGAAGGCATGATCCTATTTCCAATTAATCCTACCTGAAAGCCTGTTCAGTCTCAAAAAATACCCCAATTTAAACAACTGGCATATATTTTCTATTTTGACAACTGATCTCAAAACCAAACAGGCTTCAAAATAAAAAGCTTCAGTGTTTTAGTGAATGTTTAAATTGATCAAATGCAATCATATCAAGTAAGAAAATCTTAAGCCAAGTTATTGAATGCAAAATGCAATTGATTTTTAAAATACCTTCATTTATATCTTCCCATCTAAGCTGTAATAGAAAGATGTATGGATATCAAAGTTCTCACAGCATCCCTTTTCCACACTGGAGAAAAAATTACAGTGGATTATGAATTTTTGTTCATTACCAGAGTACAGTGCCCTGGTAGTTGATAAAAATTCTCCATAAGTCATGGAGAGTGACCAGCAATCATACAACTTTTGACTTGAAAATAGTGTAACACCAAGTAAAATCTCCTGATAATTAGACTGATACCATATGAGTGTCTGGGGGGAAAAAGTATCCTTAGAATTTAATGTCAGAGTTGGAGTCCTTATTCTTGCCCTTTTTCTTGGTTGGATTTCTGACTCCACTTCCTGCTGCTCAGTACTGACTTCAATTATCTCTTATCCTGGTTCTTTGGAATGTCTCTTCCTGACTTCAGCTTCCCAACTTCAGTGTGTCCTGCCCTGACACTGGCTTTCTCAGCTGAGCCTTCTTTTAAGTGTGACTCCAATATCCTGTAACCCCGGTCATGACTGTGACACATGCTACTCAAAACTTCGTAGAGGGGAGCACCTCCGATATGCCTAATCTCCCTCTTGTGTTGGTAGAACAGGGGACCAGCCAAAAAACAAAAAATCCAGCTCTTTTTTTTTTTTTTTAAAGGTGTGCTTTCTGTTCTTTGAGTATTTAATTGACCCAGTTGCAGGACGTAGATATGGTATTTTATTTGTAAAGAAGAGCTCTATTTCCAAATGTAAACCTATAATCAATTTGGCATCTTGGCTGTGTTGGGATCTGCCTTACTTCTGGCTGTCTTCTTTTGATAAAAGATATATGGAAGCCATGGAATCCAAGCTTCTGCAGGAATTTTGAGATACTTTGAAGGGAGTTCTATATATAGGAGTTCAAGTTATCCTAAATTTTCTTTTGAAACAGACAGGAAAAATCATTGATGAAACACTGTTAAAAACTTACAGAACACAAACATTTCAAGAGGAAAACTGCAAGAAGAAAATTGATTTCTCCTCTAATAATGCCAACACCCTTCTTTTTTTGCTGGAACTTGTAAAGGATTTACTGCTCATTAAAAAAAACCCAAAAAACCACCAAACAAACCCACAAGGATTTTTCTTATTAACTCTCCACAATATGCTTTAATTAGATAAAATAATGTAAGATATTGATGTTGGCATAATCTATAAAAGCTTTAAAAAGTCTCTATATTTCTTGCTCACTCTCTCCAAATTTAAATATCTTCTCATGGTGCAATAAATATTTTAAATGAAGCAGAAAGACATAAACATAATTAAAAAGTAGTGTAGCACCATCTCCTTATAAATATTTTATAAGTTTTTACATTATAATAATATGAGTCTGAACATAGTGAATTAGAAGGGTATTAGAAGCATCTGCTGAATACTTGATAAAGAACAAATTCAGTTTCATTGAATGATAATTTTGAAAGCACAATACAAATCTTTGGATCATAGGGCATATTTTAGTATACTATATTGTTTTTTATACCTCAAGGAGATAAGGATGACTCTTTCATTTCGTTCTGTAAATTATTTCAAAATTCATTTTGTAGGAAGTTGTCACTTTAAATTTTATAGGCAAAAATTGTACATCAATAAGAAATTATTAGTGTACAATTTAGGATGGTGTGTTTGCATACAAAACACTCAAATGTTTTGTATTAGGCCTCTCATTGGGTAAATCCATCAGCCAATTTACTTGTATTATAAGGAAAAAGACATAGAAAAATTTACAGCGTGCTGCACAAAACTCCTGACTGTTGTAACATCTAAAACTAGAACAGGTGGAAAACCTATTAACACTGATTTTCAAATATTCTGAAACCCTAGTTCCCATAAATTAGTGTCAGTACAATTACAGACCCAACTTTTGCAAACATAATATGCAAGCATCTTAAATATGAAGAGATTCAAATAACCATTCTGATGTAAATCTAATTATGCAACTGTATAAACAAATACATTGTGTATAAACACAATAAATAAATAGACACAAAGGAATATGTTATGGGCATGGGATTCTTGTACACATGTTCTACTGTTCAAAGCAAGAAATTAATTCAAAAGGACCAATGAAGGTGTACTTTCTGGGTCTAAGTCCACTTGGTTGTTTGTTTTAAACAAACAGCAGGAAGAGGTGGTCACCATTTCATGAAGAGTATTTATTTCATTTCACTTCCAAATGTAGCCGGAGGACATCTGGTATGTTGGACAGCCCATTTCATTTAAGGCATTTGTCTGTGGTGTGCAAATGAAAAAGGATCTGTTGGAAGCATGATTTTGGAAAATTTTCTCTCAAAATAAATTCTTTTTCCAGTACAGTTTATTAAGTGTATTTGTGTCTAAGGTTGTATAGAGCATACTTCAGGGTGGTTCACATAGCTCTTGGCTTTATGTAGGTGTGTTGTTGTGTAAGTTGTGCAAGTATCATGTAAGTTATAATTTCATATATGCTGACCACTATGCCTAGGAAAAATATATAACACATATATTAAATTTTCATAGAGGCGTAATGGTCATTAAATTTTGGCTGCAATAATAGACTTGCAATCCAAATTTTATGCAAAAGATAGATATTTTGCTTACTCATTGCATCGTGGGATTTATGTAACTTATTCGATTATCTTTTGAACTTATTCAAAAATCTCTTGATCAAAGTGGCTTATTAGTTCAGCATATGATGAGACAATCAGTTATCTGTCATAATCTGAAAAAACGTGTTGTTGTGAAAAGTAATTTTGACATGGGTAAGGAGGAGAGGGATGAGGTTAGAGTTGTAAGAGTCTCCACACAAGATGTGATTGACAGAATCACAACCTGAGTACTTGAGGTACAAATTGTTCTAGACCATCCTGATAATGAGAGAAAGATGTATTTAGTTGAATGGTTTATAGAGGAAATCTGATGTGCCTCACAACAAACCTTTTTAGTGCTCTTTCAATGCCAGAGGGTTTAATAAGAATTTTGTGAGTCCTGCTAATTCTTCATGGAGAGTATAAAAGTAGGCTACTAAAAGATTACTACTTCTTGAGAAAGACATTATCAAATGCTATATAAGAAATGGGAAGGTGGGATTGTGTAATTTTTCCCATAGTATAAGAGGAAAATGTTGGATATTAACTTTGAGCTGTTTTAGAGCTCCTTATGAAAAACTGCTATAAGAGGTTGACATGCAGAGACAGAATATTTATCTTAGGTTTTCTTTTCTTAATTTGATTTTTTTCTTCTTCATTTTTCTAGAATACTAACATATTTCATAGAACCCTTGGTGTGTTTCATGAATGTACTTTAACTTGTAGTTGTATCCTTTATATCTGTAATTTTATTAAGAGCACAAAATTTAAAATGTTATTAAAAAATTTGGAGCTATAATAACTTCCTCAAAATGCTACTAAAATCCTCCAAATGAAAGCAAATTAATCTTATAAGTCTCTTATTAAAACTTCCTTATCTTTCAAAATTAAAACTACCTCATGAGCTCTTCAATAAATTCCAGTCCACTCATATAACCTATTTGTATTCTTCATTGATTTTTATATTCTTAACACAGAAAATCTATTTAATTCTTATGTTTTATATGAAAATTTATGGGAATTTTAACCAATCTGTTTTCTCAAACTGTCTTCCTGCATAAGACACTATGGTGGCAGAGATCTTGGAGTGGTCCATGTATCTGTGTGGATATTTCTGTGCAAAGTTTCAATGACACGCAGCCACAATTTTTATATTTAAAGTGAAGGACATAACAAATTTTACAAAGCATGACAAACTATGTTAAACTAGAAGAACTACAACATTTAGTGTTTTGTGATACAAAATGTGAGATTGGCACATCTAACACACAGAGAGACCTGATAGCTAAATAAAGGAGGGAAGGAAGGGAATAATTTCAGAATAACAGATTTGAGCTGAAAGAATTCTTTACCTCATTTCTTCATCAGTTTTGCCACCCCATAGCTTCTGATTAGCTGCCATCAGACCTTACTAATTGTTCAACTGCAGCAATATTTGGAAAGAAATCTCTTATGCCCAGTCCAGGTGCAGCACACTGCTCTTTTGCAGTGTCTGTCTCTGTTTTCTCACATTTTTACTTTTTCAGGTTTTCTATATTCAGCACTGTTTACATATTTTTTTCAATTCAGAACTATTTGTGAATAAGCAGGGTTTCTATTTAAAAATGTAACAAGGCCCTTGTGCTACAAATGATCTGTAGCTTAAAACTTCATGTGCCAAATTTCATTCCTGAGGGAGGTCACTTGATACTGCTGCTGACACCCCTCAACTGATAATTTTTTCATTAAATTAGACACCTCCACAGTTGTGAGAATTGGCTTTTATGAGTCTACACCATGTTTTTAAGTATAAGTGCAAGGAGCAACTATCTGTTAAAAATGATTCTGTAAAACATGTCTAAACTCTGGAATCAGGATAATGATTTCAGACACTACAGGAGAAAAGTTAACTGCCTTATCTGAAGGAGACTTTTTTTTGGTAACTACTTGCTACGTAAAAATACCTTGTTAGACATTTGATAAATATTTTATTGAGTGTTCAGTTCCTAGAGTACATGAAGTACAATTACATCAGCACGAATGAATGCAATTACCCTGAGAGCACATAATATTAAATATTGGATTATTTTGTTCTTAGTAACGTCATCAAAATAAAATATCAGGTGAAATAAAGTGAAAGAATTCTACTGCCTCTCAGTTCTTGTGTTGGTAGACCAGAAAATGTGCTCTGTCTGTCACCTCTCTAAGGCAGTCAAATATTCAGCTACTAAATTTTGGAAGCAAATTTTACATGTAGACTAAAAGAATCCCCAAAAATTCACATTTGGAAAAAAAAAAAGAAAATGAATCATTAACTCCCCACTTGATATAAATCCAAGAAAGACCTTGCATTAAATTAAGGGAAATTAACGCTCTCTTACAGAATACAGAAGAAAAATATCAATTCATTCTTTATTTGCATGTATATGGCCTTACAAAATCTGAATTAAAGAGAGCTATGGCCTATATAATTCAGAAAAATATGTAAAATATGATAAAGTCTGATGATAAATATTCAGCATTCCGTGTCACCTGAGAATCCTGTAAAGGGTTGTCTGCCACTTACAACATCCCTTAACATTTTCAGTAGCCTGCTGCAATCCTTAGCATGGACAGCATTTCCATCTGCAAAGATACCCTGCCTTGTTACAGAACTGGTCCATTAAAAAATCTAGCAAGAATATCTGCAGCACCAAGAAAATACGGAAAATCTGTGGAGAGTGAGGGTTCAGTGAACTTATAATAAAGTTGGAAATTTAAGCTCTCATGGCCAGTGATGTCCTCCTGACTTATACCTCTTCAAGGTCACATGAGTAAAGGTAAATATTTTCTTCTGTATCTGAAGTCTCTGGTACAGTATCTTATTCACTGACTATCAGTGCTGCAATATAGTTATATTTCTTACAATTCTGAACACTAAGAAGGATTATCTAAATATTTTAATATTTATTATTCAAATTTTATATATACAAATAAAATTACATGCTTGCATTCCAGAATATGTAGGCGATCATTACTAAAATTCACTCAAAGACCATTTTTCAAGTCACTGAGTACCTTCCAAAGGTTCACGATATTATTTAATTTGTATTGGAAATTATGGTTTCAATCCTTTCAGGGATTTGAACATTGCACAGTACTGTCAGCTTACCATGATTAATATGGGAATTGTGGAATTTTATCAAGGTTGTCCTGGATCCCAAGTTTTCCAAAGTGAATGAGAAAAGCAAAAGAGCAATTAACCTTGCAGTATAGAATTGTTAGGGGGAAAAAAGTTCAAACATACAGTAGCAGACTGACAGGAGATAGAATTACATCACTATATTCTTTTCAATTACATGACAACTGAGTAACACTTTGGCTATAGACATAAACTCCATGCTGCTTGTTTTTCCTTAAGACTTTTTCTTTCCTCTGCACATCTTTTTGCTAATTCTATTGTTTACCTCTTGTTTTTTACTTTTTCTCTATAAAGCATCTAACTTTGCCAAGTAAAATGATTCATCTTCTGTAACAGTATCCCTAACCTACAGCTAGGAAGACAATATAAAATCAAAGGTTTCAAAAATTCCATGCCATAAAGTTCAATTATTTGACTAAAATATAAGATGATATGTCAGTCTTTTTCCACAGCAAGGATGTGTGGAAGAGTAGAATTCAAGAACAAAATTATCTGCTTTATCATTTCTTATGTCTTTTAATTTCACATGGATGTTTTCTGTTGGGGAAATTAGCATCAGGCTTCAGAATAGTTTTTTTTTTTTTTCTTTGACCATCATTAGTAAAAGCTATGTTAAAGTGAAAGAGAAAACAGGAACTGTTTACATGAGATACATAATTAATTTTATAATGCTGTAAGCAGCTTTTTTTTCTCAATTCTGTGTCTTCACAATAGCCAAATTTTTTTTTAATTAATAATGACATTTGATACAATGAAGGATACCTAGGGATATCTTAATCTGAAAAGTAGAAAAGTAGAAAAAAAATTGTTGTTACAATTATGAGTAGGTTTTTTTTATTTTTCTTTTTCTGTTAGTTTTAATTACCATCTCCACCCCCCTTTCCTTCTTTTTATAACCAATCACTAACTTTTTAAATCAAATTACAGAAACTTCTTCTCTGAATAAAATCTTCTCTCAGTTAATTTCAAGTAAAATATGTCTTACATAGCATCATCTGTAAATTATATCTGTTAGAGTCAGAATAAATCATCTGGACCATTGGGACAGACTAGCACAGGTTTTCTTAATGTTATGATCATAAATATCTGTTTAGAAATCTTTAAACACTCTTTCAGATTGAATAAAATTTCAAAATAAATAAACTACCTAAAAAAATATATTTCTGCCTTTCAAAAGACAAATTTACATGTGCTCTGGCTCAAAAATATTTAAAGGCAAAATCTATTTCAAACGTTTACTAGGTCCATTTCTGAGCCTCATTTACTTATGAGAAGTCAAAAACCCCCAAAGATTAAGATTTGTCTGAAAAATTAAGTAATCTAGGAAAAGCCTTTTATTGCTTCCCATTTATTCTATTCTTCCCCTAGTGCCCACAGATTATTTTCCTTTTTCTCACATGAAATAGGATTACAATTTTAAAATCAAAGGATCAAGGTATGTCAGACAATCAGCTCTATACAGGATAGAAGAAGAATGTTTAAACCAGCAAACAAGCCACAATTCATGTGGAGAAATATGGGTTGTGGTTGGATAAAGCTGAAATTTTTCTATGGAATAAAAAAGACTTGGCAGTGAGAGTTTTCATTTGTT
This sequence comes from Ploceus nigricollis, assembly GCA_013399945.1. Lineage (NCBI taxonomy): Eukaryota > Metazoa > Chordata > Aves > Passeriformes > Ploceidae > Ploceus > Ploceus nigricollis. The sequence continues at coordinate 347,255 of VXBC01010917.1, forward strand.
TTTCTACTATGCACACAGATTGCCACAAGCTACAGAGACTATCTATCCTTCAGTAATATGCACTTGGAGGTGGAATTAGGGATACGTTTACAGTTTTACTGAGTATACATTTTGCATGCTCAATTGCACAAATCGAATCCTAAGAATGATTTGCGTGCACTATATATCTGATAACATAAAACAGATAAATCCCAAAATCATTCACTAGGAAAACAAGCTTCAATAACTTAAAAGTTCATCGGTCATTCTATTTTTTAAAAATTTTTAAATCAGTTCCTTTTGTTTTGAATCTGCTAGCGAATGTTTTTGTTTAAAACATTTTGAAATATTCCTTAGTTTCATGTCATGCTTGTCTTGGTCTCTTCCAAAAATTATAATGACACCATAAATATTCAAAGACTCTATACACCATTGCATGTCTTGTTAATTAAACCTTGATATTTCTCAGGTGCTGACAAAACTTCAAACATCAATCTTCTGTAACACTGTCATTTTGCATGATTTACAAATAGCATGCTCATTTTATATTTAGACTCAAGCCCAACTAAAGAGTTCACAAAGAATGTGAAGACTCTACAGAGTCTCTACAGAGTCTTCACTTGGATGCTGCAGACAATGAAAAACTGAAGGCCCTGTAATAAAAAAACCTGATACACGGTTGGAGAAGATAGGGAAATTACTGCCATGATACCAGTCCCTTCCAGAAAACTGTGGAAGTCTGTACACAACCTAACAAATTTTTTAATGATATTTTAGAGAATTTTAATCTATAATTATCAGAATAATGGCATTGTGTTGCCAAAAGTGCAGTCAAGTCCTTACTCTTCCATGTGTTCTCTTTTTAAACTCCTCAGGGTCAAGAAATTTCTCTCAGCAAAGCATCTTTTATATAACTGCAAACAAATAGTTCTGCTTTACCAAACAATTCAGTAGGCAGATGAAGACATTACATTGATTAATGCATTTTAATTATATGTAAATGTATATGTATATATCTGTTCATACAGGTGAGGTTACAAATCAGTGAATATGAGTAAGAGAGGAGAGGTTTGCTTTAGGATTCAGCACTCATTAACTTCCAGCAAATCACTGACAACTGCAGGCTGTGTTCCAGGGTAGGTACTTGGTATCTATCACAGAGAGTGTCTTGGTCCTGCTATTGAAGCCATGTGCAAACTGCTAAAACAACTCAAACTAAGAAATTCACTAGTAAACATGATGTACAAAAATTAAAGCACACAGGTTATAGCACATTTACAATATTCTATCTTGTAATGATCAACTTATTTTCATGTCCAGACAAGGCCTGCAACCTCAGTAATAGGAATGGAGAATTTACGACTGACTCCATATGTATCTTTCAAAAGTTCTAAATAATAGTTTTCTGTCCTCACAGAGGAAAGAGAAAAGTAGCCCTCAGTCTGGAAATCTGATCAGTTTATTCTCTGGATACTAGAAAAAATTAATTTTTCTCAAAGTTAATTTCACTTGTTAAAATGTACATATACACACAGGTACACTGTAAACCCTATTTTACCTAGATCTATAACTACAATAATAATTTATTATTTTGATTTTTCTAATCTGGTTTTCACCACTTTTTAATTTTAAGCCACTTCAGGACAACTGAGTATCTAATATTTAGGCTTACATCCAATGCTACATAAGGAATGATGGTAAATCAAAAAATGTGCATGTTTGACAACATGGAAAAATTTTAAGGAGCATACCAAACTTATCTATAGCTAAATGTACATACCAAACATATCTATAATGAAATATTTTCAGATTATCACTTTGTTGCATGGGATCCATTAGGAAACTACTTCCAAAATGCCTCCATTCTTTTGTGGATAGACATCTGCAGCTCCTACAGCTGTAATACAACAGAGTTAAATTTTCTTTAATACTGTCCATGCAAAATGCATCTCAAAGCACTTTATGGGGGTGCAATAGCAGACGGAATGAGAAATTAAAATGTAGTTTTACAATGAAGTGACTATGGAATGGTTCTGTGGGTTTTGTGTTTATTCAATCTCACTGATCCCACAGCAAATTTGCTTAGCTTAGCTTAGTTTATGGATAACCTAGTGATTTATTTATCAACTACTGTGCTTCAGAATCCACCTAGCCCTGCATATCAAATCAAACTGAATTATTTCCTGATACTCATTCTCAAGATTAATAAAAGACTTTACAAAGGAAAAAAAAATTGTCTTCAAAATGTAGCCCTACAACTCAACAGCTGGTCTTTAACAGAGATGGGGAGCAGTGTCTGCATTGTTTCACTGGTCTAATTTTACTCAATGTCTATTTCCATCTTGATTTAGCCCTAGAAATTTTCAAAGAGAATTTCCTCTTGCTGCAGATCCTTCTATTTAGTCAGAAATTTATTTTCTACAGACAATGGATGTTACATCTCTTCCTTTTTAACATTACTAAGATTTTTTTAAATAGGCTGTACAAGCCCTTGGAATTCCAGTTTAGCAGAAACTGTTTTCACTGAGAAAGAGCAAATTGATTATTTTACCAAATCTTTAAGTCTAGCAGATACTACATAAGTAATATAAAGCAACACCTAGTTTCAAAACTCTTACAAAATAATTGATAAAGTAGGCAATGAAGGATAGAGGATATAAGGAATAGCTAGAAAGGACCCTGCTCTAAAAGCTAAAATAATGACAGGGTAATTGACAGATTGGCAGTATGACAGGTGTGATTGCTCTACAGGTATCTGAGACACCTGAAGACACATATAATTCAAATGTAGATTTTGGCATGACATGGACAACCTGAAACAATAGGTATAATAGTAAAAGAAACATGAAGAAGGTCCCAAAGATGTTGTCATTGACAGCAGATTCAGACATGACAGAAAGTTGTCTGATCAGTGACAGAACTGGGGCATGCAGGACTGTTTTGAAAGCAAGACCAGGGTGTCTGCATTAGGTCAACTCTACAAAGTCCATCACATTCCCAGCTCTAACTGTTGGCTTTATCACTAACACACAGTGTGAAGTACTCAGTATTTTTATGCCCTTCACAGGTTAGAAATGCAACCTCAGAAAATTGGAATTTCCTTCCAAGGATATTAAATAACAAATTGAGGCTAGATCTTTTTTTTTTTTTCCTAACAGACAAAAGAGCTGAAGTCAGTCAAAGCCAAAATACCTTGAAATAAAGTTTTCAGGTTTGTTCTTGCTGTTCGTTTTGGGACTGTTTGCAGGTTTTTTTTTCCTTTTCTTTTTGTATTGTCCATACTGTGTATATCAACAATAATTAAGGTACTTATTTTGATTTTGTTAGTTACAACTATAAATATATTTTCATTTACTGCTATAACAATAAATTTTAGAAGTATTGCTGCAAATTAAAAATTTCCATTCTCTAATCAGTCAGCAGAAATTTTACAGAATTCACTGCTATTCAACAAGTCTGCATTAAAGATTTTAGATCGACAGCCCCTCAGTCTTCATGTAGAATATGTATTGAATGCCATATATCTTATTGAGCAGATGGTGTACAGGAAACAGTTAGAAGAGCTTCATTCTTCCCTTTATGAGAAAGTGTGGGCTGAGAAGGAATTTCGTTAACACCCAAAGACTTTTACTGTTATGAAAACTTTATGAACAGAATCAGCCCTGAAATGCAGAAGTGTGCAAGAGTCCCCTGAATCAACGCTGGCAAGAAAACGCACGACTGTTTGCAAGGCAATTTGCTATTCACAACCTGCCCTGCCAAAAAAAGAAAATTTGATACAAAACAGGTATCACACGCAAAATATTTTAGGGAAAGGCAGTACTGGAATAAATAACATTTTATACCAATTCACATTATCAGCATATGACACTGTAATGCAAGGCTAGTATATAATTTAGTTTCCTGTATTAGATGTCAGTCTTATAATATTCCTTCCAGTGTTCCACATGAGAATGTATGAATTGTCACAGAAGAACAGACCAACACACCACCAAACAATTCTCACAGGGGGCAAAATGATGTATGAATACGTTTGTGAAATTTAGCATCAGATAGAGTTATGATGCCTGTTGTGTTTTTTGCTTCTTTCTCTCTTTTTTTTTTTCTCTGTTTCCTCAAAGTATTTCCATTCTCCAATGTGCTTCAGTAGAACAGAGTTTTCTTCCTGAATGCAACTAGGAAGAATAATTTAATGCCAAATCAAATAGTTTTATTTTCTACACAGTGACAAATTATATCTATTTGTTCTAATTACACTGTGGAATATTTAAGTGCTTCTCATGTTGCTACAATGATTTTTGGGTTTTGAGATAGCTTTATTCTGTTTGTGGGTTTGATATTTGCTTTTTTTATCTTTAGTTTTTGAGTAATGCACAATTATCATAGAGGTATATGCATTCTGTTTGTTTTACTACTGTGCATCATTAATGCACAAATAGTTCTAATTAAAGGTCACTGAATGTAAAATATGAATAAAACTTCATTCTAATCCATGATACTTATGGATTATGCTGTAGAAGAATTTTTTTTTATGCCTTTGACAGCACTTGGATATGATCAATAACAATCCATTGTGACTTTCTGAAGCAGTCACATTGCTTGTTGCTATGTCAGTTACCTCAGAAAGGGACTTGTGTTACTAGCATTGAAAGCCTGGGAGTCATATAGAGCTTTTCTAAATAAGATCTGCCATGGAATATTTTGAAGTAGCCAACATTGTATCCCTTTTTTATTTTTGCCTGATTCTTGCTTTTGTAACTAGTGTCTTTAGGAAGTAGAATGTATCACCACAGCTCATCATCATATTATATTTTATAAACAAATAAATACAGCAAATTACTGAGGAGAAATTTCAAACCATAATAATTTCACTGAAAACATTCATTCAGTATATGGCAGAAATCAAAAAAGTAAGTTGATATGGCTTTTAGAGGAAAAGTTGTAATCTTCATTTTCAGCTGGGTTCCCAGCACTACTCCTGATTATTTCATTCTAGAATAAAGAGTTTGAGAAGTGAAACTAGAACACAAGATCTTTCTCTAGTGGATTTGGTGACATGAGTCTTTGTTTTCTCTTTCACCAAATTTGAGAATCTTCTAAACTTGATTTTATTGTTGCTCAGCTTCAGAAAACTTTAGATTTTGAAGATATTACAATATTCTTGACATTCTATATCCATGAGGAAGATCTGATTTCACAGGTCTCCAGACGAGAAGGGATGCAAAAGTTGGCTGCTTCTTTAAGAAGCCAACTATCTATGAAGGGGGCGGCAGGACTCCTGGTGAATTATCTAAATGCGATGATGTTGGCCTTTGTTTTAGAGGGCAAAGCAGAGGGAAGAATGCTGTTACCAAATGGTGTCCAGAGATCTATTTCAAAATCAGTATTACTTCAATTATCACATGATTCTATAGTTAAGTTGTATCAAAATGAGTGCACAAGCCCTTTCCAAGTTATTGATGCATAATTAGTGTTAAAAGCAAAACTAGAGTTAAAAGATCTTTGTCTTGGGATAAGTGAGAAGAAATTTCTGTATAGAAATGTTGTGTATAACCTTTTGGCTGGATGGAGTCACCCATATCAGAAATAGCATTGTTTTTGAGTAAGATAAGGGAATATTAATTCATATGTTCCTGCTAATCACAAGCTGGAGTGTGCGGATACTGATGACTGTTTTTACATGATAATGGGTACAGATATCAGTTATGTTAGACCTCATGAAAAACCACTTGTAACTGAAGAAAGCTTTTGCAGCATTTCTTGAGCACTAGATCAGATTCCTATAATGACTCAAATTCTTGTAATGAATCAATTATCTGAGGAACTAAGTGAGGTTTTTTACTTTGACTGTTACCTGGGGTTTTTTTAGCTTAAATGGAAATACAACCTAAATTGGAACTGGATGACCACTTTTCATTTTGTTACACTTCTGCCCAGAATCTTATTGAGGCTCATGATCAGAATGAGTATCATGCTAAACTGGGTTTTACATTTTGCAGTACTGTCCCTATGATTTAAGATTGGTACATTCAAAAGCTAAATATGAAAATAAAAATGCATCTGTATGGAGTTGTTTTCCAATAATATTTTTTGGGGATGGCAGTGCTCAGTTTGGCACCATTTTTGCCACTGAGGCTTTCTCCTTATACTCTGAGACAGCATGGAAGACCATCAACTCTGTTCTTATCCATCTAATGACTAGAAAAATGTCTACACTGAAAGTGAAATCCCATCCCAATATCAAGAGAGAACCAGAATATATTTTCACTAACCTGATACGTACTCATTTATATTTCTCTCCTAGATCATTCTTCAAATCTGTTTTCCACGTCCGTAGTTCCATTACATAAGAGTAGATGTTATTAAATGATTAAAAGCAAGGAGAGCTGACCGTTACAGGAATGCACTGCAGTTTGTCATTTTAAAGTCTTCCCCAGAGGAACATATACTTTATTTGACATTCATTCCTTCCATCTCCTTAGATTATCATGTACAGTCTAATAAAAAATACCTTATAGCATTCTAGCTGCTTTAAAAATATGGTGTACAAAACAGTATTTTCTATCATGGAACCATAACACAACTATGCACTCCTGCTTTCCTACTCTTATCTGTAACGTAACCAGGTCTCTTGCTGAGTTACATTCAGCATTTTGGTTTTGTACCCTTAGTGGAAGAGAGTTACAAATGAAAATGCTGTCCAAAGATATCAGATAGAGGCACTACAATGCCTACAGATCAGGACTGAGGTATGGAAGAACTTATAATGAGCTTCAATCTGTTGCTATAGTAATTGCTACCTCACTCTGTTTATAATGTGAAGGATGGCTCAGCTTTTGTCATCTGACCAACTACACCTTCCAAAAAGAGAAAAGGAAACAGGGGGGTGACCTTATCCCTCTCTACAACTACCTGAAAGGAGGTTTTAGCCAGGTGGAGGTTGGTGTCTTCACCCAAATAACAAGTGAGAGGAAAAAAGAAAACAGCCTCAAGTTGAACAAGGTGAAATTTAAATTGGATATTAGGAAAAAATTCTTCAGTGAAAGCATTGTCAAGCATTGGAACAGACTAATCAGAGAAATTATTGAGTCACCATTCTGGAGGTATTTAAAAGATGTGTAGATAAGGACTTAGGGAAATTATTTAGTGCTGAATTTGGCAGTGCTGGTTTAATGGTTTGAGTCAACGATCTCAAAGGTCTTTTCCAATCTAAATAACTCTATGATTTTAATCCCCTGACCATCATTGTCTTGTTTCACATTAGATATTTTTCCTATTTAATCATTCACAGGGTACCTGTTTAGAGAAGGACTTGGAGATCCTGGTGGACAGCAAGCTGTCCATGAGCCAGCAGTGTGTCCTTGTAGCTAGGGAGGTCAAGGGAATCCTGAGATACATTAGGAAGAGCATTGCCAGCAGGTCGAGGGAGCTGATCCTGCCCCTCTACTCTGCCCTGATGAGGCCACATTTGAAGAACTGCCCCAATTCTGGGCTCCTCAGTACAAGGGGATATGGAGCTTCTGGAGCAGGTCCAGTGCAGAGATACTAAGATAGTCAAGGGTCTGGAGAATCTTTCTTATGTGGGAAGGCTGAGGGAGCTAAGCCTGTTCAGTCTCAAGAAGAGGTGACTGAGAAGGGACATCATTAATGTGTATAAATGTCTAAAGGATGGGTATCAAGAGAATGGAGCCAGATTTTTCTTGATTGTAAGAAGCCATAGGACAAGAGGCAATGGGCATAAAATGATACACAGTAAGTTCCACCTGAACATGAGGAAATTTTTTTTTGTTGTGTGAGTAACTGAGCACTAGAACAGGTTGTCCAGAGAGGTTGTAGGGTGTCCATTCACTGGAGACATTCAAGAGCCATCTGGACACAATCCTGTGCCCTGTGCTTTAGGATGGCCATGATTGAGTGGGGAGGTTGGACAATGTGACCCACTGTGGTCCCTTCTAAGCTGACCTAGTCTGTGTTTCTGTGAAAGTTTTCCCTTTTAGGTCAGAAAAAAATATCACAGAATGGAATTAATAATGTAGCATAGGTCATACAGACACTAAAATCTTTTCATTCACCAAGGAACTTAAGTTGTAGACTGGGAGTAGGCTTGAAAATATGCTAAGTGCAGTAGTAAAAAAATGCTGTTTTCCGATGTAAAACTGAGGCTCTAGAGGGTAGTTTCAGCTTTCACAAATGCTTTTAGTTTTCCTTTTAGGAGAAAAACGATGGGGATGTTAAAGCATTTCTTTTTTCTCTTTATCAGTCTATTTGACTTTCCTAAAGAAAATCCATTTTTTTTTTTAATTTCTGAAATATTTAAAGTTATTTGTGTGTCATAGAAAAACAACCTAAACAGCTAAGCTTATAAAATGTTTTAATTTTATGGCTCACACTAAGTCCTCCTCCATCACTAAGAGCTACAGCTGATTCTGCACTTCTTTACAACCAGTAGTTGGAAACAGGAAATATATATCTATATAGCAGATGCTTAGGATGCAATTTTTGATAAAACAATAGGAAGAAAAAGAAATCACTTCAAAAAAAGAGTCCAGCTTCCAATTAGGAAATGCCCTGTCTGGGAGATCCTGAGCCAGTGAATACGTCTGCAGATTGGAATGACTAGAATCCTTTCAAGACAAAGAGGACGTAGTTGGAAGCCTGTTACAATGACCCTGAGAGATATGCCAGCAGAGACTTTTCTCCTAATTAAACAGAAATTTCATTGCAGAAGAACTAAATTAAGATTAAATCCTTTGTTGTGCAGATTTAATAGGCAGCAGAAAGTTAAAATCTTCTCTTGGTGACAGCATAATTTATATAAACTCTGAAATAAACCTTGGGAAAACAGAAATAACACTACTAGGAAAAAAACCCAATGCAAACCCAAATATAAAGCAAAAAAACAAAAGAATCCCTCAAACCACAAATAAACCAAAGCAAAAAAAAAAAAAAAAATCAACTCTTCTAACAAAGAAAGGTGTGAAATAGGAATATAGCATGTTTTGAAATCATCAAATAATAGATTTTGAGCATGTACCCATGACCTCGTTTTCATAACACAAATTCTGAGAAAATAGGTTCCTCAAGTTCAGAAGGTCTTTGCTATTTAATGGAAAAAGAGAAGACATTTTACAAAAATCAAGGATATGAGAAGCAGTTCTAAAATTTGAAGGTGATTGGCCTTGATTCCATCAGGAAATTACTCCTAAGACAAAACGCCTAATGACTCTCAGTTTTGGGTTTACTTAATTGATGCTATCATTGGAGATGCAGATACCCTTTTGCAGTACCATATCAAAACTGAATGGGAGAGAAAGAAATACAGAAGCTGTCTAAACAGCATTAAATTAGTATAAGACCTAATTTCAGCATCCCTAAAAAACAGTTTGGCACTGGTGGGTGGACCCTAGCTGGACATGAGGTGCCCACCAAAGATGCTCTATCACTCCCTTCTTCAGCTGGACTGGAGAGAGAAAATGTAACCAAAGGCTTCTGGGTTGAAATAAGGAGAGAACATTGAACAGTTGCTATCACTGGCAAAACAGACTTGGGGAAACAGGTTGAATTTATTACCAATCAAATCAGACTAAGTTAATAAGAGATGAGAACTAAAATTTAAAACACCTTCCCTTACCCCTCCCTTCTTCCCAGGCTCAGCTTGACTCCAGACTTCTCTACCTCCATCGCCAACAGTGTGAGGGGACAGGAAATGGGGCTTGTAGTTACGTCATGACATTTTGTCTGTGCTACTCCTTCCTCCTCAGGGGAAGAACTTCTCAAACCCTTCCCCTGCTCCAGCCTGGGATCCCTCTCATGGGAGACAGCTCCCCATGAACTTCTCCAACCTAAGTCTTTCCCATGGGCAGATTTGCATGAACTCCTTCTCCACTAACCTTGGTCTCTACAGAGCTGTTTCTCTAACATATTCTCACTCCTCCCTACAGCTGCAGTTGTTCTTGCACAGTGACTTTTCCCTCTCCTTGACTATGTTTTCAGAGGCACTACCACTGTCACTGACAAGTTTGAGCTTGTTCAGTAGAAGGTCCATCTTGGAGCCAGTTGCCATTTGCTCTATCAGGCATGGGGACAACTTCTGGCATTGATTTACAGACACCGTCTTTTGATGCCTTTCACTACCAAAACAGTGTCACATAAACTCAGCATAATGATTAACATGGAAGCATCTTAAAAGTAGCCAGATTATGATCCAAGCAGCCACCTACTGGACTACTATTCTAGAATTTCATAAACACATTTATGAAACACTTTATTCTAATTTCCAACCTAATTTTATTAATGGGCATGGGGCACATATAGTATAATCCATAGGAAGCAATTAAAAAATGTTCTACCATAGTCAAGAAAAAATGCTTATTTGTTTCAAGAATAGCGAAAAGTTGCTTAAAACCAGATGACGTTCACAAATCTGTTTCTTCTTTATCTCTGTATGATGTCTTAGCAAAATTAATACAATTCTGCCTTGTGCAGTTAATGCACAGATACAGAAAATGCACTTAGTTAAAAGAGATGAACCTAGTTATCATCTCAGTAAGTAGCATGGACTTTAATGTTATTTAATGTAAATAGCCTTCAAAATGTAAAATTTTGAAATGTAAAATTTGTTTAAAATTTACATGGATTTAATATATTTTAAAGTATTTTTAATTGACTGGGACTTAGTAGGCCACACATCTTATTCTATTTTTATATAGATGACCATATTACTGACATAAGTACTTAAATCTATGTTCCAGTCAAAATTCTGTATTCTTTGTAGAATTTCTACAAATTCTTTGTAGAATAGTAATGTCTTTTAATTTCATGTAAAGACATTGTAATTTGGATGAGATTAGAATGTTTGCTTCTCCCTGCATTTAATTATTTTTTTCTTCATATTATTTCTTCTCCATACTGTTTTGCTATTTTACAACAATAAATTTGCCATACCAATGTTTTCTTTTTTCTATTTTTTTCTTTTTGTTGTGTTTTTCTGCTGAATTGATAATTTCATATTGCATTTGATAGCTCCTTAGAAGAACTACATTTTATGAGTTATCCTTTTGGTAATCTCCTGGAGTCTTGATTAATATTTAAAGAACTTACTGAGCACAGCAAAGATATAATAGACTTTAAACTCTGTAATTATCCTATTTCACTGCTTGATATATGCTATGTGGCTAATTGTAAGTTTAGGTATTGAAATACACAAATGGCTGAAACTGAAAGTTAGGGATTTACTTTTGCTGGTGAGTGCCTATGACATTGTAATATCTCCAAAATATTTTCATTGTCTGGAAAGTGTGTTTGAAATATGATGTCTCAATAGGTAAAATTTCTGGCTATATGTTTCAGGGTGTTTTTATGGAGAAAGTACAACTAACACTTCGATAACTCTTAGTATTGGAACTGTTTGGGTCATCTTCACTTCTTAAGGACTGCTGCAAAGCATATCTGGAAGCAACAACATTTGCAGTTTGAGATCTAAAACAATCCTTACACCTACCCCTGAGAGGATTCCCATGTGCCACAATTAGTCACCCTTTGATTGCATTATTTATTTCCTGAAAGCGCCTCCTGTTCAAGTTCCTCCAAGTTTGATAATTCCTTCTGAAATTCTTTCTTTTGTGACCTCATTACATCTTTCTGAGAAAGGCACTCTGGAGACTTATGTTCAAACAATCTTTCATATTAAAAGAAGGGTTTTCAACAGCCGTGTACAATGGCAGTTCTTGTTTTTCATGCTTTGTTGAGGGAATTATCTGTGGTCCTTTAGGGTTGCAAACAACTTAACAAATATTGTAAAGCTGAGGTATTTATCTCCCAGAAATAGGATTAAACAACTGCCTCTCTTGTTTTCTTCCGCTTTACCTTGGTGATGTCCTTATTTTAAATATATTTAAGTACTATAGCTTCTCAAGTGCTAGTTGTGCAGTTCTCCAGAATAATGTGACCTTAGTCTATTTTTTTTTACATAGTAACAGCAAAAGAAAATAAATGGGCATAATCATGTCTTGAATGATCCTTGCTCTTGCTGACTTAAATGAGAAAAAAAATTAAGCAGACAGGAAAAGCAGCGAGGGAAAGAAAAGGGAGGGAAAAAAGTTCTTTCTCACTAAACAGCAACATGAATTTTTGACCGTGAATCAGCAATCAGGAAATGCACAGGTAAAGTGTGATTTATATGTAGTATTTTCTGAGCTACTGTGTATAGAGTCTCAAGAATATTTCAGCCAACACTTTGTGATGGAGAAGAGTTTGGCAAGGCACTGGGACAACCTAGGGGCAACCAGTAGCAATCTGGGAAGGCAGTTTATCATCTACTGGTAGATGCTTTGATAGAGTGTTTATCCACTACTTCACTATCCATGCTCAGTAGGCATGGAAAAAACTGCAGCCTGGAGCAATGACCACAGAGAAGATCTGGTACTATCAGTCAACCCCTGCCAACATACAGCAATTTCAGTGCACTTTCAGAGGGCCCTTGATGTAGTTCTGAGGTTTTGCTTAAAATAAATCTAAACTTATATGTCTTTATAATTAGTTTAACACAAGTCTATGTGATAACAAAATGCCACCAAAATATACACCCTGTCGATTGAATGTGGGAGAACATCAGGGTTTCACACTGAAATCAGAACTCATTCTAATAAAACTCAATGGGAAGCCAATTCTAATCACACAATTTAATTTTGGTCCTGAGATTAAAAACGGAGGGAAAACTCACAATTCATTAATTCCTACAGGAAATCAACTCTAGATTTAGGATTTGAAATGCAAAAAAAGAAAAAAAGAAAGCGGGATAAAGAAAATATCTGAAATCAAATATAAATTGCACATTTGTATTACAAATATTGCTTCTAAAAATAAAGGTTACTTTCTATTTAATGTCAACAATCCTACAGCTCCAAATATATTTACCCTAACAGACTGAAAAATCGGATACTATTGCACAAAGCACTTTTTTCAGTACTTTTAAAATGACCTGTTGCTTTAATGGCTCAAGTTGACACATATTTATGAAAGATATATATAGAAACTCAAATATTACTGGAATAGAAAATGTAAACTATATACCTCACATGTTGAAAGGTTAAGATAAAAATATATTTACCTTGGTAAATTTGAGGGGACAGAATTTTCTCTTGGTTTTTATTTGTTTCCTTATGGTTTTCTTGTAGTGTGTGGTTCAAGTGAAACTTCAATCAGTGTTCAGAGATTTTAGTATGTCTGGGAGGCTAATCCTACCAAAATGCACTGACAAATATTATTTGACGGCTCTATAGGTTATGCATTTTTTAGCTGTGTATAAACAAAAACACAAAATAAAATGTTATAGAGTTATTCAAGGATGAACCCTGCACGGTATATAAGCAACAAAATTCTTTTCTCATGTTTGACAAAGATCAGAAAGTTTCTGCTACCTTCTATCCCAGTTTTTATATACACAAATATAAAATTCCAAGTACTTTTCATGTTGTTAAAGACCTCTCACCAAAACATTTTTCCTTGTTTGTCATGTGAAATAGGGAGATTTCTTTGACCCTCAGTGTGGGGAGATTTTCTCAACCCTTAGAGCTGGATTTGTCTGTCACTGCCCCTGGAAATGTGAGACTTGTGCCTGACCAGTCTGTCAGTGTCCTGTTATGGGGACACTGTACTGAGCAGTACTGTGCTAAAATCCTAATCATCATCTAAATCCTACATCATCATCTAAACAGGATTTGTGAATGAAGAAATAAATGGTAAAAATAAACAAATAAGATTATTCTTCTGTGAGAATACAACATACAAGATAAAGTTCTTATGGAACAGTGGCCTGGTGATGTAGTCTTTGTTTCCATGACTGCTTCTGCTTTTCAATATTTAATATAAAATGTATTCACCTCTCAGGGATTAGGATCCCAAATGCCTCTTCCATTTCTGCTTCCCTCTGGCAGCAATTCAAACAGCAGATTGTAAAGGTGGCAAACCAGTATGAGAGGGACAGTGATCAGCTGTTCTACATAGAACTCAGTGCAGCAGTTTCTGCTGCTAGTACTGCTGAGAGCAGAAACACATAGACTTTCTTTTCTTCTCTTTCTACAGGTCTGTCCCTGCCAGTCCATCCATTGTGCTTTGGGCTCTAAAAGTCTTGGTTTAGATTGTGCCTTAAACTCTGGCATTATGAGATTTTTGTCCATGACCATGAATATTCTTGCATAAACTGCTGTCCAACAGGAAGGTAGGATTTCCAAAATAATGTAAGATGTCTTTGCCTGCTGGTAGGCAGGCAAAAAATTGCCTTTTTTGCAATCACAGCTCTGAGGCTTGTGCATGAATGAGGGGTTACTGACTGATCCAATGTATCACATAAATTCACCGGCATGATAACCTGATCTCACAAATCACAGCATTCCCAATGTAAATAAAAAAATGTAAAAAAAAAACCCCAAAAAACGAAAAACCCAAACCAGAAAATTAGGAAAACCCCAACCAACACACACCAAAACTCAAACCAATGAAACCCAAACTCTGGCATTTTCCACACAGCTCTAATGAAAGCTCAAAACACCCTTACCCAGTCTTCTGTAGAGAGAAAAATGTTTTTCAAATATTCAGGGAAGATGTTCAGTGTAACTCACAGAATGACAGGATATCTCAGATTGAAAAGGATTTTAGTCAAAAATTCTCAAATCAGGGAAGAATTGTGAGATTGAATCAGATTGCTCAGAGATTTATATAGTTGGGTAAACACCTAAGAATGTAAACTTGGGAAAAAAATCTTTCTTTGGACAACCCAGTTCAAGGCTTTATTAGCCACATTTATTATTTATTATTATAAATGTGAAAGCATTTATTCTTATGTCTGGTTGGACACTCCTGTTTTTGATAACTCTCATTTCAATGAATATCCATTGTCTCTTCCCCTCCTGCCTTCAACTGCTGTGATGAGCCTGTCTCTATCTACTTGGTGACTTTCTCCCTAATATTAGAAAGGTGCTATTCAGCTCCCTTAAAGCTGCCTCTTTTTTCAGCCAAGAAGTCCCTCAGCCTTTCCTCATCAAATTTTATCCTGTTAAATTCACAAATAAATGATGGTTTTAATTCTTCCGATGTAGTGTTTAGAACATCGATTTTGTATTCCAAAGTTCTCTTTAGGAGAATATGAAAGCTAGATTAATGAGAAAATTGAAAATATGGAAGATGTATAAACATACATGTTCAGACACTGTGATTTCATCTAAATAAGAGAAATTGAGTGGAGTTAGCAGTCACAGAATTTTTCATGCTTCAATTTTGTGACTTGTCCCTATTTCTAATTTAAGTTAATAAGTAATGAATCATATAAAATTTTCCATGATGCTCTTCCAATTAAGTTTATAAAAGAATCACTATTTCATCTTGTCTCTAATTTGTGGTCATAAGTATGTTCTAGTTCCCTTTGTCCAAAACTATTCAAAAGGTCTGTAGTTTGCATAAGCCCCTTCAGCATTTTAAAGTTCTCTGCCTTTGCCCTTACTTCCCAGTGTGTGCTGGCTTTGTCTGAAATAGGGCTAATTTTTTTATAGTAGCTAGTATGGGCCTGTGTTTTGGATTTGTGCTGGAAAGGGGTGCTTCTCTTATTGCTGTAGAGTGCTTGCATAGATTCAAGGCCTTTTCTGCTCCTCACTCCACCCTGCCAGCACAGAAACCAGGGTTGCACAAGGAGTTGGGAGGGGACACAGCCAGGACAGCTGAGCCAAACTGACTCAGGGGATATTCCAGAGCATATGGCATTATGCTCAGCATATAAAGCTGGGGCAAGAAGAAGAAAGAGGAAGAAATTCCTCCCCAGTGAACATCAGGTGTGAAGGAGTCCTGCTTTCCTGGGGAGGGCTGAACACCTGTCTACCAATGGGAACTGGTGAATTAATTTCTTGTTTTGATTGGCTAACACACCTAGCTTTTGCTTTACCTATTAAACCATCTTCATCTCCACCTTTCCTCACTTTTACTCTTTGCATTCTCTCCCCCTCCCCACCAGTCAGGAGTGATCAAGCAGCTGTATGGTGCTTAGCTGCCACACAGAATTCAACCACAACCAAGAGAAGGGAAAGCACTTAATACCACTAACTTAAAATTATTTTAAAAGCAACACTTTTGAGATTGCAAGATTCTGTAAGACATATTAGAGTAGGATGAGACTTTACCTTACGTTTCACTCCTCGTCTCATATCTCTGTATATTTTGTATTGAGAAATTTTGTATTTTGTATGGATATAAACCCATATTCATTTTAAGAATAAGTGCATAATTTATAAAAAAGCCTGGCTGCATCTACATTTAGTAACTGTGTTGTGAAATCCCTGATAGTTAAAAGAAGTTCTCACAGACAGCTGAGAATGAATCATAAGAGAAAGTCTGTAACATTCTCCTGCCTTTGAAGGCTTTATATTCTCCACTGGAAATGCTTTTAGCCAATATAAACTGTCAATTTCTGATTTTAAATACAGCCATCCAGCTGAAAGTGCATTCAAAACATTTTTAAAAAAATACTTCTTTTGCTTTGTACTTTCAGTTTTAAAGGTGTGGGTATCAAAGGAGAAAGAGCCTACAAAAGAGTGCTGTAAAGTGTGCTACACAGTAAGAAGCCTGTACCTGAAAGGAGTCAAGTAGAATCTTATAGGTGCTCTTGATCTACAGTTTTAGTGAAGGGTCACACTCTGGAAACATTTATAGTTCTGACACCCTCTGGCTAGAGTCATATGGTTGCTAGGGCTGCTGAACTGAGTAGCCCAAGAAAACCAAGGCTGATTCAGCTCCAGCAGCAAGACTGGGCACATTTTCTCAATATGCACACAGACAATTGCACGTATTTTGCACATATGTATCCCCCTGGCAAGCCACACAGATCAGCACAGACAGAAAACACAACATTCATGCAAGCAGAAATAGCATCAGTAGCCTTATCCTATTTCCCTCACAGGCTGAGCAGGCTGAAGGTGTATTAGTGAGAAACATGTCTATGTACACCTCTGTGGATATTGTGTCTGTATCTGTGTGATACACGTCTCCCCAGGAGCTGGCCTTACAGTCTATGTGCTAATTAGAGCCCTTATGTCCTCATTCTCCCAGCTGCTGGCACCCAGGCACTCAAAGCCCCAAGGCACACAGATACACACACGTGTAAGCCTGCACTGCAGAAGACATCTGGCAGGGCCTGCGGCTCCCTGGACTGGACTGGAGGGCCCATGCTGGAGCAGGTTCGCTGGCAGGACTTGTGACCCTGTGGGATACCCATGCTGAAGCAGTCTGTTCCTGAAGGTCAGGACCCTGTGGAAGGAACCCAAGCTGGAGCAGCTAATGAAGAGCAGAGTCTGTGGAAAGGACTTGTGTTGTAGAAGTTTCTGATGGTCTCCTATGGGATGAACCCCATGCTGGAAAAGGGGAAGAGTGTGAGGAGTCTTCCTCATGAAGAGGAAGGTGTGACAGAGATAATGTATTATGGACTGATTACAGAACCCATTCCTCATCCCTCTGTGTTGCTGGGAAAGTAGTGCAGGTAGAGAAAACTGGGAGTGAAGTTGAGCCCAAGAAAAAGGGAGGGATGAGGGAAGGTGTTTTTAAGATTTATTTTTTATTTGTCATTATTCTACACTGATTTGATTGGTAACAAATTGCATTAAATTCCTCAAGTCTGTTTTGCTCATGACAGTTATCACTGAGTGATCTGTCCCTGTGCTTACCTTGACCTATGAGTCTGTTTCTGGTTGAGGAGGGGAGTGACAGAGCAGCTTTGGCAGGCACCTGGCATCCAGTCTGAGTCCATCCACTGCTCTCCCCCAAAGCGTAGTGTAAAAATTTTTGTACATTCCCAAAATATTCTTCCTCTGGATTCCATACTGAGTCCCATATACCTAGGCAGTCACCATACTCAGTGTGAAAGGTGACCTGGAGAGAAGCTCCTACTGCCTTAGTGGTGGTGGGTGTAACCTGGTCCATGGGAAGGAAACTCTCCTGGGACACACTTGGAGGATCCAGAAATGGAAATTTTCTCTGACTGGTTTGTTGCATTTCCTCCGCCTGTCCTTGTACCTCTGTATGCCTCTGTACATGTAGATCAGAGTCTTTTATCATAAAACTCACCTCTGCAAGAACCTCAACTGAAATTTAGATCCCCTAAAAGACATTTTGTAGCTTTTCTCTCTTCCTAAAACACTTAAGCATTCATCTGATATTTCAATAAGGACTTATGTCTTTTTTGTGTTCATAGACATGCTAAAACATCTGCCTATTAAAACTGTGGAATGACTGGCTCTATGGTTCTCAGCAACATTCCACCAGGTAAAACACAAGTCAGGCATTCATCATCCATACTACTTCCACAGTAGACAAAAGAAAATTTACTGCTAAGTTCATTTTTCCTTAGGGGTTAAAATAGGAAATATTAATTAATTTTCCTCTTCATGGTAAGGTTTGAACCTAAAGAGGTCTTTAACTCAGAGGCAAAAAAACCCACGAAATAATTACACTGAAGGATAAAATGCATGCTAAATATACATAGTTAAGAACACAACTGACTGAAACATCATCCCTGCAAAATAACAGAAGGGTTTGTTATCATAGAAAATGTAAAAATTTCAAGCTACAAAATTTCTAGAAGAGAAATTCATGTACCCTTATCTGTACTTTGTATTCCCCAAATATGTCACTTCAATGAGCTGAAAAATAGAGAAGCCTTTTTTTGCTCTTTGGATTGCCAAAATTCCAGTGTTAACTTAAAAAAAAAAAAAAAAATCCTAACTACAAAAGCATAGGACATGCAGACTCTCCCAAGAATGAAATTCAATCTGGGCTATTCACTTGGTCAGCTGGGGGTTTTTTGAGAGCTCCTAGCTGAGGCAAAATCATCCACTTCTAGGCACATCCTCATTTCTCTATATTTTCCCATAAGAACCTGAAGTTAACAGTTCTGTTTTCCTAATAATTGCTTTAATTAGAGGTGAAAAATAATTAAATCATAAAGATTAAAAAAGAATCTATGAGCATTTAACTTCCTACTATGGACTTTGTAGGCATGCTCTGAAGATGTCTTAAAACTGTTTAAAGACATAGTGGAAAGGGAAAGGGGACATAATAAAAAGAAAACCCCAACAACCAGCTTCTGTCTTGTCTATGTCCTTTAAAGACGAATAACTAGACCAAATTTTTCTCTTACATATAGAAAAAGAAATGGGAAAGTAAATTTATGTATCTATCAATAAGGAAGTCACCAGATAGATGGCTTTTGGGTATTTTTAACAGAGTGCTGGGGGGAGAGGGAGAAGGAGAGGGAAAAAGAGAGGGAGAGGGAAGAAAAAGAAGAGGGAAGAAGAGAAGGGGAAGGAAAAACAAAAAACAGAACAAAGAAAATTGAAAACCAGTGATTTCTACATTAATAGAAGTGGAAGGGACTTGAGAAAAGAATCAGGATATCAGGGACCTCATACAGAAATCAAATAAAATGGTTCATCTTGCACTGAGAGAAAGTCTTCATATACTCAGCAACAAAATCACCTTAATGATACCTCCATCTTCTTCAAACATGACATATGCTCATCAATGACTCGAAAAATCAGGAGTTAATGTTTGCTGTTAGAATTATTTCAATTCTAATATTAAACTCCGTAATATATCAACTAGAGCATGTTATTTTGCATCAATACACTTTTTCCTCCATTAAGGCTTTTTTTTGTATCAGCTGAGCTGGAGTTCACTTTCCCCCAGCAGCCCTCACAGTGCTGTGCTTTCCCTGGTAGCTGCAAAGGAGCTGATGACCCTCCAGTGTTTCGGCTGCTGCTGGGCAGGGCTGGCACAGCACCAGCCCTGGCTCCCAACATCCCAGCCCCACCACAGGGCTGGGGGTGGGAAAGGTCCCGGGAGGGGACACAGCCAGGCCAGCTGGCCCAAATTAACCAAAGGGCCATTCCACACCGTGTGACAGCTCGGGTATAAAAGCTAAGGGAGGGAGGAGGAATGGAGGGATGTTAGTTATCTGCAGTGTTTGCCTTCTGGAGTGACTGCTCCATGTGCTGAAACCCTGCTGCCAGGGAAGTGGATGGACACCACTCACTGATGGGGAGTAAAGAATAAACTGGGTTTTTTTTCTCTTTGCTTATGCAAGTGCAAACTTCTGCTTTTTTTGCTTTTGTGAACTACCTTATCTTAACCTACAAGTTGTTTTCCACCTTATTTTCTCTCCCCTGTCCTGTTGGTAGGCACCTGGCATCCATTGCAGGTCAACCTACAATGTATTTCAGCTTGGAAAGACAAGTATTAGCACAAGTTTCCTTGTTTCAAGCAGCTGAATTCCTAATAAAACATTACGTCCATTTTATTCAGCAATATGGCTAGAATTTCTCTGATTTTGTAACTTGAGTACATCAAGAACACAAAATCTTAAAAATACTTCAGTATTTTTAGGCTTTCTTTTCTCCTTTTGCCTTCAGTCTCACAAAGCAGAATGACAAAAACCAAATATATGTAGCAAATACATTTCACTTAAATATGGACAAAGAAATCAGAAATCCCCTTCCTTATTCTGTTTTTAATTCAGTATTTTTGTGGTCTTCATATTTTCGTTTGTGCAGAAAGCTTGTATGTGTTTCTATATTCCACTTAAATTCAGAACAATTT
This sequence comes from Ploceus nigricollis, assembly GCA_013399945.1. Lineage (NCBI taxonomy): Eukaryota > Metazoa > Chordata > Aves > Passeriformes > Ploceidae > Ploceus > Ploceus nigricollis. Next base: position 367,865 of record VXBC01010917.1, read on the forward strand.
TTATCAAAATCTGCTTTGAAATATTCATCAAAATGAGGCAGTTGCAAATTTTTGGTGAACAAGGAGTAGTGTTGAAATTACCCGGGGTGCCTTGGAAACAGACTGTGGTATGAAAGAGAAAGAATTAAGAAAAAAAATTTACTTCAGGTAACAGGAAGTGTTTTGCTTTTTTTTTTTTTTTTCTGAGCACAGACAGAGATGTCAGGAATTCTGATTATATTGTTGTGGAACATTCTTAGCAAACAAGATATTTCCTCTGAACAAGTGGACTAAACCTGAGAGTTTTTGCCTTGTAGAAACCAACAGGGAATCAGGGGCCTCAGGCATTCCATAAAACTATCTTCTTGTTATGGAGATTGATTGACTTAACTTAGCAGAATTTTGAATAACCTGCAAATCTGCTACAGGGTAAACTCCCATTTAATGAAAGTTTTCCAGAGTTATTGGACCAAGTTTTTCTTGTACAATTTTGATGAAGATGCACCAACACCAATGAAGTAATATTCTGTCTCTCTGTTTGATTTCTAATGAAAATACTAACTACAGGAAAATGAAGAGCATGAGAGAAATAAAGCATATGAAAACAAGTCTCATAGAACAGCAAAGAATTAGTGTAGCTTTCTTCCCAAGTCAAAATCTGCTGAGATTATTTATGCTACTGTTTTCTTCCTATCTACTTCAGTATATGAGAACAGAGCTCATTCTCTGTAGAGATATCCTAGAGATGTCCTAGGGATAGGATGTCTTAATGACTGCCTTGTGCAGTAAATTATTGAGAGAAAATAATTCAACTGGTGTATTACCATGATGACACCATGATGTCATTAAGCTACCCCTGTTGGCTACTTTAGCAAGAGTCACTACCTTTCATTTGTCTGAGCCCTATGAGCAACAGAATAAAAACTCACAGCATCTCTACAAACAATAATTTTGAGTTTAATGCATCCATGCAACAACATGTGCTTTAATTTGCAGTAAGAGCAGTCCTCCATCCTCCAGCAGGAAGAAAATTGGCAATAAACTATAAATGAGAATTCTTTCTCATCTGTCTAGTGAGCCACACCTCCAAGGAACTAAAGAAGTCAGGCTATGCTCTTTGTCTAGTCCCACCATGAAAAACAAATAAGAAGATAAATTTTTTCAACCCAATGACTTGAGTTGGGGTCCCAAAACTGTTGTGACTTACCCATATGAAAGTACATCCAAAAAAAGCTGTATTGCAAATACATTATTGAAGCTGCAAAAGCAAGTGTTCAAGTGCTAAGAACCAGAAGATTCCTGTTCCCTGTAGAAACTAAATTCAAGCTTCTAGCACATTTCTCCTACAAAGTGAGTAAAAGAAACCCTTTAGGGAAGCAGCATCCTCCTGTATAATCAAAAATGCGCTTGAGAGAAAGTGATGGCTCTGAAACTGCAACTCCTGTGCATACCTAAACACACATGCACATTGCTCCCTCCTTTCTCAGGCTTCAGAGGTGCAGCAGTGGTCATATACAAATCCCAATGCTCAGGGTGAGGCAGTAGTCAGTGTGTCCTAACTCTGACAACTTCTTGTAGACTGGGTAAGAAAGCAGTGTTTTACTAGTGTCTTGGCTAATTATCAAGGCAAAAATCACAAATAATTGTGATTTTTAAGAGCCTCACTCTGAAACTCTACATTAGAGATGCTAGATCCTACCCAATTTCAGATATCATGTTGAGGTAGCTAGATACTGTCTTTACAAAAAACCCCAAACAAAAGAGTCTTGCCCTTTTTTTAGTCACAGCCATGTGTAGGAGATGATTCTGTGTCTATTGTCAAAATGAGCCTAATGGTTCAAAGTTCACTATATTTTGTAATCCATTATTTCTTCTGTACTAATGCAGTGGCTTAACCTTTTTGCATATTATCAACTGGGAAGATATCTTAAAAGACTGAATCCCCATTTCATATGAAAGTTAATTACTGTTCGGAAAAGCTAGGAAAAAAAGAGAAGAAAATTAGATTACTTGTGACAATGTTGTGACAGGCTTTTTGCATATGATGATTTGCAATAGCCTTTGAGTTCTGGGTGCATCTAGATGATAGTAATATCAAAACTATCTTGAATATGCAAATGTGCATATCTATGACAAGACTTTTTATTTACTTTTTGTTACAGGTGCAAATAGTAGGGATAAAACAATTCCCTGGAGTTTTGATATCTCTGATGACTATGCCAGACATTTGAAATTCTGAACTAAAGTGTCTTCGATATTTCTAGGGTAGCTATTTATACATTCACAGTTACTTAGTAAAAAAAATGTAAAAATTAATCCTATTAAAATTCAGACAGAAATACTACTTTTTTTCTTTTTTTTATGTTTTGCTTTAGAATAAACAGAACATAACATTCATGAGAACATTGTCCATAAGAAATATATATGACAATTTTTAAAGAAAATAATTTCTATAACATATAAGTAGTTGTTTTTTTACTTACGTAAATTTTTTGGTTTAGCTTATTTTAAATATTTAAATGGCATAAATTTGCATTCATTTTATTGCCAAAGGTAAAATGAAATCAACACAAAATTCCAGTTCATAATCAACTTAGTGAATATTTTTATTAAGAATATATCAAGGAAAGGTCAATTTTTACACATGAATAACTTGAATTTGTATTTCAGATTCATATGTTTTAATCCCTGCAGCAAAACTTTCAACTGAGCAGAAAATATTTTTTCAATGAGCCATTTTCTAAAACAATCACATAAATGTACTTCTAACACTGCATGAACTACCATTGTGACAACTTGCCGCGATTTAACTTTCAAAATTGAAATTGCTGACATGATGACAAAAAAGACAAATAATGAGAGCAATCACATTACAGGAAAGGGCACTTTTTTTTTTTTTTTTTTTTTTTTTT